>NW_010729259.1:845049-910162 GCF_000365185.1 Nelumbo nucifera
TCCAGTCGGTAGAACCAGAGCTGCGCCTCTTCTGATAGGTGGAAGGCGGCCAGACTGACCTTATCTTTGTCATCAGTGCGCTGATTACGGAAGAATTGTTCGAGCAATACAGCCATCCTAACGGGTCTCTGGTGCCGTTGTAAGATGGGAATTCCAGCCGGCTATACTTGGGAATAACTGCGGCTGTCGGGGCAGCGATCTGCTGTTCGCTAGACGTCTCTGCCCAGTCCGGACGGTGATTGTTTGTGGTGGCGGTTCCCTCAAAACTTCTGTCCTTGTTGGAGAGGAATGCTTCCAGCAGGCGTCACAGCTCCCGGACATCATCCTTGACTTCACGAACCCCCATGCTGGTTTTTGCGAGCCTATGTTCCAGTTCGTGGACCCTGGAAGACAGCGGCTCCTGTTCCCCCATGATGGTAGGCTCTGATACCAGAATGTTATGGGCCCGGGCATAGGATCTCGTCACGGGTCGGTCCACGGGAAGAACCTCTTGCTTCCCCTTGCGCCTTCCCTTGCGTGCAGACCCTATTGTGGAAAACCAAATGGGTGATTTGTCCAAGAGACCACCCGAACTCTCCTCACTCTTCTCTTGACCGGAAACTGAATACTTTATTCCCCAAATCACAGCTCCTTAAATAGGAGATTACAAGAGGAGACTCCTTACTCCATTCGACTAAGCTAGGACAATCCAACTTTAAATCAAACTCCTACTTCTAACAGACTTCTAACAGAACTCCGTTCTTATCTCTAATAGATAAGTAAGAATAGAACTAGATAAGTAAGAACAGAACTCCTACTTCTAACAGAACTCAGTTCCTATCTCTAATAGATAAGTAAGAACAGAACTGGAATAAGTAAACTATTGGCGAGCTGGCAAGAAGAGCTGACGTGGCAAGATAAGCTGCTGTGTGGGCTCCCCCTCACTGCTGCTGCCGGCGGCGGTAATTCTTCCCACGAATGCATCCACAACAGATTTACTAAGCCTCATCGAAAACCAGAATTCTTGTGGCAGAAGGAACAGTCATTAGCTCAGATCCATCAAAAGTTGTAGGGCCCCAAATGCTTGGTCAAGGATGGTATAAGGTTATGGTTACTGTCCCAATATTGCCGGAACAGCCACTTGTTCGTCCATATGGCTCAATTAGAACAGTTGGAACAGCTGTTGGGGTGAATATTCCTTGGCTATCTCTATATGTAAGATATAGAATTTTGAGTCTAATTTTATCAATGAGCTTTTATGTTATAGTTAAGATATTTATTCAACCGGTTAAATGTTTTTGTTTGTAGGTTAAACCAGTACAACGTTGAGGATTTAAATGATGGAAAAGTTTATTAATTTCTTATTTATATAGTTTCTGTTTACTTTTGGCTTACATGCTTTTTGTATTTTCTAAGACAAGTTACATTGGATTTTATATTTTCTCAATTTAGTATGTTTGTTCAATAGATGGATTTGATTTTATTTATTTATTGTTGGTCAAGGAAAAGGAGTTGAAAAAATAATTTCCTAGGTGTTGGAACTGTCTATGATATGGAAACAAAACCACGATCTTTCTTTGAAAATATTCAGTTAATAACACTGGTTGTCTTCTCATAGCTCTCATTTGTGATACTAATAGTTTAAAGAAAGTGTAACACAATTTGCACGGGAGAATATTGCTCCACATGCATCAAAAGGGGATAGGACAAACCACTTTTTCAGAGGTCTATCCAATTGCTCCTAAAGCAGTACTAGGGGTCTTGCTAACCTAGACAGGTTAAACCATGTCTAAAGGCATGTTTTTTGCAATTTTTTATTCAACACTATTGCTTACAATGAATCTCTCCTAATCAAACACTTCCCTCATTGGCTTTTTTTGATATGCAGATTTGTCTTTGACTAATAGTATATTTTTGCACTGAACTCAAATCCAAGACATGTGGGGAAGCACAATGAATGGCTGATTATGCTTGTGGGAAGAACACCTACTGCACAAACTCCACTAATGGCCCTGGATATCTTTGTCATTGTATAAAAGGTTACCACGGGAATCCTTATCTCCCCAATGGATGCCAAGGTATGAGTTCACTTCTTAGAGTCCTTTTCTGCTTATGAAAATGCAGCCAAACCCTGGCAAATATTAGGACTCTTTAAGTAGAAGAATCATGGGACCAGTATGAACATGTATTAATAAATCCTCTGGTCCAATTTGTGCTACCTGATATTGTAGTGAGATTAGCCATTAAAGCTTATAGAGAATTTTTCTTAATTTCACAAGTTCTATTGGGAAAGCATTATAGGGCAGTTTATTTTACCAAAAAAATTATAGGACCATTTGGTTTACTAGAATAGGGGTCTGGAATCGGAATGAGAATGGGCCATTTCAACTGTTTGGTTGGGCGGAATTGGAATCCTATTCCCATTCCTGGTGGAATGACATTCCCTCCTCCTCCCTTGGGAATGAAATCCCATTCCAGCTAATTCCCATTTCCATTCCGATTCATGTCTGAACTAAACAGACTATGGGAATAGATCATTCCAATTCCATTTCAGACTATGAACCAAATGGACCCTATAAAGGGAGGTCAACACTTGGGTCCTTCAGGGGTATTAGGCAATGCCTATGGGAGATCTTTGGGTGGTTTAGGCTACATGCCAAGTGTTTGGAGTAGCTAATGCTTTGTATTTTGCTTCTGCAGATGTAAATGGGTGTGAATATCCAAGGAATAATCCTTGTGTAGGCATTTGTACAAATACAATAGGATCTTTCTACTGCTGTTGTCCAAAGAATAGCTATGGTGATGGCAGAAAAGATGGTCAAGGCTGCACTTGGAAGAGTAAAGGCTTTCCTGTGATTAAGGTCACTCTAGGTAATCTTCTTTATCAATCTTGTTAATGGTGTTATCATCCAGGTATTTTAAATACATATGGTGCATTATGTTTTGTTTGTTAGGAGTGTTGTGTGCTACTATATTTTTTATTTATAAAATAAATATTTTATTAAAAGAAAAGGTTGGAAGCACAAAAATAAGCAGCCCAGCAAAAATTAGGCCAACAAAACATACACAAAATAAGCAACCCACCGACCAAAAAGACCCGGTCCGACCCAACAAACAAAAGGCAAAGCCTGAAATATACTCAGTTCCTCAAGATACTTGACCATACCAGACAGTCAAACACCCTAAGGAAAAGCACCTCAGCCATACCCAAGCTCCTAGCCCCAGGAAAGCACCTGTTCTATGTTTGTCTTTTACCTAGAGCCTCTTTCTGAAAGGAAAATTCTCTTTTTGAGTAGTCAAAATGAGACAATTTACATTATATTAGTCTGTTCAAGTATTCCTCTTGAGGTCCAGGTCCTTCAACCAGTTTGTTTCAATATAATTATTGTTAGAACTTATAGCTTGAGATGAATCAGCAACTGGGACCCAGTAGTGTCTAGAACTAGCTGCTGAAATGCCAAGCTATTCTAGAAGCCCACCTAAGGCTCCCACTGAGAGAGGGAGTACATGGTTTTATATCCAATGGTTTGTAAAACAGAGGTTGATGGAGCCTCTGGTTTTACAGTTCCTTAACCATGAAGGAAGGCCCCTCTCTAGGCGGTTCGGGCTCTACAAATAGAACCCCATACACACACACACACTAGCCATCCATCGGTTGAGAGCAACCGTAACTAGAGATAAGAGTCCCCATTGTACTCTGTTTTTCAGATTTTGCAGTTCAGCAAGGAGCAAAGTGTTCTCCGGTTCGTTTTCTTACAGAGAAGAGAGAGAAAAAATAACAAAACTGCAAGAGGTGTTTCTGGTCTCTAATGTCGGAATAGAGCCATGGATGCCAACTTCACATCAACAGCTCAAGGTCGGTTTTACTTATTTCAGTCCATTTCTAGAGCAAAGAATGCTTCTATAGTCATCATTATATCTAACAATTATTTCATGTTTTGAAGGTACCCATTGTTGTCTCTGTGTCACATGAAGCTGTATGCTTATACAATTGAAAGAGGGTAATTGCATCCAAGGGAAAGGAAGTAACAAATTTGAAAGTGCACCTACTTTTCTTCTACTGCTTGTGTGAGATTGTAGCTGGTGTAGTTGGCAGATTGCTTGGTCTTGGAGGAGGCTTCATCCTGGGACCCCTTTTTCTTGAACTAGGGATTCCTCCTCAGGTATGCCCATACATCAATTACTGTTAAAAAGGAAAAATAAATTTCCCACATGACAAGCTTTTTATAACTGACCAAAATTGATTACAATAAGAATTTAAGAATGAGACCCTTCTGCTTAGAAGGGGGGGGGATTCTGTATCCCGAACAAAGCCAAATTCCATTTCCAGCTTCTAATAATTAACCGCTTTACTACTTTACCTGTAATAGCATTACTGTTCCTTAGGGTTTCTCAGAAGAATTATTGGGAGAAATTCAATTATCTTATATCCTTGGGAGGTTTGCCATTTTGGGAGAAATTAGATTCTCCCAAAATTTGCAACTCTCACCACTAATGATATATTTGTATGTTATTCTGTCTGAAAACGAAACCTTAGGGTTTCTTCTCATTCCTGATAATCTTTTGGTTCACAGAGATAAGCTGTAGTTGTAACTTGTAAATTGTTTTGGTTTGACTTACACATTTTTGTTGGAGTTCTTGTTCTATGTAGGTCTCCTGCTTTCTGTTGGTGGCTTCCTTTCCTTCATGCTAACTGAAAGCATTGCTACCATTAGGTTTGGGGTTATTCTTGGGGGTTCTCTTTTAGCCTTAAGTATATCATGTTTAAGGTCGTGGAAAAAGGGAGAATAATTTACTCTGGCTTTGAAGGGGCAAGCAGGTTAGTGATCCCTATTGTTTGAATTGACTTCTATAACTAGTATCATATTCTTAGTTTATTTTATTTTTTTATCAATGGATTCCTTGAATTGACAATGTTGATCCTGCATGTTTCTGGTTTCTTGTGAGAATGTATTAGGTAAGTCTCTATTTTTTCTGTTCATTTGGTTATCTAAGATAGCATGCGGCTTTAATACATGGATGAAAGCAGGGACTAGGGAAGAAAACATTTAAATAGATGGATGGAATGAGGGTAGAAAAACATTTGAGTGCTGGTTGACCTCTGTGCCCATCTAACTAGCCTATGACAATCCAAGTTAATTTCCCTCATCATGCTGTCGACTAGTTTCTGCCACAAGCCTGAGGCTTTGCGGTAGTGCCTCATTCTCAGGTTAAGACGAGTCTTCTGATTCATGGAGCAACTGTTAAAATGAGTCTATGTGAGAGTCCATCCTCTGACCATCTCATCGATGCAGAAATATATGAAATCCTATTAGTGTGTAGCTATTGGACTACTTTGGTGGTGATGGACTGTAATAACTGGATACTTGTACATGCTTAAATTACTTGTGTTGGACGTGATATGTACCTGATAGGACACCAGATGATTCAGGAAACTTGTTTACTTCATAGTGTTAACATTTTATAAATATTTAATGTGGTATGATATATTTTAACAAATCATACTATAAAATGTGTATATTTTAGAAGTTCAATTTAATTTCCCAAGAGGGAGGTAGGGAGGGAGAAGGTTTGAGGACCTTTTCTCCCTCTTAGATGAACTATATACAAATCTGTCCCTTCCTACGAGAAAAGAAGTTGTCTGCAAAGAGTGTAGGTTTAACAACTGCAAGGCTGTCATTGAGCATCAAATAGGGTTATGAAATGTTCCAAATCCCTACAACACAAGTCAGATGTAACAAAGAGATAATAGTCTGCTAAATAATGTTCTTTACAAAGAAAATGCATTTCTTTTGGGGAGGGGGAGGGGCAGGGGAGTAAATGCTAGGATTTCCTTTTGCACTGGTACATTTAGTAAGTGTTAATATTTTGGTGGCTTGGTGCATATCTTCTTGGCAAAATATTCTAATTTTTGAAGGAATAGGTACTTATCAAAAAAAAAAAAAAAATTGAAGGAATAGGACATAGCCAAAGTGGTTTTACACAAATACTAATGGAGCTAAGAAATTTTCACTTAAAACCTTTAAGAGAGAGGAGCAAGTAACTGATCTAGTTCGGTCAAAATTCCAAATCTGACCATTCATCCTAGATGGGCCAAGAGAATCATCTGGTAAATAGTTAACAAGGGATGCAGTATCCAAAGTTGTATTTGTTAGGACTTCTTGTGATTGCTAAATTCTAATATAATCTTGCAGGAGAAAATCTGTACCATATGGATCTTCTTAGACCTTGCTATGGAGTTTCTTCTGATCCTATCTGGGTGCAAGTTGGGTGCTTGATTTGAAGAATTTACAATTTAAATTTCAACAAATTTTCAACTCAATCCCACCAAGTTGCATCTTTCCCATCGATACCTTTCTATAATGCTTGCAAGTAAACTTTTCTTTTAAACCATGTCAGTTTGTTCTGTTGCATCATAATATAGTATGCATTGTTATAGAGTTATTCTTTAAGTTGTTCTTATAGGGTTATGCACTGACTTTGATTTTCAAAAGAATAGAATATAGGTTGAAATTTGGCTCAAATGTCATGTTGATAAGGAGTACTCTATCTAATGGTATTGCTTATATTTCTATTTCTGTTATTTATTCTAGTTTATTCTTTGCTTTTTTTAATTGGTATCTTGGTATTTATTTCGTATTTTGAAGCAGCAAGAGGTACTGTATTATGATTTGGCAAGATTAGCCAAATTGGTCACAGAGCTACAACTGTTTGTCAGTTGCACCGGCTTCTGTTTGTTAGTTACAGTCTACACCGGCTACAACTACTGGCGATTGTAATGGTACTATAAAGCCTCGAGTAAGAACACGACGGAGCTAGGCCACAGATCCATTCCATTCCATATCTGACAACTGAAACTGGTGATACTGACTTTATTTCTCTTGTTCCATTTCATATATGGCAAAAGGTAATCCTTGTAGTAAATATCAAAATACATTTTAATATATTATTGTATTTACTTTGGATTGACTTGCCATATGTGTGGCATGGATCAGTAGTATTATAAATTTTACTCATAAAATTTGTGGCTTTCCATGTTTCAGTTCCAAAGAGAACTTTGTGCTTGAATTGGAATTATAGTTGATGCCTCTGGTCTCCATTGGAATTATAATAGATGCCTCTACTAAAAGAAAACCTGCGGATAGAAAGGAAGATGCTCTGCATTGTAAAATACAAGAAAATGCACAGAAGATAAAAACAAGGAACAAGTAGTAGCCGTCTTGAAAGGAAATCAAGCAAATATTCTATAGCAATGTGATTTCTCCATAGGTTTCTACCAGACAGTTGCATGAAAAAAACACCATGGATCAATAAGTTGTATTTGAACAATTTATTTTCAATATTATAATGATTATTCTTTATATTAATAGATTGAGTTTTACATAAGGCCTAAATGGCAACTTAGATATGATCTAAGCCGGCGGTTCAGACGGCGGTCCAGACTGCCGCCTAAAGGAGTAGGCCACATTTTTGCAAAGCTATAGCCGGCGGTTCTGACCGCCACCTAAAAGAGTAGGGTTTTTTTACCAAAACCTACACCGGTGGTCCTTGGTGTCTACGCCGGTGGTTTACACCGCCGGCACACATGTAAATTGCAAATCAAGCTGGCGGTCTGCTTTTACTTGTACCAGCGGTCTATAATGTCGGTATTTATAATATATTTAAAAAAATATTTATTTATTTTTTTTACTTTACTGATGTTCCTAAACTGCCGGTATAATATAGGATGGCCAACAATTCTGGCAAACCACCGGTAGTGGCTTAATTTAATGGTCAAAATTGGTACCCCCTTTACTGGCGGTTTCGAATAGATGTTTGGGTGGTCACGACTTTCCCCAACGGTGGTTATACTAGCAAAATAAAGACCACTGGTAAACCGCCGGCTAAAAGCAATGCTGGCGGTTTGTAGTGCAGACCTACCAATTAGGATCACTTTCTCCATAACCAGCTCTGTCAAATGACACAAAATATATTCCCAATTCGTCTATGAGTGATAATCTAGAATTGAAATTTTATGCCATGTTGTTGAGGTACCCAAGAGGCATTCTTTTGAAAGTGAGAAATACAACTAAAGCACAAATGGATCCTAGAGCCTTAGGTGCAAGGTGAGGCGCAAACACTCTAACAAAGTGATAATCCATTATTGAAAAAGTGATAACAGAAAATTCAATGCATTCTAGAATATGCAGCCTTTCTTGCAATCTGTTTCTAACTGTTTGTTTGTGTAAGGTTTGAGGGCAAGATGTGTCTGTTTCTATCTGTTTTTATCTTTTTTTTTTGGTTCTAACCACCTTCATTATATAGTCATTCTCTGTGCATGAGCTATACTTGTACATGTTTCTAATACAATCTCAAAAAAAAAAAAAAATAAATAAATAAATAAATGCTTGCATGATGGGGGAATATTGTTGAATGAGAGTGGAAGCCAAATGAAAATACCAAGCACGAGGGGCTTGCTTGAGCCCATACAGGGCCTTCTTCAGCTTACAGACATAGTTTGGGTAGTTAGGATGTTCAAACCCCTTGGATTGGCGAACATAGATGTCCTCTGCTATAAGTCCATGAAGAAAAGCATTGTTGATGTCTAGTTGCTGTACAAACCACCGATGAGTAGTGGCAAGGGCTAAAATGGTACGAACAGTTACTGGTTTGACTACTAGACTAAAGGTATCAGTGAAATCAATACCAGGTACCTAATGAAAACCTTGGGCAACAAGTCTGGCCTTGTACCACTCCAAAGAACCACTTGACTTCCTCTTAATTTTATACACCCATTTAGTACCAACTACGTTCATGGAAGAATGGTACGACACGAGATCCCATGTTTGATTTTTCAAAAGAGCATCGAACTCCAGTTGCATAGCCGACCTCCATTGGGGAGACTTGGCTGCTTCTGTATAGGAGTGGGGCTTCGGTTCAGAGGAGAGAACTAAGTAAGGCGATTGGAATGAGATATCGAGTAGTGAGATGTGATCGAGCAGGGAGAGTGCCATCCATAGAACAAGTGGTCATAGAGTGCTGCCGAGTGGGTGGTGGTATAGCTGGTGTGTGAGCCAACAAGTCCTCCATTGTACAAACTATGGATAGGAGCTTGTATAGGAGAAGAGTTCTCAGCCGAATCGGAAGTGGTGCGATTAGGAAGAGGTGCTGCATCTAGTGACTGAACTAAAGGTGGAGATACCCGAGATGCTGGGATATGTGAAGGTACATGTAGATAGAATCCCGGTTAAGGTGGGCGATGGAGCTGGAGGAATTCCAGGAAATAGACCTTTATCGAATACCACATGGCGGGTAATAAATTCTCAACTTGTCGACGGGTGAAGTGTTAGACAGTATATGCCCTTAGCTTCAATCAGCATGATGTACATTATGACATTTATTGTAAATGAATAAAGTACATATTTGATTCGTGTTATTATGGTGTGTTTCTATGTAATACCCTTAAACTAGACACATATGAGACTCGTGTTAGTTTAAAATCTTCACAGCAATTGGATAAATCTAGAGAGATTTATCCTGCCAAGGCTGACACTGACGTACCACCAAGTTGGTTAGGGTGGCTTGTCTTAGCAGCCAAGGTGAGACATGAGGCACATGTAGTGTGAGTTTTCTTGAAACCCTGAACCGGACCAAAATTCTAGTATTGCCCTGGACCTTGGAGATAGATGGGCAAAACTGAAATGTTACACATGACCCCTAGACTCAATTATGATACAACACTAGGTGTCAGATTGGGCTGTCTTTGACATGCCAATCAATGAGATCCTTAGAGGGGGTCAAAAACTGGGTATGTTGGAACAGTCCGAGAATTCATCTGAGTGTGTGATCATATTGACAAGATCAGCCCCTTTGTCGGACAAAGTGAATGATCGGGGATGTACTCTCTCTGATGGAAACCCAAATTACCGGCAATTAATTTCAATCGTTGAAATTTGTTTTTGCAAAATATATTTATATAGAGATATACATACATATATATATATATATATATTATGGTTTCAAAGTGTGTGCAAAAGGTTTTAATTCCCGGGATCCATGTGAGTAGAGAGTGCAGCACTGCACCTTGCAACCAAGGGAGAGGTCCTCTCTTGTCGGACAGTGTTTGTTCATTATGGGCTGAGAGTTAAGTGTAAGACCATTGACGATTATACCTGATGGGATAATCTAGCATCTGCCCACAGTCCTTGGGCCTTCATAAGATGGCTGGACTCAAGGACCATTTAGTGTAAATGTTGGACCCATTAAGAGCCCATAGTGATGGACTCAGGGGTTCACTGTATTCAGTAGTGAAGTCGGCCAGACTTTATAACATAGGCTAGGTTGAACCCATGTGGCTGATGTGTAGATCAACGATAGGGTTCCATGCCATACAAAGAGAGCCAAGCTAGCCAACATCAAAGTAGAAGTGAGCTTGAAAGCTTAATGGGCCCAAAAACCCATTTTGAATTGGGTTAATTGGATTAATTAAATAGGGTCGGATATGGGATTTGGATCAACAAATAAGATAAGAGATTATCCTTATCCACTTGAAGGGTCTAGATCCAAATAAAGATTTGGATCAGAGGAACTCCTAATTTGATTAGGAAGGCTGATCTTTATCTACAGATAAGATAAGGGATTATCCTTATTACTTAAAGAGTCTAGATCCAAATAAAAGATTTGGATCAGGAAACYCCTAATGAGATTAGGAAATTGTCTCTTTAAGGCTATAAATAAGAAAGCAGGGCGAACCTTCAAAACACACTCACTGAATATAGAGAGGAGACCACACATTTAGACTGATCTTGCCTTTCGCTATTTTTCTTCCTGCTCTTGCCGCCCTACCCTGTTCAATATCCAGTTCTTGGATTGGATCAAGATTTGATCTTGATATTATTTCTAGCCAGAAGAAACAATTTAGAAGCTGTGCTCACTGTCCCATTTGATTCTTGCTGAAGAATCACTAGTTCTTAGTGAAGAACTACCTGCTGATCCTGCCTCATCCCAAGCTGCGTCATCTTTAGTGGAGGGAGGATTTGGTACTCTCTTTGGGCGTGAACACCTATGTTGGGAGGAGCATTCTTGCATGGATTTCGTATCAGGTATATCCCTCCCTTGATTTAGTTTCAGATTTGGTCTAGTTTGGTTACAAGAGCGAACCTTGAAAATGCAGTTTTCTAAATTGGGAATAGGATTCCCGGATGGGAGTAAAGATTTTTTTTTGAAATTTCGCCCAACTTTCCTATAGGGTTTTTCCATCCATATGATGGATCTCCCATCCCTTCAGTGGTATCAGAACTAGGTTCAAGTCTTGAACCAAATTAGAACAGATCTGAATTTGCGCAAATGGGCAGAAGGCGTTCTACCCAATTTGCGCAATTAGCATTTTTTTTAGGAATTGGTTCCCAGATTATGGGCGGATAATCTGAAAAATAAATCTTTATTATTCTGTCATATTTATAGTATTGTTCCATGAATGTTTCTTGAATATTTGGTCTGCACATATGATGGAGATCGAATCTTTTTGGTGCCAAGAATGACACACCCTACGATTTCTTTTCTAATCAATTATGGTCTATAAATATATATATTTTTTTATTTTTAGACAAATTGTATAGGAATTCGATGTGATGTAATAATAGAAAAATTAGGTTTTTCTATTTTATTTCCATCTGGAGATTGCTGGAGCACGCAACAGAGGAGAGGAAGATTTTGCAGAAACAACTTCTGCGATATGTGGTTTTGCAGATATCGATTATGCAATCTGCAAATAATTGTTCTTTGTAGGTTTGCAAGATATCCAAGAAAATCACGATGCAGCCCTCTATTTTAGTTTCTTGATAACCTAATTATCTTGAATTAATTTATTTTCAGATCATTATTCTTGAATTAAATCTTGAACTGGACACCAAAACTTGGGCCAATTTACACCAGATTTGGTCCAAACTGGTTGGACCGAATTGTTGGTTCGATGGGGTAGGCTTTTCTAACCCTAATTCGATTTAGGCTAGAGGGTTGATGGCCCACTTTAAGTTTTAATTCGGACCACCTTTGTAAAACCTAAATTTAATATGATAAAACTGAATCAGCCCTAATCTAGCTACATGGGCCAAACTGCTTTTTGCAGTACAACCCATGTACCTAGATAATGTTATATGATAACATTATGGGCTCTGTTGGGATGATACTGATTTAATCTAATTAATTAATGATTTTACAGATGTTTTAATTGATTGGATCAATTTATTTCATGCATGTGATGTATGAATGTGTGATGTGCTACGTATATGGACCATAAGTACTTGGCCCATGATTATTTCGATAGTGGCTCTTTCGCACACCATGGATGAATGCATATCATTGCCAGGGTGTCCATAAGATCATTGGATGATCTCCCCGTTTGGTGGGCCCCACATCAGCTTCCTCCCCAAGAGGAACCATGCGGAACCCTAGCCGTTTAGGGCCCATTTAAATATGGCTTTGAGAAAGTCAGTGGGAGCCACTTTGGTTAGACCTAAATAAATGTAGGGCGTAATATTTCGTTCCCTCCACTAAAATATGAGTGCATGTGATAGGGAGATTCATATGATGAACTCTCTAAAGGCCTTCCATCATTAGCATGAAGATGGGTCCTTCAGTAATGAGGAAATGCACCATAAAATTGTTCTATCCATTTGCTGCTGGATCTGTTGGATTGTTTCATAAGATGATAGGGGCGTCATAGACTGATGTGGGAGGGGCCTATCCTAAAATAGAAGACTCTCTCATGGTACCTTAGCGTTCACGGATATGATGAGTAAACACTCACTAGACAGAAAGGTTTAACCTAAAATGGCAATGAACCTTGTTTGACAGAGGGCAAAGGAAAAGCTCATGAGATGAGTGGATGTGATCCTTAACATAGATTAAAAGCCATATCTATGTAGATAACATGAATCAAATCGGGTTGTGGATTAATATTTGCTTTGCCTTTTATCAAAAATGGCAAATGGACAATTCGCCAAACTGTTGGACGATAATAAGCTTAAGGGCCCAAATTATGCTTACTGGTATTGTAACCTTATGCTGGTTTTGACGTCCGAGAAATTGGACAAAGTTGTTAAGAACCCTGCTTCGGATCGTCTGGGTGATAGAGCTTCTGAGGCCCGCAGGAGGGAATATCAAGAATGGGAAGAGAAAAACTCTCTTGCCCGGTGCTATATCATAGCCTCCTTAGACAATCAGATACAACGACAATTCGATCAGATCGAAGTGTCCAAAGATATCTTGGATAGTCTAAGGACAATTTATAAAGAGCAGAATTGTTCTACTCGTCAGAAGGTCATAAAGCAGTTTATGACCGCACAAATGTCCAAGAACCAGCTAGTTCATGACCATTGTCATAAGATGATGGGATATATCATTGAACAGGAGGCTCTTGAATCTGGGATAGATCATGTCACCAAAGTTGATGCCATCCTGAACTCTTTGTCTCCTTCCTTCAATCAGTTTATAATGAATTACAATATGAACAAGCTGTTAGCCTTCAGGAACTCAACAATATGTTGTAGAGGGCCGAAGAACTGATAAAGAAGGATGAGCTCATTGCCATGCTTGTTGAAAGTGGAAAATCGAGCAAGAAGAAGAGGAGGGCAAAGAAGAAACCTTAGAAGAAAACTAGCAAGCCTAAAAAGCAGAGGAAGGACAAGGCATCAAATGCCTGTCACTTCTGCAAACAGACCGACCACTGGAAGAGGAACTGTCCTCAGTACCTAGAGACCAAGAAACAAGGTAATTTCGAATCCTTTGTCATAGAAACCAATATGTTGGTGACTTCTGCTTCCTGATGTATTGAATTCGGGGGTTATACTCATGCAAGTAACACATTGCAAGAGTTCAGGACAAGTAGAAGACTGAGTGACGGTGAAGTGATTCTTTACTTTGGGACTTTTGCAAGCGTTACAACTACAACCATAGGAACTGTATAATTGTATTTCAGAGAAGGAATAATTACATTAAGAGATTGTCTTTATGTACCTTATTTGAAAAGAAATTTGATTTCTATTTCAGAACTGTGTGTGGATGGTTATTCTGTTCTCTTTAGTAATGTGATTACTATCAAAAGGAATAACAAATTCCTCACATGTGGAGAACTTGAGAATGGTCTCTATATTCTCCATCATTCTCTGAAAACAAATATAACTGAAACTACGTCAGATAATAACCCGTGATACAGTTAATCCCATGTGCCTGTGGCATTACCGACTTGGCCACATTAACATAGATCGTATCACAAGGTTGGTAAAGGATGGTCCTTTGGATTTTCTAACTGTAGAAGGTCTCCTAACCTGTGAACCTTGCCTTTAGGGTAAGATGACGAAACGAGCATTTAACGGTAAGCCTGAAAGATCAACAGACACACTTGACCTTATACATACAAATGTATGTGGTCTCATGAATGTTAGTACACGTAATCGACACGTTTATTTCATAACATTTACCGATGATCACTCTCAGTATGGTTACGTGTACCTAATGAGATACAAGTCTGAATCCTTTGAAAGTTCAAAGAGTTCAGGCAAGAGGTCGAGAAACAGTGGGGGAGACACATTAAGGCCATTTGATTCGATCGAAGAGGCGAATATCTCTCTGATGAATTCAGGGACTACTTAATGGAAAATGGGATAGTATCATAACTAACTCCTCCTGCTACACCACAATTAAACGGTGTGTAAGAAAGGAGGAACCAAACTTTATTGGATATAGTCCGATCAATTCTCATACACTCGGAATTACCCACATCCTTTTGGGGTTACGCATTGGAGACTGTGATATACGTGCTGAACCGAGTTCCAACCAAATCTGTTCTGAAGACTTCCTATAAGCTTTGGACTAGTAAGAAACCAAGTGTGAGACACTTGAAGATTTGGGGTTGTCTGACACATAGTACTGACAAATTGGAATCTAAAACTAATCATTGACTATTTGTAGGTTACCCAAAAGGCTCTGTAGGGTATTTATTCTATGACCCAGGAGAGCAGAAGGTGTTCTGTAGTCGAAATGCCCATTTCTAGGAGGAAGATTACATCCTAAACAATCATTGTCAAGAAGTTGTTCTTGATGAGGAGAGCTCAGGAGTAGTGAGAGATGTCCCACAAGTTCCATTTAATAACCAATCTAGGAGATCATCCCGGGCATCTAGGACTCCAGTTTGTTACGACTATGACCAAGAAAGTTACTTGGTGGAAGCCACAACCGATGAGGAGGATCCCATGACTTATACAGAAGCTATGTTGGACATAGATTCCTTGAAGTGGATAAATGCCATGAGAGCTGAGATGGACTCAATGGAGACCAATGGAGTCTGGACTCTAGTAGATCCGCTCCCTGGGGTAAAAGAAATTGGTTGCAAATGGATCTATAAGAGGAAGAAGGGCCCCAATGGTAAGGTTGAGACCTACAAGGCTCATCTTGTGGCGAAAGGGTACACTCAGAAAGAAGGAATCGATTATGAGAAAACCTTTTCTCCCGTGGCCTGCTTAAATCCATTAGGATCCTGCTAGCTGTAGCAGCATACCATGACTATGAGATTTGGCAAATGGATGTCAAAACCGCGTTCTTGAATGGAGATCTTACTAAAGATATCTATATGCTGCAATCGCAAGGTTTCATAACTGCAGGTCAGGAGCACATGGTATGTAAACTCAACCGATCAATATATGGACTTAAGCAAGTTTCTAGAAGTTGGAGCATCCGATTTGACTCTACTGTCAAATAGTTTGACTTTAAGCAGAATCTGGATGAGCCCTGTGTTTACAGGAAGACCAATGGGGATAAGGTTACGTTCTTGGTTCTTTATGTAGACGACATTCTGTTCATTGGGAATGATGTGGTTAGTTGACTACGGTGAAAGTATGTCTTTCACAGCAATTCTCCATGAAAGATCTTGGAGAAGTCTCTTATATCTTGGCATTTCGACTCTATAGAGATAGATCGAAGAGGATGATAGAATTATCCCAATCTACTTACATTGACAAGATAGTCAAAATATATAGTATGAAGAACTCCAAGAAAGGAAATGCTCCTTTCAGGTATGGAGTCACTCTCTCCAAGGGTATGTCTTCCAAGACACCTGAGGATATTGAGGGCATGGAGGAAGTTCCCTATGTGGTAAGTATGCCATGTATGCCATGTTGTGCACTCGGCCAGACATTGCTCAGGCCTTGAGTGTGGTAAGTAGATACCAATCTAACCTAGGACAAGAGCATTGGACCGCTGTGAAAAACATACTGAAATACCTTCGAAGGACAAAAGAGTTTTGTCTGGTATTTGATGGTAGTTCACTACAAATCCTTAGGTACACTGATGCCGATTTCCAGTCAGACCCAGATGGTTGAAAGTCTACATCTGGATACATGTTTATGGTGGGGTCCTGTGTAGTTAGTTGGAAAAACAACAAACAGGGGTCCACAACAGATTCCACAATTAAGGCCGAGTACATTGCCACAAGTGAAGCTGCCAAGGAAGCCGTAAGGATGAAGAAGTTCATTCATGAATTAAGAGTAGTTCCATCCAGCACATCACCCATTCCACTATTGTATGACAACAATCGAGCCATTGCTCAGGCTAAGGAGCCACGAGCCCACTCGAAGTTAAAGAACATTGAGAGGAAGTACCATGTACTGCAGGAGATAGTTGGAAGAGGGGATGTCCTGATTTAGAAGGTAACATCAGTGGAAAATGTAGCAGATCCATTGACTAAGCCGCTAACACAAAAAGTGTTTGAGAAACACATGGAAAGTATGGAACTCTTGCTTATACCCGATTGGACCTAAGTGCAAATGGGAGCTGTTAGACAGTATATGCCCTTATCTCCAATCAGCATGATGTACATTATGACATTTATTCTAAGTGCAAGTGCAAGTGGGAGCTATTATGACCTAAGTGCAAGTGCTAGTGGAACTCATTTTCTTCTTGTGTTTGCCGCCCTACCCTGTTCGATCTCCAGTTCTTGGATTGGATCAATATTCTATCTTGATATTGTTTCTTTCCAAAAGAAACAATTTAGAAGTTGTTTTCACTGTCCCATTCGATTCTTGCTTAAGAATGACTAGTTGTTGGTGAAGAACTACCTATTGATCCTGCTTCATCCCAAGTTGTGTCATCTTCAGTGGAGGGAGGATTTGGTACTCTCGTTGGGCGTGAACACCTATGTTGGGAGGAACATTCTTGCGTGGATTCCGTATCAGGTATATCCCTCCCTTGATTTGGTTTTAGATTTGGTCCGGTTTGGATACAAGAACGAACCTTGAAAATATAGTTTTCTAAATTGGGAATAGGATTCCCAGATGGGAGTAAAGAAATTTTTTGAAAATTTTCCCAACCTTCTTGCAGGGTTTGGCCATCTATATGATGGATCTCCCATCCCTTTCATGAAGGCACCTGTACCCTTTATGAGAGTGACTATAGCCAAGGAAAATACACTGCAAAGAGTGGTATTTAAACTTATAAGCATTGTATGGTTGCAAAAGGGGATAGCAGGCACATCCAGAACACCGCAACGTAGTGTAGTCTGGGTTCTTCTGAAACAACTTCTAAAAAGGAGATGAACCTTGCAAAATGGGAACCTGGAGCCGATTAATCAAGTATATGGCTATCTCAGCTGCATTGGCCTAGAAGAAGGGGAGCTTGGAGGTATCTAGTAGAGCAAGAGTGGATTCAATAATGTGACGATGCTTCCTCTCAACTGTACCGTTCTACTCATGTGTGTGCGGATAGGACACCCGATGGGAAATACCCTGTGAATCAAGATAAGAGGAGAGCTTGCGATACTCCCCTCCCCAATCAAATTGAAAAGCATGAATTTTGGAGTTGAAGAACAATTCAACATGGTGCTTAAATTTTAAAAAGACCTAAAAAACATCAGATTTTCATGCAAAGGGATATATCCAAGAAAATTTTGAATAATCATCAAGAAATAACGCATAGTAAGAATACCCTTTATTAGTCTTAACTGGAGAAGGACCCCACACATAAGAAAAAATTAGTTCCAATGGACTCTGAGACCTAGACGAAGACAAAGGTAAAGACAATCGATGATTCTTACCCATTTGACAAGATTCACAAACAAATAAACTAGAATTTTGACTAGAATACGGTAAACCATACTGAAAGATGACTTGCTAGACTATATGAAGTGTTGTTTGTCCATTCACTAACAAGAGCAAAAGGTGCAGTTGTCGAGCTGTGTGAAATGGATGTTGTTGATGGGAAACAGTACAACCCTCCTCTACCGACTCCTCGAAGTAAGATTTTCCCCGTATACTCCTTCACAAAGCAACAATCACGGTGAAACTCAAAAAATATATCATTGTCCTTTAAAAACTTGCTAACGGACAATAAATTTTTGCAGATTGCAAGAACATGACATATATCAATCAATGTGAAAGCATGCTGATTAAAGAGAAGAGATAAAGGTTCAGTATGTGTTATTTGCAAACCTTGGCGTTACCCACTCTGACCTGATCTGAACCCTAGTATTTGGACCGATTTTGGATGTTATCAACATTGATTGTGATGTGATGTGTTGCACCAGAGTCAGGATACCATATTGGATCAAATGAAGAATTACCATTGTTGTAGGAAGGTGCAGTGAGACTATTGTAGGTAGTAGGTTCATAATTTTGGTCACTGTTATTTGCAAAAATGTATTTCGCCTTCCTGCAAGTGAGCACACCATGTCTAGGTTTGTTGTGAATCTGACAGATAATTGGAGGTGCCTTACCTTGTCCACCATTAAAGAATTGATTATGGTTGTAATTTTGTTGAGAATTATAATTCTAAAAAGTTTGTTGTTAACCTCACCCTCGGCCTTTACCGCGGCCGTACATATTCTGAGAATTTTTTTGTTGATTCTGGAACCCTATATTATTTTTCGGTTTCACTCTAGCTACATTAGCAGTTGGTGGAACACCCGAATCTGACGAGGTAAGTCCTTGCTCTTCAAGCCAACTCTCATGGTTCAGAAGAGAGCCAATAATATCATGCACACCGAGGGTATGCACATCTGGCCTGTTGGTTATGGCAGTCACAACAGACTCATATTCATTGCCTAACCCAACTAGAATATATAAAACCAAATTAGATTTACTAACAGGTTTAGCAACAATAGACAAACTGTCTGCTATAGATTTTGCTTTTTGAATGTAAGCAGAAATAGATAAAGACCCATTCTTTAAACTGTGCAACTGCTTCCTAAGTTGTAGGATGCGAGATCTAGCATGGGTTGAGTAAGATGTAGCAGGAGGGCACCATACCTCTACTGAAGTCGAAAATTTCACAACTTGGGCTATGACGCCCTCAATAAGAAAAGAAATTAACCAACTTAGAACAAGTTGATCAGTGTCATACCATTTGACATATTCTGGATTCAAGATACTCCCATCGCCTACTAGATCAGGTATCATCTCTGGTGGAGGTTACTTTTTCCCTTCAACAAGATCCATCAGATGGTGATGTTGGAGTATAGGAAGGAACTACACACGCCATAGTAGGTAGTTGTCACTACCTAGCTTAATGGGAAGGTAGTGCATTACATTCTAAAGAGAAGGAATCGAAGATGTCAATCCTGAAATATTCGAACCAGCATCCACATTGGTTCGACTGCCATGCTCCCTTGAGAAAAATCCATTGGCTCTGATACCAAGTTTAAACTAAAGAAATAACAAAAATAGAGAGACAGATATGAGAAAATTGACTTCAGTGAGTTGGAGCACTGTAGCTAATGATATTTATAGACTTTAGTGAAGAGTTTGGATCATACAATGATATGTACAAGATAACAACAAAAAATTAGATATAGGATGGATCATCTTGATCTTGATTTACAGTCCTTATCCTTATCTTTCTCAGAGCCCAGATTGGATCTGGATTGGTTAGAGGTTCTGGATCTATTAGGATAACCTCCAAGAGGATTATCTCCAAAGCTGGTTCGGTTAGGATAGGTTCCATGAGGATTATCTCCAATAGGTCTCTATAAATACTTACTTTAAACTCTGATATACTAAATGAAATTGGACTGCAAGTGCAATGTTGTTATAATCAATGAGTTGGATTGACCTGCTAATTACTAGCACCTAATTTACACCAAATGCCATATTAAGAAACAAAGCAACCATTGTCTAATCCACTAGATCTCATATATTATAATTGTTTCATCAATCTCCTTGATATGGATTTACCTTAATGATCAAGTGATATAAACTTTCTGATATGTGAGTATTTTCAAAATGTCAAATAATGAGCATTCTATCTGAGGTCTAAAATCACTTGCAAGATCACATTGCTAAAATAGGATATTCTTACATCATGCAATATTAATGACATAAATAGAGAGCTACGAGGCAATTTTCATTACATTTTCTTTCTTAGATTTTCCTATATAGTTTACTTTATTTCTTTTTATTTGTTTAGACTACTATAGGAATGGCAGGATCGAAGTGATTGGTGGTGATAATATTGAAGGACTTCTTATATCCCCAAAGCAGCTGCCGTTCAAAAACTTAGAGGTTTGTAAGTTTGGGTGTGTGCATAATGGTTTTCTAGAATCTAGACTTAGAGGTTTGTAATTGATGGTGATAATATTGAAGGACTTCTCCTATCCCCAAAGCAACAGTCCTTCACAAGGTTTGTAAGTTTGGGTAGGTGTGTGCGTAATAGTTTTCTAGAATCTACATTACAAGTTGTTTCTTGTTTTTGTTAACTTCAATTCTTTTTTGTCATTTTCATTATGGAGGGTTCATCTGCAGGCTTCATCAAAGATCAAACTGCAAACATGGTATGATGCTTGTTGGCTTTTGTCTGCTAGTGTCACCCCAGCATGTCTACACTGGGTTGAAGTCTAATGTTGAAGATTTGCAATGCATGTTAGAATTCCACTTAAATATATATCATCAACAAAATATATCTATGTGATTAGAATGGGGGTTACCCCATTTGGAGTTGCCTTAAATATATACCACATAGGCATGTACTAACTTTGTGATTTCTGTCACTCTGATTTTTCTTGTCTAATCTTTCTTTTTAGGTCTGATTTAAATTCATATTTGCAGGCTAGCATGTGCATCCCATTAGTTCTTGCCATCAAATACTGATGGCCTTCTTTTCCTTCAAATCTTTCAAGGGAGGAAAAAAGGAAGTAGCTTGTGCAGGATCAATGGACACTTGGAATAGCACATTATACCCCTAGACTATTGTACTGGTGGATGACTCAGAAGTGGTTCCCTTCATCCTCAGTCGCCGAGTTGATACCCACAATTTTCACAAGCAAAGACATAGAACTCCTGAAGAAGTATTTTGTAAATATCTACTATGGTTAATCTATTATTTCCTAAATGGGGAAATCAGTCATTGTCTATTAACCATATTTATGACATGACTAAACATGGTTTAAGCAATAGGCTGCCAAGTCTTGAAATTGAATCCAGTGGCCATGCAACTCAAGAAAGCATCTATTTGAGTACTCATTCTCATGTCTTCTAGAATGGATTTATATTAATAGTATATAATGCATATAGATTTATACAAGTTGTAGAAGTTTACAAAATGTATATAGGTTTATATTAATAGTATATAAATTTCAATTCTAGAATGCCTGGAGAATCCTGGACCTATAGTTGTAGTTCTCAAGATAACTTCAACAAATTGACACAGTACTCAAGAAAATTGAGTCCAATCCAGTTCAGTCAATTCGCAGACACCTGAATTACATTTATGGCTTCCTCAAGTCAAAATTCAAAAAAATGTGAATTCACAAAAAAATTTCTAAAACTTTTAAGCCTTTTGGAATTAAATAATTTTTGCTAGCACTTCATATACATCAAATCAAGATGACCAAAGAATAACACATGGAGATCTGGACCTTAGAAATAACATTGTCCCCTTTAAACGCATTCAGAGTTATTCATCTACCAATCTGAGGTCTTAAAATTGCAGAAGAAAAACAAATCTTATCAGAACGTAAAACCAAAGAAAAAGTGATGTATTTCAATTGGTTTCAAGCAAACAAAAGATCAAATGACATTACTTTTAGATATAATGATGACTATAGAAGCAACTAGTTCTAGACACTATTAGGTCCCAGTTGCTGATTCATCTCAAGCTTAAGTTCTAACAATCTCCCGCATAGCTGAGATGAATCTTTTTGTTTACTTTATATGGCCATTAATGACCCAATATGATAAACCTAAGGGTATCTGCTCTATGCAGTTGAAATGATTATCCCAAATCATCAAAGTCACTTGAGTTCAATTAATTTGACTCAGGACCATCGATGGTTATAGAGTTAGCAACTTCAACCAATATGAACAAATTGCATACAATGCTTAGACAACCTAAGCATGGCCCATATATCTCTGTCTCATGTTATGTGTACACATTTAAATTGAGGGGAATATTAGAGATATGTTTATTAGAATCAGTAACTTTATTGTGATCACATGCAGTGGTGTCAACAAGAATCATCACACTCAATTCATATCCAATTTATCAAAACTGTCCACCAACCCTATGCGCGCTACATGCTCCAAAAAGAGCTTGGTTGGGAGTCCCTTCGTTAATGGATCAGCTAGCATGAGTGTAGTATTAATAAGTTCTATTGACACAATCTAATCCTGAACCTTTTCCCTCACAACGAGGTACTTGATGTCAATGTGCTTTGACCCTGTTCTTGTCTTGTTATTTTTTGAGAAAAACATGGTAGCAACATTATCACAATAAATCCTAATCGGTCTCTAAATCGAGTCCACTACTCAAAGACCTGAGATAAAATTACGCAACCATATGGCATGACTAGTTGCTTCATAACAAGCTATGAATTTTGCTTCCATAGTAGATGAATCAGTTCTTGCAGTTTGTTTTGTACTTCTCCATGAAATAGACCCTTCTACCATCATGAAAATATAACCGGAGGTAGATGCACGAGTATCCCGACATCCAGTAAAGTTGGAATTAGTATATCCTATTACCTCCAAATTTTCTGAGTGCTTATAAGTAAGCATATAATTCTTAGTTCCTTGTAAATAGCGCATGACTTTCTTGGGTGCCTTCCAATGGTCGATACCAGGATTCCTTTGGTATCTTCCAAGCATACCAACAACAAATGCTATATCAGGACGGGTACACACATCTGCGTATATAAGACTTCCCATGACTGATGCATAGGGAATGTTGTTCATCTGCTTTTGCTCTAACTGGTTCTTTGGGCATTGAAGTAAAATGAATTTATCTCCTTTTACCACAGGGGCAGCAGTGCTAGCACAATTTTGCATGTTAAATCTTTTAAGCACCTTTTCTATATATGCTTTCTGGGTTAATTCTAGGATACTATGAGACCAATCTCAGAAAATCTGAATGCCTAAAACATAAGAGGATTCATCGAGATCCTTCATATCAAAATTGTTTGATGAAAACCTTTTGATCTAGTGTAACATTGCAATACTTTACTAGCAATCAAGATATCATCAACATATAAGGTTAAGATAATGTATCTGGTCCCGCTGACCTTCAGGTATATACATTGGTCAACAATATTTTCCTTAAATCCATAATTACACAAAATATTATGGAATTTTAGGTACCACTATCGAGATGCCTGCTTTAGACCCTAAATGGATTTCTTTAATTTGCAGACTAAACCTTTCTTGCAGTCTACTTCAAAACCTTCTGGTTGTTGCATGTAGACTTTTTCATGCATATCTCCATTTAGAACGGCTGTCTTAACATCCATCTGATGCAGTTCTAGATCAAAATGAGCAACTAGGGCCATGACTATCCTAAATGAGTCCTTCTTTGACACTGGAAAGGTCTCTGTATAGTCTATTCCTTCTTTTTGAGTGTATCCTTTTGCAATGAGCCGGGCTTTATATCTTTCAATGTTCCCCTTAGAGTCTTGTTTGATTTTAAAAACCCATTTACAACCTATTGGCTTAACTCCTTCAAGTAGAACAACGAGATCCCAGACATCATTGTTTTTCATGGATTCAAGCTCATCCTTTATGGCTTCCAACCAATGAGCTGATTTCCTTGAGTTGGTGGCCTCAATAAATAATACTAGATCATTTTCTAAATTCAAATCATGCTCACACTCATTTAAATAGACTTCATAGTCATTTGATATTGCCAATCTCTGAACTCTTTGAGATCTTCTAAGTGGGATTTGTTCTTCTGGCATTGTATTTTCAGTAATTTCATTATTCTAGACACCTTGTGTATCAACCTCATGAGTTTCAATTGGTATAACTCTTTCCTATATGACTGGTATTGGTATGATCACTGGATTTTCCTGAAAGGTGATTTGCCTACCAGAAATTCGGCTTGCCTGTATTCCACAATTCTAGTATTTAAAGTAGGGCAAAAGAATTTATAACCCTTAGATCTTTCAGGGTAACCAACAAAATAACCACTAACTGTCTTAGGATCCAGTTTACCTGGTTGCGGATTATGTACTTTTACCTTAGTTGGACAACCCCAAATACGTAAATACCCTAATTTGGGTTTCCCACCAGTCCATAATTCATATGGGGTATTAGGGACTATTTTAGTAGGAACTCTGTTGAGAATATGTACAACTGTCTTTAAGGCTTCTCCCCATAAATTCTCAATAGACTTGAATTACTTATCATACTTCTTACCATGTCCATGAGAGTACAGTTTCATCGCTCTACTACACCATTCTGCTCAGGTGTACCTAGCATGGTGTAGTTTGCAATGATCCCATGTTTTTGTAAAAATTAGGCAAAAGCATTTGGATTTTGGCTTGTTTTGGTGCATCTACCATAATATTCACCTCCTCTATCAGACTGTATATTTTTCATCTTCTTATTGAGTTGATTTTCAACTTCTGTCTTGAAGATCTTGAAAACATCAAGTGCTTCTAATTTCTCATGAATCAGATACACGTAACTGTATCTAGAGAAATCATCTATAAAGGTAAAGAAATATCTATGTCCTCCCATAGTAGGAGGGAATGGTCCACAAATATCTATATGTATTGTTTCTAGTAACTCTACACATCTTGTTGAAGTCAGAATAATCCAGCGAACTGAGGATTCCATCTTTTGTGAGACATTTCATTCTTTATTTAGAAATGTGGCCTAATCTTTTATGCCACAGAATGGATGAATTCTCATTCACTCGATTTCTTTTATTTCCGACCATATAGTTCTCATGCAAGCTATATGGGCCATGAGCAAAGATAGGGTGCAAATTGATCTTGTAATGATTTCCGCATAACACACCATTCCCAACTTTAATGGAATTATGGAGTAGAGTGAAACTTTTATTCTTAAACTTAATTTCAAAGCCATAGGAATCAAGTTTAGGAACTAAAATAAGATTTCTCTTAAACGTTGGTACATATAGTGTATCTACTAAGTCTAGATGAAAGCCGGTATCCAAAATGAGACGATATGTCCCTATGGCTTCAGCATCTATCTCTATTCCATTTCCAACGGCTATGGTGCGTTCTCCCTTATGCTTCTGTCGGCTTGTCAGAAAGCCCTGCAGAGAAACCGTGACATGAGTTGTAGCGCCCATATCCACCCACCAAGTATTAGAAGGTGTGCTAACCAAATAGGATTCAGAAAACATAAAGGCATAATTCTTACCTTTCTTTTTGAGCCATGCCACATATTTGGGACATTCTTTCTTTATGTGTCCCTTCTTTTTACAGAAGAAGCAACGGGCTTTATGATCCCCATTTTCCTCAGCAATGACCTCCTCTTTGCCCTTTCTTTGAGTTTTCTTCCTGAAATGTCTCTTATGTGGTCCAGTGGTTAGGTGGGAACTTTCAGGCATTTCACTCTTAAGCCTTTCTTCTTCTTGAACACACATGGCAATTAGCTCGCTCATTTTCCATTTCTCTTTCTGCGTATTATAGTTGATCTTAAATGGACCAAATTGTGTAGGAAGAGAAGTCATAATGAAGTGCACAAGGAAACCTTTGGATATTTCCATATCCATTCCTTTTAGCTGGTTCACCATGTCACTCATTTTCATAATGTGCTCACGTACCCCACTGCGACCATCATATTTCATGGTGATCATTTTGATCTTGAGGGTACTGGCCAATGTTTTTGTGGAGCTAGTAAAGTGTTCTTCTACTGCCTTTAAATAATCCATTGCGCTTTGCTTTTCAGGAATTGCACCATAGATTGCAGTAGAAATGGTGCTCCTTATGATCATGAGACTCATGTGATTAGAATGCTCCCACTTTTCATAAAGTGCCTTTTGCTCACCAGTACTGGCACCGGTTATTTCAGTGGATTTGTTTGTTCTAATTACAAGATCCAAATCAATGCACCCTAGAACAATCATAATCTGGTCTTTCCACTTGTTAAAGTTTGTACCAGTTAATATTTCAATGCCTAATAGATAACCAGTAACCATTGCAGGATTAACAACTGCAAGGTTCATACAAAATGTCATGCCACATAAAATACACACACATATCAATAGTCTAACTTAAAAATGGGGTAATCATTAGTTAGATCTCATCAAGACCATTGCATAATCCTGATCAGGTCTTGACCCAAGATCGATGTAGGATATCGTTCCTCCGTTGGGCTGAACGGTAATTCTATAATTGATCTCGATGGTCCAGACTAAGTAAGTGATTCTGTCAGTTGGGTAAGCTCATCACCGTTGGGTTACAAGTTTCCCCAAGTAGAACCCCTTATTTAGTCTCTCCATCCCACTCTAACTATTCAAGGTAGCGTTCTTCCCGTTGGGCTGATCTGCTATCCGTTGTAGTTAAGTGCAAATGTGACTTATTTATAGAGGAGAACCTCACAGTCACGTCCAAATAAAGACAACATATATACATATATAGGTTCATTTTGAATGATATTTTGAAAAATATTACAGAATAGGGTCCTCTAAGATCCTTCCAAATTTCAGCTCAATCCGAGGTCGGAAACCCCTTGAACCGGCCTCAAGAAGTCATCAATATGATAGTGAACCGGAAGATCAGTCAATGAACCGGTCCAATATCTCCTTATCCAAGGGGTGTTTTTGTCTTCAATTACACAATAGGGTCATCTAAGATCCTCTAAGATCCTTCCAAATTTTAGCTCAATCTGAGGTCAGAAACCCCTTGAACCGGCCTCAAGAAGTCATCAATATGATAGTGAACCGGAAGATCAGTCACTGAACCGGTCCAATATCTCCTTATCCAAAGGGTGTTTTTGTCTGCAATTTCATACATAATAGGGTCATAGGGTCTAGTTGGGGTCCACAAAATTTCAGCTAAATCAGAGTTCAAAAACCCCTTGAACCGGCCACATAGCTATGATGTTGTCATAGTTTGTTGGGTTGAGCCGAACCGGACCTGATCCAGACCGTACCGGTTCTGACAACTTCCATCCAACCTGCACGAAATCGAACTGGTTTAAGATAAAACTCAAACTGAACCGGGTTGGACCGGTTGAAATGGGTCAAACCGGAATCATGCACCATAAGTTTACCGGGTCGGGCATCCGGTCACCCGATCCTCGAGCATCATCTTCTTCTCTCGAATCTAGTGCTATAATGTTCACTCGACCGAGCGAACACAGCAGCACCGAACGGGTGTTAAAGGGCGGCTGGTAGACGGTGAACTGATCGGAATGTCACCGCCGACCACCTAGAAGGTCTTTTCCAGCAATAAAACGACCGGAAATGGTCGGAATTCGGTGTTTTTCAGGTCTGAGATTCCTTGAGAAACAGAGAAGAAAAGAGCAAAGCTTCAGCCATTTCAGAGCATAGAGTGGCTCTGATACCAATTGTTAAATATAATGATGACTATAGAAGCATTCTTTTCTCTAGAAATGGACTGAAATAAGTAAAACCGACCTTGAGCTATTGATGTGAAGTTGGCATCCATGGCTCTATTATGACATTAGAGACCTTCAGAAACACCTCTTGCAGTTTTGTTATTTTCTCTCTTTCTCTTCTCTGTAAGAAAATGAACCAGAGAACACTTTGCTCCTTGCTGAACTACAAAATCTGAAAAACAAAGTATAATGGGGACTCTTCTCTCTAGTCACAATTGCTCTCAACCGACAGATGGCTAGTGTGTGTGTGTATGGGGTTCTATTTGTAGAGCCCGAACCGCTTAGAGAGGGGCCTTCCTTCATGGTTAAGGAACTATAAAACCAGAGGCTCCATCAACCTCTGTTTTACAAACCATTGGATATAAAACCATGTACTCCCTCTCTTAGTGGGAGCCTTAGGTGGGCTTCTAGAATAGTTTGCCAATTCAGCAGCTAGTTCTAGACACTACTTGGTCCCAATTGCTAATTCATCTAAAGCTATAAGTTCTAACAATTACTACTATTAGTATTTCTTCCTTGTTTTCATATTTGTCTAACAATCAACTACTACAATCAAATAACGGTACTTCTGTTTACAGATGAAGGATGGAAGATGGAGAGGATATTGATAGAGGTTAGAACGTTACCTTCTCTTGCTCGAAGAACAGAGGTCGTGGTTGCTTGCTGCCACAAAGGGATCTTTCCCCTTCTCAAACTAAGAAAAAGATCTTGTGAAGCCCCTGCTCAATGAATAGAGATCGACGTTTCTTACTACATGCCCAAAACACTAATTCTCTTTCCCCTTCTCAACGAACATAGGCCTTCATTGCTTGTGACTCTGCAAGCAATGATTCTTAATGACTCCCCTTCTCAATGAACAAAAATAGTGCCTCTTGCTGCCCAAAAATTGCAGATCTGCAATTTATCTTGCTCGTGACTCTGCAAGAAAAGAAAACCTTTTGTCTTCTTAAAAAATGTGAGATTCTCACACAAGGAACCTTTTGTCTTCTTCAAAATGTGAGATTCTTGCACAAAAAAAGCTTCATGCGGGAATCTTCCTATTCGACCTTCTTTCTTGTCGAATAGGAATGAGCTTCACGTGGGAGTAAGAATTTTCGTCTCCCCTTGTTTCTCAAATTTTATACCGGTTTAATTCTGGTTTGTTATAAAACCCGTCGAACCATGAACCGCGTCAACCTTTAAAATTGCCGCTGCCTCAGATGTCCCTATAGTAGTGGCTACAAAGACCGCCGGGTCTGAACCGCTAGGTTAGCCTATTTTTCTTGTAGTGTCACACTCAACACGGTTACACACTCAGCACAATTGACATTACATATCTTATACATTTGGTTCACAAACATACGTGCATAGTCGATAGACTTACACACTCATAAACCCTTTGTATTTTTGGTAAAGTACATAAGGAGGCTAAAGAGTTCTTTGAAATCTAGGACCACTACAAGACATGAGAAGCGGAGATGACACTATTGACCCAACTTAGTAAATATTTGCCAAGATAACATCGTTATGGAATTTCTATCTTAGTTTGTGTTTACCAAGTTAGCGTCAATTTCTTAGTTCGTATTTACCAAGTTAGCATTATAGCAAGATTTTTGAATTTGTATTCAATTATGACTTTCTTATTTGAAGAGATTTAGTAGGATTATAATGAGTGTTTTATTAGATAAGGAAACTTCCTTGTATGACGCATAAAGGTGTAAAGAAGTCTATATAATGAGTAGCTAGGGCAAAGCTAGGGGAGTTTTTTTGTTGATTTTTTCTTAAGTATTTAGTGAAGAGTTGTTCTTCATGTTTATTATGGATTTGGTTCTTTTCTTTGAATCTTCCCTGAATGTTATTTGTTTTTTGAACTACATTATTTGGTACTAGAGCACAAGTTTGATCCCTCTTTGCATTATGACTCCAAAGAAGAAACAAGTGGCTCGCATCATGGGGTAGGAACTCAACAACAAAACCCAAGAGGAGATGGCAAAGTTGAGAAGATAAGTAGATGCACTTTATCAAGAGTTGAAATCACTATTTCTCATTCTAAAACAGGGGATAGTGACTCTAACGCAAGTGTCTCCACTCGTTCCTTTTTATCATCAAGGCAAGCAACCAAATTGGTTGTAGTTGTGAGTGGTGATCAAATACGGTGGAAAACGGGCCTTAGTTGAGATTGAGATCCCAGAGTTCCATGGAGATATGACTCTAGAAGAATTTATGGACTGAGTACTCTTTGTAGTAGAAGTCCTTGAATTCAAAAGAGTTCTAGAAAGCAAGATTGTGCCCTCAATTGAAGGTTATGCAACACAAAAGAGGCAAGGAAAAGATTAGAACATGAGAGAAACTCAAGACAAAGATGAGGTCAGAATTTCTACCCCACAACTATACTCGTTTACTCTACCAAGAATTACAAAACCTAAAGCAAGGGACTGATACGGTAGATGAGTATACAAGAAAGTTTCATTTGTTAGTGGTCTGAAACTGGTTAATTGAAATTGGTGACCAATTAGTGGCAAGGTACATCGGTTGCCTCAGACCAAATGTTTAGGATGTATTGATTTAAATGATTGTTATGACGTGTCTATTGATCATTAACATGCTTTATTCATAGAAAGGCAAAACAATAGGACTAATCCATTGGGTCAAGCCCAAGTTAGTGGACCAAACCAAAATCATGTTGGTCCATCTGGGTTGAAATGCTATAAAGTGTGCTGAACTGGGCAACAAGTCTATTGAATGTGCAAGAAATGATAAAAGGAAAATAATGTTGTTTGTAGAAAAGAGGGATCAAGAATCCCAAGGAAAAGCTTGTGACTTTTAAGCCCAACTTGTGTTTGACTCCTATGATGATGGAACTTTAGAAGGTGAATTGGTGTATGGTGATGTAGGTGAAGCCTTAGTGATGCAACGATCATTCTTAATACTAAAGGATGAATTAAATGATAAGCTTAGAAATAACATCTTCTACACCACTTGTATTATAGGGGGCAAGATAGCAAACCTCATAAATGATAGTGGGAGCTATGAAAATGTTGTGTCAAAAGAAGCTATTAACAAGTTAAACTTGAAAACCCAATAGCATCTTTACCCATACAAACTTGCATGGTTGCAAAAGGAAAAATGAGGTAATAATAACACAACAAACTTTGCTTAACTTTTCTATTGGCCAACACTATAGTGATCGGATATGGTGTGAGTGTGCATGGATGCATGTTGTCTACTACTTGGGTGTCCATGGCAATTTAATCGTCATGTCATACGTGACGAATGGAAGAATTCATATTCTTTTGAGTTTAAGGGGAAAAGACTTAACTCTTTTTCCTTCATGAGAGATAATACCTAAGCCAAAACTTGGAAAGAGTGCTAGTCTTCTTATTATGATTGAATTCTCAAATTCCTTGAAGGACTGATAATGTGTATGCATTAGTTGAAGAGGATCATTTACCGGCTGAACAAAGTGGAAATCTAGCACTAAGGTTAGACCATGTGAGATAGTTGAAGTCATCAATGACAATGCCTACAGATTGAAGTTACCCAGCCATATAAATATCCAGGATGTCTTCAATATCAAGCATATCGTACTATATGTTGGTGACCACTCAAACGATGGCTTGAATCCGGGGTAGGATTCTTTCCAACCTAGGGAGGATGATGTATTATAGAGGGAGGCTAATTAGTTCGTATTTACCAAGTTAGCATTACAGCGGAATTTCCGAATTTGTATTCAATTAGGACTTTCTTTTTTGAAGAGATTTAGTAGGATTATAATGAGTGTTTTATTAGATTTGGAAACTTCCTTGTAAGAGGCATAATGATGTAAAGAAGTATATATAAGTAGCTTGGGCAAAGCTAGGGGAGTTTTATTAGATTAGGAAACTTCCTTGTAAGAGGCATAAGGATGTAAAGAAGTTACTCATAATTATGACTTATTCTTGCTTTTAGCCAATATAGGTATTATTTATCTCATGCAATGAAAGAATTATAAAATTGTGAAGATAACATTCAAAACCTTGAACCTGTCAAAAGACAAATTAAAACCTCACAACATGAAACATTAGCTTCATGCCTTATTCTGCAACTTTGGCCTTTTACCTTTCTATGTAATCCAGCCTCACAATTTACTCAGGAGACATGACCTTGTGCCTTGGGGCCTTGTGTTGAAAACTTGCATTATGGCTTACTGATTGTCTCACATATCTTGCCTTGCCTAATATTCTCGCTTTGATCTATGACCTCACTAAATCCTACCTCGAACTGAGATTAGATTTGCTCCTCACAGAGAGTGCCTCACACCAATCTCATAGAGAATCGTAGGTGTACAATGAGAACATCTCCTGTACATGATATTATCATTCATGGAAAGTTGTTCCGAACACATGACTATGATGTGCTATGATGATTTGTGAATGTATTCTCTAAGAGGAGTAGATCTGAACTCCCTTGCGCTAGGGAATTGTAACAACCTCGTGCCATGGCACCAAGACATCTTGGCCTTGGGAATTCTATCACGATGGTGTAGCGCAGTACGAAAATGAAGCACGTGAGAAAAACTTCAAAGGAAAGAGCAGAAGTCAAATTTTTGGAAGAAGAATTCTTCACTAAATAATTAAGAGAAATTAATAACAAGAGAACTTTATTAGCCTTCCCCTAGCTACTCTTTATATAGGCATACACCTTTATGGCTCCTGTTCCTAATCTGAAAACAATCCATAATAGAATCCTAATAAAACTCCTTAAAAAAGAAAATCCTAATCTAAGAAAACACTCCAAAATAGAAACTACTAAAATCCTTCAAAAGGAAAGTCGTAATTGAATATAAATTCAAAATAATTCTAACTTGGTAAAAATGAATTAAGATAGAAATTCTGTGATGGCACCAACTTGGTAAAAACGAAATAGGATAGAAATCCTGTGACGATGCTATATCGGTAAATATTTACTAAGTTGGGTTGGTGGCGTCATCTCTGCTTCTTATGTGTCTTGGAATGGTCCCAACTTGCATTCAACTTATCGGCCTTCTCCAGTATTGCATCATCCCCCCTTGGTTGGGGAGAATCTATTCTTGGATTGATCGCAAACATAAGGTACCAAGTCTTTGACATTGAAAACATCATGGCTACATATATGGTTGGTAGCTTTAGACTATACACATTCTCATTGATGATTTCAATTATCTTGCATGGTCCAACCTTCCTTGGCACTAGCTTTCTATGTTGCCCAATTGGTAGGCACCCTTTGTTAAAATGACCCAAACATAGTCTCCCGTATCAAATACTACCTTCCTCCTTTTTTTCCATCAACATATTGTTTGTACTTAGCATTGTTTACCTCTAGCTTGTTGTGGACTTCTTTTGGAGGTTCTTAAGCTTTTATACCATATCATTAGCCTTGACATGAATTAAGCCTGGCCAAGTACTAGTAGCAAGGTCAAGGACGCTATGAGGGTTGGCCCCATATACTACCTCAAATGGGTTGTATCCGTTACTCCTGTTTTTTGACCTATTGAAGGCGAGCTCAGCTTGTGCTAATAAGTGATCCCATTGTTGTTCATTGTCAGCACCCAATTTTTGCTCGATCCGCCGCTTAAATTTGCAACTTACCCCAAACACCCAATCAGACCCATCCGACTTCCTTAAAACATCCGAAAACCCAAAAATCCCAAATTTCACCCTAAAAGCCCTTAGATCCATCCTTAAACTTGCCTGATACTGATCCGATGGCCCCGATTAACCCCACTTACACCTCGACCATTAGATCAGACACAACCATTAGACCTATGACCTTCCAAAACACCTACCCATGAAATTTGATCTCAAGATTCCTCCGTTCACCCATTCATCAAACAAAGATTCTATTTCAATCCTTCTTGTACCCAGAACCCGTACCCACTTAGAATCCAGATTCCTTGATCTGGACACATATAAACCAATCAGACCTTTCCAATCACATCAGACTGCCCAAAAACCCTACCCTGTGAAATTTCACCTGAAACCACCTTCGTTTACCCCTTCGTCGAGCATAGATTCCATTTTGAACCCCTAGAATAACCAAATCGAGCCCTTTCCAGATCTGTCCAATCCGGGCTTATTTGGGCCAATCTGACCCCTCCAATCAATTCAGAATGTCTGAAAACCCCATCCTATAAAATTTCAACCAAAAATGCCCTCATTTACCCTTTCAACCAAAAAGATTCCATTTTGGTTAATCCTACTAGCCCACACACCCAAACCCACTCTCTATGGTTAGACCCATCTCAACCCTCCATTTTTTGACCCGGAACCACCAATCATTGATCCAAGAACCTGGTTCAACCCCTGGATCCAGTTTAACTCAACTTGCCAAAATTACCAAAATTGCCCCTGAACTTTCCTAAAATTATAAAAATACCCTCGATACACTTAAAAAGGGGACGATTCATTCATTTTGCCCTAATGGGAAGAATGGGAGGGAATGCACTATTCATCGTCTCCCCTTAGAACAAAGAACTAGTAGCAGAGCATCGGTGGTGAGTTTGTTTCATCCCTAGTCTTTACTCTCTCTCTATTTTTCTTCTGATATTTCTTCTTCTTCTTCTTCCTTTAACTCCTTTGCCTCTGTGTTTTTATTGCCGCGACTGCAATTATTAGCAACGGTGGTGCTATGCTTGAAATCTCCCTCTCTCACTCACATTGGAAACCGACATTCTATGACCGCGACTGCAAGTAGCCTGTGATAGAATGTCGTCTGAAACCACTCCTTGCAGCTGAAATTACTCCCTGCGGCATCGTTTGAATTTTGGCTAACATCCCGCCTTAGTTCTGAGTACCAATCCGAAATGAAGGTAGCTCGTCTAAAATCTGAACTTCATCTATTTTGCATATATACTTTTTTTATTATTATTTTTTCTTTTTTTTTTTCTCACCTTGCTATGTGATAATAGATACCCGGGTGGTTGCCGAAACTGGTGATGAGGCTTCTGCCAAGCTAGATTCTTGTGAAATTCTTAAACCAACCTAGGTTTTTCGTTTTGCATTTCATATTGTTTGGAAGAACTTCTCTTTGATAGTCGTTTGCCTCTCCTTTTCTTTAATGTTCAATTGCTTTGTTATTAACTGCCTATCATGGATAATGTGTTTGAATATGGTTTTTTATGTGCTCTCGTCTGAGTATGGTAGGATCTGTTACCCGACAGAGGAGATTATTATCGTTGTGATATCCAGTGGAACTTAGACTAAAAAAAGAAAAGAAATAAAAAAATAAAGAACAACGGGAATGGGATACAAAAGTCGAGATGATTTATCTATTTGCAGATATTGAGAGGGAAGAGTGATTGGCCGAGAGGATTTGATTACTCCGATCTAAAGAATATAATAAAATATAAAAGTAAGGAAAAAGAATAAGCAATACAATAAAATGGGTAGACTGATTTAGTAAACTCGGACTTGTCTTGGAAACTTTCGAGGCTATAAACTACAGAAAGAGAAAAGTAATAAAAAAGAAAAAAAAGCAACAAACATAAAAATAAAAAAGAGAGAAAAACAAAAAATAGAAAATGTAAAAATTAAAAAAAAAACAAAAATAATAATAACAAATAAAAAATAAAAGATGATGTCAAATGGGGTTTCATAAGAAATTAATAAAAATAGTTGATTAAGTAAATTAAAAAATGTAAATGTATATAAAATAAATAAAAATAATTAGGTAAATTATCGTGTGATGTTTTGGCTTCTTGTATGTTTTGTTTTGTTACAACCTTAGCCATTTGAGTTATTGTATAAGTGCATTTATAGTCATTGGAATCCCATGTAGGCCCCACCTATAGGACCCGGGAGAGGGGTGCCTAACCCCTTCCCTCTCCCATCCAAGTCTTACCTAGACTGGTTAGCCAGTGCCTTGGGCAATTGGAGTCACTGTTGAACAAAAATGATTTTAATGCCATTCTTGGAGGTCCCATCACCTCCATTTCCTTATCTGATGGGTGGCGACTCCATTTTTAGGCCAAGTGGCAAAGTGAGCATGTTTTTCGAACCTTACATTCATGGCTAGCTGCAAGGGTTCTTAAACGATTACCTAAACTCCTATTGACTACTTCGGTTTGGCCATCCGTTTGAGAATGATATGAACTGCTGAATTGTAATGAGGTACCCATTAACCTCCAAAGACTTCTCCAAAAGTGTGATACGAACTTGGAGTCTCTATCTGAAGTAATCGAAGATGGTAAGACATGGAGTTTGACAATCTCCTTGAGGATTAAACCAGTAATAAGTGAGGCATCAATTGTCTTCCAACATGCCTCAAAGTGAGTCATTTTTGAAAATCGATCTTTGACCACCATTATAGACTCTACCTATTGTTGGGTATGTGACAACCCAAGAACAAAGTCCATACATATATCTACCCAAGCTCCTTTTGGAATTAGGAGGGGCATGTATAATCTAACATTGGTTATCGTTCCCTTAGAAACGTGGCATATGTGACAATGCTCTACAAACCTTGTGATGCCTCTTGTTATCTTGGGCCAAAAGTAGCTTGCTGAGATGAGATGAATTGTATTATCATGCCCAAAATGACCATTGTGAAGTTCTTTGATGATTTTCAGTTGCCATGAGCAAATAAGTATACATAGGTGGGTCCCCTTGAATAAAAAGCCATCATATATCACAAAGTCCATCCTACTAACTGCTTGCACTTCCTCTCTGATACCAGCAAAATAAGGGTTAGTGAAAAATAATTCACGAAAAGTATCAAACCCTAGCACCTGTGCTCTGAACGTGGATAACATGGCTCTCCTTCGGCTGAGTGCATCTGCTACTTGATTGTGCACACCTGACTTATGTTTCAACATAAACGAATATTCTTAGTGGTATGCAACCCATTTAGCATGACTTGCATTCAACTTATGTTGGGTCTCAATATGCTCAAGTGCCTCATGATCTGAATATAGAATGAACTCTTTATGGATGAGATAATGTCGCCAACATCGGAGTTCTTGTACCACAACATAGAATTCCACATCATAGGTTGAGTAGTTGAGGCATGACCCATTCAATTACTCACTATAGTAAGCTATGGGCCAACCACCTTGGTTGAGAACAACACCGATTCCAACTTTAGAGGCATCACAATCAACCTCAAAGGGTTGCTAGAAGTTGGGAAGGGCTAGCATGGGTGCAGCTTTCAATCGTGCCTTAATCTCAATGAAAGCTTTCTTTGCTTTAGTGGTGAACACAAAATTGGTTGAAGCCTTCATACAATCTGTATATGGTGCCATAATAGTGTTGAAGTTGCTAATGAATCATTGGTAGAAGGCTACAAGACCATGAAAACTTCATGCTTCAGTAAGTGTTTTAGGGATGGGCCACTCAACAGTGGCACAAACCTTCTCAGGGTTTACAGAAACTCCTTCCCTTGAGATGATATACCCAAGGAATAAGACCCGATTTGTGGCAATAATACACTTCTTCAAGGTTGCATAAAGTTACTCCCTGTGCAAAGTTATAAGTATATCTGGAAGGTGTAACAAATAATAGTTCATATCAGCGTTATATATGGGAATATCATCAAAGTATACCACAACACACTGACCAATAGAAGGCTTGAAAACCTGGTTCATGACCCTCATGAAATGTTTTGTGCATTGGACAAACCAAATGGCATTAATAGCTATTCATACAAACCATCCTGCATCTTGAATGCTGTCTTTCACTCATCACCAGGACAAATTCTGATTTGATGGTAGCTTGATTTCAAGTCTAACTTAGTGAACACCTTGGCCCCAGAAAGCTGATCCAACATGTCATCCAAGTGTGGAATCAAAAATCGATATTTGACGATTATGTTATTAATTTCTCATCTATCAACACACTGTGAGACAATGCATGCCCTTACCTCCAATCAAATCGATATACAAATACTTTTGTTGTAATGAATAAAAGTACATAATTGTTTCATGTTATCATTGGTGTGTTTCTGTGTAATTACCCTTAAACTGTACACTTATGAGACTCATATTAGTTTAGAATGTTCCTAGTCATTGGATAGACTTGGGGAAGTTTATCCAGCCAAGGCTGACACTGATGTGCTGCCAAGAAGGTTGGGGCAACCTGTCTCAGTTGCTAGGGTTAGACCCAAAGCACATGCAGTGTGTGTTTGTTCGAAACAATGAACCAGGACCAATTTCCAGTTATGCCCTGGACCATGGAGACTGGTGGGCAAAACTGGAAAGTTACACATAACCCCTAGACTTGATTATGGTTCTACACTGGGTGTCGGATCGGGTTGTCTTTTATATGTCAATCAGTGAGATCCTTTGAGAGTCAAAACCTAGGTACGTTGGGGTAGTTTAAGAATTCACTTGAGTATATGAACATAGTGATAGAATTAGCCCCTTTGTCGAACAAAGAGAGTGATTGAGACTGCACTCTCTCTGATGGAAATCAAAACTACCGACCTTCAATTTCGACCATGTTTGAGGTTTGTTTTGAAAAATATATTTATATTATATATATATATGTTATGTTTCAAGAAAAACTTTTGTAGAATGTTTTAATTCCCGGGACCCATCCGAGCAGAGAGTGCAACACTGCACCTTGCAGTCAGGGGAGAGGTCCTTCCCTGTCAGGCAATGTTTGGTCATTGTGGGCTGAGAGGTTAAGTGTAAGAAACCATTAAGGGTTGTTTACCTGATGGGCTATATTTTACTTAACTCCATTATCCTTTGGCCTTCATTGATGGCTGGACTCAGGGATCATTTAACTGTAAATGTAGAGCCCATTTTGAGCCCACAGTAATGGACTCAAGTGTTCATTACACTTAGCAGTGAATTCAGCTAGGCTTTTTCTCAGAGGCTAGGCCGAACCCATATGGGCTTATGTGAGGTCATTTTTAGGGTTCCACTCCATACAAACTGAACATAAATGGGCCAGCAAATCTCTTGGGACGTGAGCCACTTAGTTAATGAACCTAAAGCCCATGATTAATATGATTAATCAAGTGGTCACCTGACTGCTTAAGCTATCACGTGACTTGGGCGAATATGGGTTTGGAGTACCCTTTCTCATAAGAGGATAAGACCTATCCACTGATAGAGTCCAGATCCAAATAATGATTTGGATTACAAACCTCCTAATTCGATTAGGAGTGGTGCTTCTTAAGGATTAAGAAAAGAGAGATCGAACTACTTTAGATCACTCTGCTTTCAGCTTTCTCTCCTTGCTCTTGCTGCCCAAAAACCCTAGTTTGATCTCCAATTCTTGGGACTGATCTTGATTAGTTCTATCGCTAAGTTTTTCAAGAAAATTTCAGAAAAAAATCGTGCTCACCTCCCTTGTTTGACCCATACAGTTGGATTGCAGTTTTACTGAAAATTGCGTTCTTGAATCAACTTCACTCCAAGTTGCACCATCTTCAGTGGAAGCTGGTTTTGGGATTCAATTTGGGCATGAATTACCACTTTGGGAGCTACATCTGTGGAATCTATATCAGGTATACATCTCCCTCCTTTTGGTTTCAAATCTAATCCGGTCTCAGTGCAAGAAAGATCCTAGAAAAATGTAATTTTTTTGAAAATAGGGAATGCGATTCTTGGAAAGCTGAAAGAAATTTTTGAAATTTTGCCCAACCATGTAGCATGGTTTGTCCATCTATATGATGGATTTTACCTTCCTTAATGCACATCCTCCAAGTACCATCCTTTTTGGGTACTAACAAAGTGGAAACAACGCATGGACTCATATTGTCTTGTATGAACCCTTTAGCCATCAGTTCACTACTTGTTTTTGTAACTCCTCATGTTCAGTGAGACTCATTCTGTAATGGGCATTGTTGGGGAAACTAGCACTCGGCGTTAAATCTATGCAATGTTAGATATCCCTTAATGGTGGTAATCCTGCCAATAAGTCCTTGGGAAACACATCATTAAGTTCATCAAGCAAAGGCCTCACCTCTTCTAGAGCCTCCACACCTTTTAGCTCAAGCCCCTTTTTAATTAAAGAATACACAACACTGGCCTCCTTTAAGGCACTTGTGAATTCAATAATGGCAAAATGGCTAGAACCGTCCTCGGGTTTCGGTTTAGTCGCTTGTGATGGGCAAGGTATACCTTTTCCCTTTAAACTCAAAAGAGTAGGTATTCTTTTGTTCATCATGGACTACATAGTGATCAAATTGTCATAGGCGCCCAAGTAGCAAATGGCAGGCATCCAGGCATACAACATCACACCACACACGATCACTATAATTGCTACCAATAGAAAAGCTCACTAAACACCGTTGTGTGACTGAAACCTCATTCTTTCTTTTTATCCATTCAAGCTTGTAAGGGTGATGGTGTTGTTGAGTTTTTAAGTTCAACTTGTGGATGGCTATTTCCGTTATAACATTCTCACAACTCCCACTATCAATTACAAGGCTTGCAACTTTTCCACCCATAGTACACGTGGTGTGGAAAATATTATTTCTTAGCCAATCCGATGATTCATCATAGGAGTTAAGAATGGTTGTTGCAACACCAAGACCTCTCCCACATCCCCATACACCATTTCTCCCCAAAGGTTTCTTCATTATAAGAGTCAAACACGGGTGGGGCTGAATACTCAAATACTTCTAATTGGGTTTCACTCTCATCTTCTACAAACATCGCCCCTTTTCTTTTATCACCCCTTACACATTCAACAGATTTATGGCCTGGTTCACCACTCTTAAAACACTTCAGTCTAAGTGGACCCACTTGGTTTTGATTAGCACCACGCCCTTGGGTTTGGTTCAGCCCACGGGGCTGTGGCTAATTTAGAGGCGGGTTTGGATTATTATGTGGGGGTGGTCTGGCCACATTAGTTTGGATTTGACCCAATTAGTTAGGTCGGCTGTTTTGTTTTTCTATGATTAGAGCATGTTGATGTGCCATAGAAACATCATATCAGTCAAATAAGTCTAATATATCCCAAATATTTGGTCTCAACCCACTTATATACCTAGCCCCCAATTGGTCTTCGATTTCAACTAACTCATTCAGGGCCACTAATAGGTGAAACTTCTTTTTATATTCACTACTGTATCAGTTCCTTGCTTTAGATTTTGCAATTCTTGAGTTTCTCCCATGTCTTAATCTTTTCCTTGCCTCTTCTCTATCGCATGACCTTCAATTGATGCCACCATGCTATTGCTCATCTTCTAAACCGAGTCGTTATTAAGGACACAATTTTATTTTCTAGAATTTCCTTGAATTCAAGGACTTCTTCTACTACGAAGAGCCAATCCCTTGAATTCTTCTAGAGTCATGCCTCCCTGGAATTCCGTGTTAGATAGTGTATGCCCTTAGCTCTAATCAGATTGATGTACATATGCTTTTATTGTAATGAATAAAAGTACATAATTGATTCATGTTATAATTGTTATGTTTCTGTGTAATTACCCTTAAACTAGACACTTAGGAGACTCATATTAGTTTAGAATGTTCCTAGCCGTTGGATAGACTTGGGGAAGTTTATCCTGCCAAGGTTGACACTGATGTGTTGCCAAGAAGGTTGGGGCAGCCTGCCTCAAATGCCAGGTTTAAACTCAAAGCACATGTAGTGTGTGTTTGTTTGAAACACTGAACTTGGACCAATTTCCAGTTATGCCCTGGACCTTGGAGACTGGTGGGCAAAATTAGAAAGTTACACACAACCTCTAGACTCGATTATGGTACTACACTAGGTGTCAGATTGGGTTGTCTTTGATATGTCAATCAGTGAGATACTTTGGGGGTCAAAACCTGGGTATGTTAGAGCAGTCTGAGAATTCACTCGAGTGGGTGATCACAGTGATAGGGGAGAGGTCATTTCCTGTTGGGCAGTGTTTGATCCTTAAGGGCTGAGAGATTAAGTGTAAGAGACCATTTAGGGCTATTTTACTTGATGGGCTATATCTCACTTAAGTCCATTGTCCTTAGCCCTTCATAGGATGGCTAGACTCAAGGATCATTTAGTGTAAATGTTGGGCCCATTTAGAGCCCATACTAATGGATTCAGGGGTTCACCGTACTTGGCAGTGAATTCGGCTAGGTTTTTTTCACAGAAGCTGGACCAAACCCATATAGGCTTATGTGAGGTCATTTTTGGGGTCCCACACTATACAAAGAGAACCAAATGGGCCAGCAACTATCTAGGGTCGTGAGCCACTTACTTAATGTGCCTAAAGCCCATGTTTAATTAGATTAATCAAGTGGTCACATGACAACTTAAGCAATCATGTGACATGGGTGAATGTGGGTTTGAATCAGCAATTAGGATAAGAGGATAAGTCTTATCCACTTAAAGTATCCAAATCCAAATAAATATTTGTATTAGGAACCTTCTAATTCAATTAGGAGTGTTGATCCTTAAGGCTTGTACAAGGAGGAGGGTGAATTGCTCTAGTGATCACATATGCTCTCAGTTCTCTTCTTCTACTCTTGCCACCCAGAAATCCTAGTTTTTTTTGCTAAAAAACTGTTGCTAAACCGACTTCAATTCAAGCTGCACGATCTTCAGTGGAAGCTAGTTTTGGTACACTCTTTGGGCGTGAACTACCCCATTGGGAGCTACACTTGTGGATTCCATATCAGGTATACTTCTCCCTTCCTTTTGGTTTCAAATCTGGTTCGGTTCGGTGCAAGAATGGTCCTTGAAAAATACAGCTTTTCTAAAACTTGGAATACGATTCCGAGAAGGGTAAAAAGAAAATTTTTGAAATTTCGCCCAACTGTCTAGCATGGTTCGGCCATCCATATGATGGATTTCCCCTTCCTTCATTCTGGGATCTCAACCTTGAGACTTGCCTCCCACCGTCTCTAATCACCACTCGCAAGTACAATTGATCTGGTCGCTTGCCTTGATAATGAAAGGGGAACATGAGGAGATACTTGTGTCGGAGTCACTGTCCCTTGTTTCCCACCAGGAATGTAACGATTTCATCTCCTAAGCAAGTGCATGGACTTGTCTTCTCAGCTCTGCCATCTCTTCTTGCGTTTTGTTGTTGAATTCTTGCTCCATGATATGAGCTACTGGTTTCTTCTTCAGAGCCATAATCTGAAGAAGGATCAACTTTAGCTTTGATACCAACTGGTACAGTACAGAAATGAAATATGTGAGAAAAGCTTCAAAGAAAAGAGTAGAAGTCGAATTTTCATAAGAAGTATTCTTCACTAAATAATTAAGAGAAAAATTGACAACAAGAGAACTGCCTTAGCCTTCCCTTAGTTACTCTTTATATAAGCATACGACCTTATGGCTCCTATTCCTAATCTGAAAATACTACATAATAGAATTCTATTAAAACTCCTTAAAAAAATAAAATCCTAATCTAAGAAAACACTCGAAAATCGAATCCTACTAAAATCCATCAAAAGGAAAGTCATAATTAAATATAAATTCGAAATAATGCTAACTTGATAAAAACAAAATAAGATAGAAATTCTGTGATGGTGCCAACTTGGTAAAAACGAACTAAGATAGAAATCCTATGACGATGCTATATCGGTAAATATTTACTAAGCTGGGTCGGTGGTGTCATCTCTACTTCTTATGTGTCTTGGAATGGTTCCAACTTGCATAGAACTTATCAACATTCTCCTATACTGCATCATCCTCCCCGGGTTGGGAGAATCTGCCCTCGGATTCAAATCATCATCTCACTGACCACCAACATAAGGTACCAAGTATTTTACATTGAAAACATTATGGGTACATATATGGTTGGGTAGCTTTAGTCTGTACACATTCTCATTGATGGCTTCGACTATCTCTCATGGTTCAACCTTCCTTGGTGCTAGCTTTCCATGTTGGCCAACTGGTAGGCGGTCCTTTGTTAAAATGGCCCAAACATAGTCTCCCGTATCAAATACTACTTTCCTCCTTTTTCCATCAACATATTGTTTATACTTAGCATTGGCTATCTTTAGCTTGTTGTGGACTTTGTCTTGGAGGTTCTTAAGCTTCTGTAGCATATCATCAGCCTTGTCATGAATTAAGTCTGGCCAAGTACTAGTAGCAAGGTCAAGGATGCTACGAGGGTTGGCCCCATATACAACCATAAATGGGTTGTATCCGATACTCCTGTTTTTGGACCTATTGAAGGCGAGCTTAGCTTGTGCTCATAAGGGATCCCATTGTCGTTCATAGGTAGCTGCAAGGGTTCTTAAAAGGTTCCCCAAGCTCCTATTGACTAATTCAGTTTGGCCATCCGTTTGAGGATATGATCTGCTAATTTGTAATGAGGTACTCATTAGCCTCCAAAGACAGTAAGTCATTGAGTTTGACAATCTCCTTGAGGAATAAACCAACAATAAGTGAGGCATCCCTTGTCTTCCTACATGCCATGAAGTGAGCCATTTTTGAAAATCGGTCTACGACCACCATTATAGAATCTACCTATCGCTGGGTATGTGGCAACCCAAGAACAAAGTCCATAGATATATCTACCTAAGGTCCTTTAGGAGCTGGGAGGGGCATGTATAATCTAGCATTGGTTACCGTTCCCTTAGAAACTTCGCATATGTGACAATGCTCTACAAACCTTGTGATGTCTCTCGTCATCTTGGGCCAAAAGTAACTTGCTGAGATGAGATGAATTGTTTTGTCTCTTCCAAAATGAACTTCATTGTGAAGTTCTTTGATGATTTTTAGTCGCCATGAGCAATCATGTATACATAGGCAAGTCCCCTTGAATAGGAATCCATCATATATCACAAAGTCCATCTTGCTACCAGCAAAATAAGGGTTAGTGAAAAATAATTCATGAAAAGTATCAAACCCCGGTACCTGTGCTCAGAACGTGGATAACATGGATTTCCTTCGGCTGAGCGCATTTGCTACTTGATTGTGCACACTTGACTTGTGTTTCAACACAAACGAATATTCTTAGAGGTATGCGGCCCCATTTAGCATGGCTTTCATTCAACTTATGTTGGGCCCCAATATGCTTAAGTGCCCCATGATCTGAATATAGAATGAACTCTTTATAGATGAGATAATATCGTCAACATTGGAGCACTTGTACCACAACATAAGTGGAGTAGTTGATGCGTGATCCATTCTATTTCTCACTATAGTAAGCTATGGGCCGGCCACCTTGGTTGAGAATAGCACCGATTCGAGCTTTAGAGGCATCACAATCAACCTCAAAGGGTTGCTTGATGTTGGGAAGGGCCAGCACGGGTGTAACTATCAACTATGCCTTAATCTCAATGAAGGCTCTCTTTGCTTTAGTGGTGAATACAAAATTGGTTGTACCCTTCATACAATCTGTATATGGTGCCCTAACAGTTCTGGAGTTGTTAATGAATCACCGATTGAAGCTTGCAAGACAATGAAAACTTCATGCGTTAGTAAGTGTTTTGGGGATGGGCCACTCAATAATGGCGTGAACCTTCTCTAGGACTACAGAAACTCCTTCCCTTGAGATGATATACCCAAGGATTAAGACCCAATCTATGGAAATAATTCACTTCTTCATGGTTGCATAAAGTTGCACTCTGCGTGAAGTCATAAGTATATCTCGAAGATGCAACAAATGAGAGTTCATATTAGCGCTATATATGAGAATATCATCAGAGTATACTACAACACACTGACCAATAAAAGGCTTTTGAACCTGGTTTGTGACCCTCATGATTGTGCTTGGTGCATTGGACAAACCAAATGGCATTACTAGCCATTCATACAAACCATCCCGCATCTTGAATGTTGTCTTCCACTCATAATTGGGAGGAATTCTGATTTGATGGTAGCGTGATTTCAAGTCCATCTTAGTGAACACCTTGGCCCCAGAAAGCTGAGCCAACATGTCATCCAAGCAAGGAATCAGAAATCGGTATTTGATGGTTTTCTTATTAATTGTCCAGCTGTCAATGTACTGTTAAATAGTGTATGCCCTTAGCTCCAATCAAATTGATGTATATATACATTTATTGAAAATGAATAAAAGTAAATAATTGTTTCATGTTATCACTGGTGTGTTTCTCTGTAATTACCCCTAAAACTGGACACTTAAGAGACTCGTGTTAGTTTAGAATGTTCTCAGCCATTGGATAGACTTGGGGAGTTTATCCTGCTAAAGCTGACACTTATGTGCTGCTAAAGAAATTGGGGTAGCTTGTCTCAATTGCTAGCGTTAGACCTGAAGCACATGTAGTGTGTATTTGATTGAAGCACTAAACCTGAACCATTTTCTAGTTATGCTCTAGACCTTTGAGATTGATGGGCAAAACTGAAAAGTTACACATAACCCCTAAACTTGATTATGGTACTGCACTAGGTATCGGATCGGGCTATCTTTGATATGCTAATCAGTGAGATCCTTTACGGGTCAAAACCTAGGTATGTTGGGACAGTCTGAGAATTCATTTGAGTGTGTGATCATAGTGATCAAATCAGCCCCTTTGTTGGACAAAGTAAATGATCGGAACCGCACTCTCTTTGATGGAAACCAAAATTGCAAAATATATTTATATGATATATATATATATATATATATATATATATATATATATATATATTATGTTTCAAGAAAAATGTTTGCAAAAGGTTTTAATTTTCAGGACCCATCCGAGCAGAGAGTGCAACACTGCACCTTGTAGTCAGGGGAGAGGTCCTTCCCTGTCAGGTAGTGTTTGTTCATTGTGGACTGATAAGTTAAAGGGCTGTTTACTTAATGGGTCATATCTTACTTAAGTCTATTATCCTTGGGCCTTCATAGGATGGCTGGACTCAGGGATCATTTAATTGTAAATGTTAGGCCCATTTTGAGCCCATAGTGATGAACTCAAGGGTTCACTATACATAGTAGTGAATTCGGCTAGGCCTTTTCTCGGAGGCTGGGCCATTCCCATATGGGCTTATGTGAGGTCATTGTTGGGGTCCCACGCCAGACAAATTGAACTTAAATGAGTCAAAAAATCTCTTGAGATGTGAGCCACTTAGCTAATGGGCCTGAATCCCATGATTAATATGATTAATCAAGTGGTCACATGACTGCTGAAGTTGTCATGTGACTTGGGTGAATATGGGTTTGGAGCACCCATTCTCATAAGAGGATAAGACCTATCCACTGATAGAGCTCAGATCCAAATAAAGATTTGGATTACAAACATCCTAATTCGATTAGGAGAGGTGCTTCTTATGGATTAAGAAAAGAGAGATCGAACTACTTCAGATCACTATACTTTTATCTTTTTCTCTCAACTCATGCCGCCCAGAAACCCTAGTTTGATCTCCAATTCTTGTAACTGATCTTGATTAGTTCTATTTATGAATTTTGCATGAAAATTGTAGAAAAAACTGTGCTCACCTTCCTTATTCGATCCATACAGTTGGATTGTAGCTTTGCTAAAAACTGCATTGCTGAGCCGGCTTCACTCCAAGTTGCGCCATCTTCAGTGAAAGCTGGTTTTGGGATTCAATATGGGCGTGAACTACCACTTTGGGAGCTATATTTGTGGAATTTGTATCAGGTATACATCTCTCTCCTTTTGGTTTCAAATCTAATCCGGTATCAGTGCAAGAACAATCCTAGAAAAATGCAATTTTTCTGAAACTAGGGAATGCGATTCCCATAAGGCTGAAAGAAATTTTTGAAAATTTTCCCAACTATCTAGCATGGTTTGGCCATCCATATGATGGAATCCAACAGATTTTATGTATAAAATGTGACCAATTAACCAACCAACAAAASTACTTGTTACAAATAACATCTTGTTGTTGCATCGAAACATATAAAATGTTAACTAATCTGGCTAACGTTGAACTTGGTAAAATGAAATGGTTGAATAATTGAAAAGTGAAATTATTTAGGAATACACATTGAATTTCTGGTAGTAGATCCATAATCAAAAAAGTGTTTGTGATTGTTCCAGAAGAAATGAAACAAAAKATACGGTAGAACTAGGACAGTTATTATATGAGGTCTACACCTTCCTCCATGCACGTCCTCCAAGTACCATCCTTTTTGGGTACTAACAAAGCGGGAACTGCGCATGGACTCATACTATCTCGTATGAACCCTTTAGTCATTAGTTCACCTACTTGCTTTTGCAACTTCTCATGTTCAGTGGGACTCATTCTGTAATGGGCCTTATTGGGGAGAATAGCACCCGACGTTAAATCTATGGAATGTTGGATATCCCTTAATGGTGGTAATCCTGCCGTTAAGTTCTCTATCACTAAATTCATCAAGCAAAGGCCTCACCTCTTCAATAGCCTGTACACCTTTCAACTCAAGCCCCTTTTTAATTAAAGCATATGCAACACCACTCTCTTTTAAGGCACTTGGGAATTTAGTCATGGAAAAAAGGCTAGAGCCTCATCTGGTTTTGGTTTAGTCTCTTGTAATGGGCAAAAGGTCAAGGTCAACATTTTCCCTTTAAACTCAAAAGAATAGGTATTCTTTCATCCATCATGAACTACATAGCGTTCAAATTGCCACGGGTGCCCAAGTAGCAAATGGTAGGCATCCATGCATACAACATCACACCCCACATGATCACTATAATTGTTGCCAATAAAAAAGCTCACTAGATACCATTGTGTGACTGAAACCTCATTCTTTCTTTTTAGCCATGAAAGATTGTACGGGTGAGGGTGTTGTTGAGTTTTTAGGTTCAACTTGTAGATGGCTACTTTCGTTATAACATTTTCACAACTCCTGCTATCAATTACAAGGCTTGCAATCTTTCCACCCATAGTACACGTGGTGTGGAAAATATTATTTCTTAGCCAATCCGATGATTCATCCCAAGGAGTTAGGAATGATCGTTGCAACACCAAGGCCTCTCCCACATCCCCATACACCATTTCTCCCTCAAAGGTTTCTTCATTATAAGAGTCAAACATGGGTGGGGCTAAACAGTCAAATGCTTCTAATTGGGTTTCACTCTCATATTCTACAAACATCGCCCCTTTTCTTTTATCACCCCTCACACATTCAACAGATTTATGGCATGATTTGCCACACTTAAAACACTTCAGTCCAGGTGGACTCACTTGGTTTTGATTAGGTTCACACCCTTGGGTTTGGTTCGGCCCACGAGGCTGTGGCTGATTTAGAGGCGGGTTAAGATTATTACGTTGGGGTGGTCTGGCCACATTAGTTTGGGTTCGACCCAATTAGTTAGGTTGGCTGCTTTGTTTTTCTATGGTTAGATCATGTTGATGTGCCATAGAAACATTATAGCAGTCAAATAGGTGTAATAGATCCCAAATATTTGGTCTCATTCCATACCTAGCCATCAATTGGTCTTCGGTTTCAGCTAACTCATTCCGGGCCACTAATAGATGAAACTTCTTTGTATATTCATCTATTGTATTAGTTTCTTGCTTTAGATTTTGCAATTCTTGATAAAGTAAACGAATATAATTATGGGGTAGAAATTTTGACCTCATCTTTTCCTTGAGTTTCTGCCATGTCTTAATCTTTTCCTTACCTCTTATCTGTCGCATGACCTTCAATTGATGCTACCATACTGCTGCTCGTCCTCTAAACGGAGTGGTTATTAAGGACACAATTTTGTTTTTTGGAACTTCCTTGAATTCAAGGACTTCTTCTTCTATAAAGAGCCAATCCATGAATTCTTCTAGAATCATGCCTCCCTAGAATTTTGGGATCTCAACCTTGAGACCTACTTCTCACCGTCTCTGATCACCACCTGCAACTACAATTGATCTGCTGCTTGCCTTGATGATGAAAGGGAATGTGTGGAGGTATTTGCATCGGAGTCACTGTCCCCTGTTTTCGATTGGGAACGCAGCGATTTCACCTCTTGATCAAGTGTGTCGACTTGTCTTCTCAGCTCTGCCATCTCTTCTTGTGTTTTGTTGTTGAGTTCCTACTCCATGATATGAGCTACGGGTTTCTTCTTAGGATCCATAATAAGAAAAATGATCAACTTGAGCTCTGATACCAATTGGCATAGTACGGAAATGAAACACGTGAGAAAAGCTTTAAAGAAAAGAGTAGAAGTTGAATTTTAGGAAGAATAATTCTTTACTAAATAATTAAGAGAAAACTGATAACTAGAGAACTGCCTTTGCCTTCCCCTAGCTACTCTTTATATAGGCATACACCCTTATGATTCCTATTCCTATTCTGAAAACACTCCATAATAGAATCATACTAAAATTCCTTAAAAAAATACCTAATATAAGAAAACACTCCAAAATAGAATCCTACTAAAATCCTTCAAAAGGAAAGTCCTAATTGAATATAAATTCGAAATAATGCTAACTTGGTAAAAACGAATTAAGATAGAAATTATGTGATGATGCCAACTTTGTAAAAATAAACTAAGATAGAAATCCTGTGATGATGCTATATCGGAAAATATTTACTAAGCTGCGTTGGTGGCGTCACCTCTACTTCTTATGTGTGTTGGAATGGCCCCCACTTGCATAGAACTTATTAGCCTTCTCCTTTACTACATCACTCTGGCCTTGCTCCTTAATTTGGCATGACCTCTCTCATAACTTAAAACCACCATACCCATGACCTTGCTCCAAACTCCACGAGTTATCTTTCCCTCATTACAATTAAGGACATAATCGCACCCCGTAAAACCTCACAAAACCCCATATCACATTAATACTTGTAAAACTGAGCCTTGCAAATTTTAAATCTCACCCTTATAGCATACTCAGCTACACAAAAATAATATTTTTTGACATCCAACCTCAGAAATTCGTCAAGAATTTTTGATATCGACCTTGCAATTTTAATTTTACTCAGACATTTTGGGGGTTAATCTTTTTAGAATCTCTTCAAATACTTTGGGTTAATCTTTTTAAAATCTCTTTAAAATTTGGGGTCAATCTTTTTAAAAATTCTTTAGATATTTTGAGGATGATCTTTATAAAATCTTGCTAAAAATTCTTTAGATATTTTTAAATTGCTTGTTTCAGAATTTTAGGGGGCTAATCTTGTACAAAAGTCACTAACAAGTGATCATTTAGGTTGTTTTGGTTTTAAGGAAAAGGAAGAGAAATGTAGAGAAACCTTTAGGCTCCGTTTGGTTTGTGGGATGGGGATGAGAAAAGGGAATATTCCTAAAATATTCTTTTTCTCTCATTTGTTTCAAGGGAAATCCCAAAAATTGTGCAATCGGGGTCGCACCAAAACAGTGCGCCCCTAGTGGAAAAACTTGAAAAAACTCAGGTTTCTTCATCCTCATCCTCTGCCCTGTTGCTGGGTTTGCCCTTCTACCTTCTGTCACCACCACCTTCACTTTCTCCTTCCCTTCTCGTAACCACTGCTGCTGCTTCACCACCGCTTCCCTTCAAGGCATCCAACTCGATGAAGAAGAAAAGTGAGAAATGAGGAGAAATTATATTAGTCACATGTGCTTGATCGTCGGTGCTTGGTGGGGTGCCAAATGAAATCTGATTCCCGACAACAAGCAGCGATAGAAGAAGAAGAAGAAGAAGCACGTCGTTCAAATCAGACCCAGATACGAAATGAGCAACCATCAAAAGATGGATCCTAGGGTGTTGGCAAGCTTTGTGTCCTCCGTCATTTCTCAGGCCTTACTTTCCATCCTCCTCTTCCCCTCTACAACCACCACAAACACTTTTTCGCTCTCCCGCTCACCCTCTCCCACTTCTTCCTCTGCTACCCTCTTCCCTCTCATTCTCTACCTGCTAAGCTCCTCCCATATCCTCACTTCCATCTCCCTCCTCCCTCCCTCCTCCCGTAAACAAAAAAGACCAGAGCATCTGAGCAGATCGTCATTGTTAGAGTTAGAAGATTGTCGCTGCTCAGATTGTGGTTGATTCCTCGTTGAGGATTTTGAGCGTTATCGCCAGTTATCATGGCGACAAAGGGGATTCCAGGATTCTCAAGTCCTCATCACTGTATAAGGATGTTGAAGGTGGGCGTTAGGGGGATGAAATCTAGTGTAGAGCTTGGCTTGGTAGTGGTGGGCGTTAGGGGGTGCACTCTGTTTCTTCTTCTCTTTCTCTTCCATGGTGGTAGGTTGCAGTTTCTGCTTTCTAACTGCAATATAGGCGGCAGGTGGAGTAACGATGGATGTCTGCGTTTTGTTTAATCTTTGGAGGTTGAACCTCCGAGAACTCTATGGATTGGACCTCTGAGAACTCAGTGGATTGAACCTCCGAGCAAAACTAGCTCTAAAATTGAACCTCTGAGAACTCTGCAGATTGATGTTCAAAAGAAATCTCTGACACCAACAAGTAATCCGATGATTCCAGTTTCACAGGAGGTAGGTCCTTCAAGATTGGCAGGGTGGACTCTGTTTTGTATTGGGTAATTTTCCTATTATTTTCTCATATAAAACCAAACAATGGAAAGTTAAATTTTTACACTTTCCCATCCCATCCTATCTTTCCCCATCCCACCCAAATCTTCCCACAAACCAAACGGAGCCTTACAAACCTTGTATAGGTTTCTCTACACTTCCCTTCCTTTCCCCACCTTTTCCTTCAAACAAAACATAGCCTAATTAATAGATTAATTTTGGAAGCGTCACTCTTTTACCAAATGGGGACTAATTATGGCTAAGTATATTGGTAAAAACAGCTGACCTAACCTCTACTTAAAAAATTGATCGACTTTCACCATGGCTAAATAGAAGGCTGTGAGAGAGAAGATTTACATAAGTATATAAACCCAGCTGACCCGGAGCAAACCCGGGTCAGACTAAACCAATTCAAGTCAAGTAAGTATTAATTTTACAACAAACTGAATCAAATCAAACCAACCAAATGTGGGGTGGTTAATCACTCCTAGGAGATTCTCTCTCTCTCTCCATTCTCCCATTCTCTATCTTTCCTCTCTGTAATTCCATTTGAATCACCACCTTCCTACCTAGCCCTAGGTGGATTCTCTCTACAATTATTGTTATTCTTTGGTCTTCTATGCCAGAATTTTGTCACTGGTGAATTACAGCGGTCTAAATCTAATACCTTGCCAGAGGGTACATAGGTAGCTCTTTCGGGGCCGTACTGCTTCTCTCCCCTTATCCCTTGTTCTTCTGGGTTTAGATTGCTATTTCCTTGGACTTTTAGGTTCTGTTCGTTTATCGGTAAATTATCCACCCGGGTAAATGCATTTACCCAGGTAAGTGTTTTCTAGGAAAGACTTATATGGGTAAATGTATTTACTCATGCTTTTTTATTTTCCATGTAAATAAAGCAATGACTATTTTAGCCATAAGAATACATTATTAAAAGGGGTATTTTGTCTCATTCAACTTTTGGCGACTTTACCCCCGGTGGAAAAGTTATTTACACATAAATCTGGCAACTTTGCCCCAGGTGGGAAACTTTTGGCATCTTTCCCTGATCTCCATATAAATCTGAAAAAATAACACAAGTTTCTTGGTCAACGGGAGTCAAAATCCCATGGTTTTGACCAACTTTTCTCCCTCTCAAAATCCAAAAAAAAAAAAAGGAACGCCCCCTTAGAATCAGACCACAGGTGCCCTATCCTATTCATATGCTTACACCAAGAGTATTTTATGTTTTTTTAATAGTGAAAAAAAAATAAAACTTTTTTACTCATATATAATAAATTTATATAAATATGTTATTTAAATTGTAAAATTTAATTACACTTGCATCTCAACTAAGGAATCAAATCCACATTGAATCCGACTTACCTTTTATTTAAACTCTAAATATGATCCAATTATATACAAATATGGATACTCCAACTCTGAAACAGATTGAGTTTCACTTTGGGAGTCCATTGACAACCCTGGCCTCAGCTGAGTCGGAAGTCAGAAATAAATTTGTTGGGAAACACACCAGTTGTCTTAGTTACTTTCGTAGGTGGACAAACAAATACTGTCAGCCCAAATTAGAACTGAGTTGGATTCACGTGGTGCATTTCCGATTCCAAGCCACCCGTAACCCAGCCCGACCCGCTACCACCTCTACTTCGGACATATATGCACCCTGGTCCTCATTAAATAAAAGAATGCTCAAACGTTATATTTGTTTAATGGCGTACTGTATGGAAACCAACGTGGATCTTTGTTTGGCGTTACTATATCTTTTACTATAACCCACTGTATCAAGGCGTATTCCCAAGAATTAATCCATTATAGAATCTGCTACTGCACCAACCAAACAGATAAGGATAACCTTATAATAAAATAAGATTACATTTTAATTTAAAATTGGTTTTCAGTTAAATAAATAAAGAGGAATATCTTCCTTTTGGTAGTCATTATGATCTTAGTGCCCTTCTCAAATGACACACAGTATAAAGCACTTTCTTGGGTGAATGGATTTAGACTTTCATGATTTTTTTTTTCTGCTACGTGGGTGGACTGTCATCACTTTCACATGTCAACAGTTATACCACACGGTGCTTGCCCACATGCCAACATCGCTATCCCAATTAACGATTATTCCCATAAAAAAATATGTACTGAATTATATAATAATTATATGGTTTTCTTAAACCTGTGGAAAATGCTTGAGAAAGAGCTGTATAGTGTCAGAGGAACAGGACTATGAATCCTGTTTATAAATGATTTTTACATGTGGTAACTGAGCCGGTTCCTCGATATGTGATCAACTTCCGCAAGTAAACCCCAACTGTGGGAATGTAAAGACTTCTTTGTCCTTGTTTAGAAAATTCAGGAGAACTCAAGGAATAATATTCATGGGAAAAAAGTGCAATACATGACAGTGCTGTAAACTGAATCAGACCAGATGGTTGAACCGGCGAATCAATGACCCAATGTCTTTCTGGATTTCAGTTAAATAACGGTTTCATGGTTTGATAGGAATGGCAATGGAGCTGGTTCAGGGTGGGGCGTCCTTCTCCCAGCATTAGGGATGAGAGTCTCCAAACACGAAGAAGTTACTTAAAAATACATCAAATTTTAAGAGTATTTTAGATATATTATGAGAATTTGGAGATATTTTAAAAATATAATTATAGGATTTTAGATGTTTTGGAATTTAGAAAAAATTCAAAGGTGTTTTAAAAATTAATATTAAACTTAGAAATATTGGAAAATTGCCATCTTTATGTTCTAATAACCAATTTTGGGTCCTGTTTAGTGTGCCTTTCCACGTGGTCTGTCGGTTATTATAAGTTTGGCAAACCATGATTTGGTCTTTTCCCATTTGATTCACGGTAAATCTAGCCACTAAAAGCTGATGCACCAAAAAGACCTGAGAAGTCTAAAATTGACGATTTTGGGGAAGCTTCAAAAGAAACTTTTGCGATTTTTTTTTTTCTATTTGTTTTCATGTAGAAAGATGCTTGGAAAGATATATCTTAACCAAATGGACTTCAAACTGCTTAAATCTTAATACAAAAAAGCTCAATGCATCTTTTAACTATCAGAACTATCAAAATATCCTTTCCAAAAAGACTTACCAAAAGAATATTCTGACTGGTCATTGAATATGTCAACAAGTGTGAGAGTCTATTATGGCCATATCAAGAGTGGGATCCATTGTCCAACAATGGAGATGTTGACAACCTAGCTTCCTATGCGTGCTTGTTGCAGGACTTTCACCTTCCAAGATCCGACACTATTCACCTAATAGTCTTTGTCCAAGTTTAGCTGATGTCGTACAATGTACTGACCCTTATGGCCTTATCATCCGTCAATGGATCTTACTCCATGAATTCTATCTCAATTATTTTATTTAGTGTTAATCCATTATTAAATTGTTAGTATTTAAATTTTTTCTTATAATTTTTATTGATGTCTTTTTTTTTTCTATACTTTGTCCTTCCAGCACAAGAAAATACATCTATAACCTATAAATTAAAAAAAAAATGTAGCTATAAGTCTATAGTTATGGACTAATTGCGATAATAAAATAGCTACTATCGCTGTGGCTATATGTAATACATATGAATGATAGAATTTATAGTTAAAACTAGCATATACCTAGCATCTATGCTTGGGCTTAAGCTTGCATATGTGTATTTTTAGCTACGATTTTTAAGTTATTTGTAGCTATCATTTATGGTTTTGAGATGTTTGTAGATACAAATATAAATCTATGCTAAAAAATAGAAGTCTATAATTACGGATTTAGTTTGTTTATAGGTAAAAATTGAATTATAACCATGGATGAATAAAATCTGTAGCTATATTTGGTATTGAGCCACCATTTTAGTGGCCGTAGCTAAATCTTCTGAAAATTCAAATACATGACTCCATTGTGTATAGAGCTAAAATAAGATCATGCATGAATCCAAGGTTTATAAAACTGAATTAGACAACAAATTGGTCAGGGGTCTGGTTCTCGGGTTGAATGGTCTAATAATTCGAACTGAATGGACGACCTATTCTGACAAAAAAATAATAAAAATTTTTAAAAATAAAAAACAGCCAAAACCGTTAGACGGTTTGAATGGTTACCCGAGTCAATGGTTTATTAATCAAATCAATGATTTTTGACAAAGTAACAGTTATGAAATAAAACAAAACCGATCCTGATTAATTCCTGATTTTCTTGTCCGGTCAGCTTTTAAAAACCATGCATGAATCTCCCTTACTCGAATCTAAACTTGAAATTTGAATACAACTTTACTTAATGACTAATAAGGAAAACCTGTGACCCATATGGAAATTAAACTTAAATAAAAACTTGAACCCCTAATATAATAGATGATATATACTCTAATCCTACTACACCTACATACAAAAAAAAAATAAATAACATAAAACCAAGATTTACCCATAGAAACAGAAAACCTACATCCGATCATAAATTGAGATGATTATTATAGTACACCAAATTTGCAATATTTGGATCTTATTGGATAAATAACTTAATTAACTATTTAATAAAACTAAAGCCACACAAAAATGGAGAAGTAAGAAGTTGGACTTCTAATAAAAGTATAAATACAGAGAAGCCGCTTCTAGATTAATAATGATGGAATATTTGAGGTGACACTCAAATCGAACCCTTAAAATGGGTATAATGTTGTAAGGAATGTTTGGACAACCTGCCACCCAATCAATGATTTAGGATACATCCAATAGAATCATTGAACAGTTTACAGTTGGACTAGGTTTGTGGGTCATATGCTAGATATTAAATGGATTTTTGTTTTTGTAGTTTTAGCCATTTTCATCATTAATAATAATAATCTTCATTTACCATGTTTATTTTTATTTAATATATCAAATATATAATATAAAAAACATAATCAATCTTTTAATATTTTTTTATATTTTTATTTCTTTGTATTTTATGTTTTTATTATATGATTTATAACATTACAAAATTATAATAATTTTGTAATGTTATAATAATAACATTACAAAATTACAAAATTATTTCTATGTATTCCATTTCAGAATTATGAATTCCATTACAAAATTATAATAATTTAAAATTTCAAAAATTTTCACATAAACACCAATACCCATTCATGTATTGGCACCAATTCCGAACTGGCCAATGTGAAAATATGTTTTGTAGGCCATGTTTTAGAATAAAAGGGATAAATAGACTGCATTCCATTTCAGAATTCTGAATTCCATTACAAAATTATAATAATTTAAAATTTCAAACACTTACACATAAACACCAATACCTGTCCATGTATTAGCATCAATTCCGAGCTGGCTCCTACCCCAACTGTACGATGGAACTAAGATTTGTGGGAATGGACTAAATAGTTAAAACTACTAAAAAGAAGGTTTTACTTCGATTGGAAATTTGGAATGGATATTTCTTTTCTGTTTCTTTGCATAATAATCTTCTTTATTCAATTTTTCCTATCTATTCTCTCTCTCTTTTTTTTCTTTTTTTTATATTCTTTTCTTTTCTCTTTAAACCAAGGCTTCATTTTGAGTTTTTGAAAATTGTTAAGCTGATTCCATTTATAAAATCTTAAAAACAAGATTACAATGTGGGCAGTTTCAACAAACAATCCTAGTACAATAGACCACATTATACGATTATTATGATTAGCAAATTAAAAACAATTTGCAATAATATATAATGGTGTACTTTTTCAGCGTTTTGGTCCAAAAAATTACAGACTGATAGGGGAACCGGTTTAATATAGGTACTTGTACTCAATTATATAGATATTCTAATTTGTTGCATGGTTATTTATCTACATTCACCGATAAGCATTAATTTGATACTTTATGACGTGTCCCCTTCAACTTCCATGCCAAATAGTATTCGATAGCCATGTTTCCATCAAAGGGAGAGTCCCCATTAGAAGGCTTCGGCTTCACCCTTGGTGGTGGAACAAGGAACAATAACTTTCATCCTTTCTGAAATGGATTACTTAGAGGCATTTTTAATGATAATACAAATTCTTGATGAATTAAAAGTCACTACATAAATTTCTAAGGTTTTTAAAATTGAATCGGACAATGAATCGGTTAGGGGTCCAGTTCCCGAGTCTAATGGTCCAACTGTTCAAATCGAATGGATGATTCGTTCTGAGAAAAAATAAAAAATGATCAAAACCGTTGGACGGTTTGAATGGTTTGACCATTCGGATCAACGGTTTATTAACCAAATCAATGGTTTTTGGCAAAATAATAGTTTTGGGGTAAAAGGACCTGACTGGTTCCCAGTTTTTTTGGTCTGACCGTTCGATCTAGACCGGCTTTAAAAGCCATGTAAATTTCACATTTTCTTTAAGGAAAAACAAGGGAGATGATGTAGGAAAGATAAGATGTTAATTAAGGCTGTATTTAGTTTGAAAGAAAAAGTAGGAAAAGGAAAGGAAAGGAATGAAAAAAAACCTTTACAAGGTTTGTAAAGATTTCATTACATTTTCCGTCTTTTCCTTCACTTTTTTTCTTTCAAACCAAAAACAGCCTAAATGTGCAGCCAAGGAGGTTTTCTAAATACTAACAATTAAACCATTTAATGGGTCTAGATTTTCTTTCAGGGATTATTATTATTATTATTATTTTTTGTTCAAACATGATATGATTGCCATGCTTCAGGACATTTTTTTACATAAGTACACCTATTTTTAATTAATTTGGTTTCTCCAATTGGGAGGGTAAAATGTAAACTTGAACTACTTACCTTTTTGTGCATCTTACTTTCTCTTGTTCTATCCTATATTTAATCCGATGGTAATTTTCAGTTTTTCACTCTACCCGGTGATATATACCCACCCCTATCCGCCTGGATGGCATGGTTTTCTTTTCTTTTTTCATTTGTTTTCTGAAAATGAATTTTGGGGTGGGGTTGGTTGTGGGGTAGGGTTCAGTATTATGTTTCCTACATGTTTTAATTGAATAATTGAAAACTTTGATGTTTCATGTTATTTTGCTTGTTTATTATTTATATATAATAAGAAATTAGATGCAAGTTCTAAATCTGGATAATTTTCATTATATTGATTAAACATGAATGTAAGATACCCTTAGATCACTCATTTCCCCAAGCAAATAGCCAATAAGTTAAAAGATGTCTCAAATTGCTAGAGATTATACTTGGCTCACACATACTCAGTTGACGAAGTTAGTTATGTTAATTATTTCCCAACTGTTGTGATATTTTTTTTATTTCTCTCTAGTGTGATTTTTATACTTATTATATATCGATGTGTTTTGATGAGATGAAAAGAAAAAGAGAAGGATGCTATTTTCTGACAAAGGCATTTATGAAGTAGGGAAACCTATACAAGGTTTGTAAAAGTTTCTTTTTCTTTCCCTTTCTTTCCCTACTTTTTTTCATTCAAACCAAACACAGCCTTAAGTTTTCAACCCCCAAAGTATTCCAATGCTGAAATTAGTTAAGGTATCTTTTTTGGCAAATTAATTGGAATGGATTATGAATGTGTGTTTTATTTTTCCAATTGATATATCATGTGAATGATTTCGCATCTGAAATTAATTACTTATATTCATTTTGTGATGAGAATATTTTACTTCTAGTGGTATGAGTTCCAAAAGTTGACAAATGTTGTTAACCAATTGATAAGTTGCTATTTATGATTCTCTCTTATGCTCTAAATTATTTATATATTTCATGAGAGAATAGCACATTCTAATAGTTGGCATTGATATACAATCCTTAGCTATTTTATGTCCAACTGTTAAGCTAATACTCTTCAAGTAATTTCTCATTATTATCTGCACTTTATTCTTATTATCTAAAGTTTGATAAGATTATTGTTTACCCCTTTGATCCCTTCTTTTTTTTTTTTAACAACAGAAGGGTGAAAAATTTTGGATTGAATGAAAAATGATTGTTGCAATGAAAACTTATGGTAAGCAAAAGGTTGGTACACCTATTGAGCATCTTGAGACCAAGGATTCTTTAATGATGCAAGGCAATATAATTTTTCATGATATTAGCAGTCATCCAAATTGTTTACGTTCAAAATAAAATGGTTTCACACTTAAGATCAAATATCACAATAAATGTCCATCTCAGATTTGTACACAATTTCTCCAAATGCTTGAATGCACAAGAAGAATAAGAAGTTTCTCCAATAATGTTATGCCTTATATATTTAAAATCTATTTATGTTGAATCCTTTTTTCAAACCTTTTTTACTTCACAACCCTAAAGCATAATTAAGATTTAATCAATTTGATTTGGATGGTTGAATTGCTTAATCACCATTTGGATAAAAAATAGTTTTATTTTTTAGTCAATTTTAAAATATATGGATGTATAATGTTAAAAATATTGACATAGATCTAATTAGTAGCATTTATTAGTAAAAAATAACTTCAAAATATAGAATTTAAAAAGAGAAAATGAGACTTAATAGCTTAAGGACTTAATTAGAGGATATTAAATGAGGTGAAAAGTAATAATTGAAATTACATTTTCAACCCTTACAATTAGAGATGAATTAAATAAACAAATATGAGAATTTTAGTAGCCATTAAAGCTATAATAAAATGACTTTTATGCCCTTTCCCAAGAAAAGAAATAGATGGTAATTTTAGTCCAAAAAAAACTTCCATACTACATTCACACTTTTATATATAGTACTAGTAAGTGTGCACATGCTTTGCACGTATCTATTCTAGATGGTGATAATTATAGTAATAATAAATCCAAAATTTTCTATAAACTTTATGTATTTTGTATTTTTTGTTTTTATATTTTTTCTTGTTTTTTATTATTAATCAGATGCATATTGCAAAACTCAAATCTGATTACATAAACACCTTATCCGAATATGTAATAATCAGATCGAATTGTGAAGTTTCAAGTATCATTGGCATGCCTACCTGCTTCGCAAAACTCTTCTTTTGTAGTGTTTTATCTTTTTTTTTCTTTTGTTCATTTATCAAAAAATAAGTGCAAGATTTAAATGGAGGGAATGAGGCAAAAAGTAGTAGTTCAAGTTATAATTTAAACCTTACAATTAAATGGAGACTAAATTCCAAAATGAGTATTTTAGTCATTTCATTAAAAACCAGACTAGACGAAATGGTTGAACCATTTTGGCCCGAGAATCGATTAAGTCACTAATTCCGTTTTGGCCTTGAACTGCTATTTTACAAAAAGTTGTTGAAATGGTTAGAGAACTGTTAACTCGAACTATTTAAATGTTAAAATGTTCAACCCAATTAATGGTTCTTGTGTCGCTTTCAAACTAATTCCACTTTTTTATTTTTTAAAATAAAACTTAGAAAATAAAATAATTGAAAACAAACTTTCAAATCTCATAATCTTGTTTAATTATTCCTAATGACCAAAATTAGTTAGGGTTTTTAGTTTTTCTATTTTGATTTTGAGTTTTCTCATTTCTATGATTCTTTTTAAGTTGTAAAAGCAAAAAAAAAAAAAAATGCAATTCCAATGTAGAAATCAAAAAAACAATGCAAGAGATGAGAAATAAACACGGATCTTATATTAAAATTTAAGATACACCAAATCACTGATGAAGCAAAATTTTAGAGAGATTTAGAGAAATGAGAGAGATGTAAGAAGAGGGAATATAATGTTGTAGTAGTAGTGATGATGAACATGGAGATAGTCGCCGACGACTTCTTCTTCTTCTCAAAGCAAAGCAGTTATGCAACAATGATCAGTGAACATGGTGACAACCACCTCCAATGATGTTTCCTTCTTCTTCTTCTTCTTTTCTTTTTTTTTTTTTTTAACTTCTCAGCTTTAACCAGTTGCCTCCTTTTCATAGTCTTACACTCCCCTCTATATATATATATATACGATGGAATTTAACCTAATCCTAATCTCATGGTCAAAATAAAAGTTACATTATATTTTACATCTTATTGATTTGACCCACTCAAACTAAATGGTTGGACCCCTGACCCAGAAATCAGAACCCAAACTTGTTCCGTTTTTACATCGATTTTTAAAACCTTGATTTTAGTCAAAAGAAATTTGGACAATTTTATTCATATTTTTAATAGTAGTGTAAATATAGAACTATAGTTGTGTTCAATTTTTTCTATAGTTTTTTATTTGTATTTTTGTGTATAAAAATAATTCTAATATGTCACACTTGTTTTTTGTTTAACATGATAAATACATGATATTATACATGTGCCTAAATGATTTTTAAAAAAAAATATGCATTTTTATTATTTATTTATGACATTGAAGGTTAATAAATTTGACCCAAAAGTTGAACTTTTTATTATTAATTTTTATATTTCATTTTTTTCAATTGTAAATTACGTATTTCATTTTCATCATGAATAAAAATTATTCTTGTTTATTAAACTTATTTTTCTAATTTGATTAATAAAAATATCATACATGTGTCAAATTTTTTTTACACTTTTTGTAAATTTCTATATTTATTTATATCTTAAAAATTTATTACCTAACTATGACTTCATAGATTGATCAATTTGATTTGGATGGTTGAATTGCTTAGCCACCACTTGGATAAAGAATGGTTTTGTTTTTGACTCAATTTAAAAAAAAATGATTTTATATTGTTAAAAATATTGACATAAATCTAGTTAGTGAAAAACAACTTAAAAATATAAGAATTAATAAGAGAAAATGAGATTTAATACCTTAAGTATAAGACTTAATGAGAGGGAATTAAATGAGGTGGAAGGTAATAATTAAAGTTACATTTTAAACAATACACAAATATGGTCATTATAGAAGCCATTAAAGTTGGCATTAAAACTACAATAAATGATTTTTAAAACTAGTAAGTGTGCATGTGCTTTGCATGTGGTAATTATAGATGATGATAATAATAGTAATAATGTATCCAATTTTTCTATAAATTTTATATATTTTTATTTGTTTGTTTTTTAATTATTAATCAGATTGTTGATCCAAATATGATTACATAAACACCTCATCCAAATATGTGGTAATCGGATCAAGTTGTGAAGTTTCAAGTATTATTGATAGGCCCACTTGCTTGGCTAGATTCTTTTTTTTTTATAATATTTAATCTTTTTGGTGTATTTCTTTGTTCATTTATCAAAGAAATGTAAGATTTGAATAGAGGGATTTGAATGGGGTGAAAAGTAGTAATTCAACTTACAATTTAAACTACACAGTTAAATTGGGACTAAATTCAAAAATAAGTATTTTAGTCAAAAGAAAGTTTCACAATCTTATTCATATTTTTAATAGTAGTGTAAATATAGAATTTTAAATGTGTTCAATTTTTTCTATAACTTTTTTGTATTTTTGTGTGTAAAAATAATTCTAATATGTCATACTTACTTTTTGGTTAATATGATAGATATATGATATTATACATGTGCTTGAATGTTTTTTTTTTTTTTGTAAAATTCATGTATTCTTTTTCAATTTTTGTATTTTTATATTTTATTAGCTTTTATTATTTATTTATGACATTAAAGATTAACGTGTTTGACCCAAAATTTGAACTATTGATCTTTGTTAAACAGTAAAATAATTTTATTTTTTGTCAGTTCTAAATTATATATTTCATTTTCGTTACCAATAAAAATAATTCTTGTTTATTACACATTTTTTTATTTGATTAATAAAAATATCATAAGTATGTCTTTTTTTTTACATTTTTGTAAGTTTCTATATTTATTTATATTTTAAAAATTTTATTACCTAATTATGATTTCATGGGTTGATCAATTTGATATGGATGATTGAATTGTTTAGCCACCACTTGGATTAAAAATGGTTTTGTTTTTGAGTCAGTTTTAAAATATATGGGTTTATATTGTTAAAAATTTTGACAAAATTCTATTTAATAAGAGAAATGAGAGTAATTTAAGTATAAGACTTAATGAGAGGGGATTAAATGATGACGGAAGTAATAATTAAAGTTACATTTTTAACCCTTACCATTAGAGATGAACTAAATGCACAATTATAAGCATTCTAGTAGCATTAAAGTTGGCATTAAAGATATAACAAAATGGCTTTTATACCATTTCTGAAACAAAGAAATAGGGAATAATTTTAGTCCAAAAAGTTTCACATTGCATTCATACTTTTATATATAATATAGATAGATAGATAGATGTAGTGGGTCACTAGGTAGACATTATATCTCCTTATTTTTTAAAATTTTTAATCATTTTCAACAGTAATAACAATAATTCTCATTTATCATACTTCTTTGTATTGAATTGATATACAATATTACAAATATGTCCAATTTTATCAAAATTTCTATGATTATTTTATATTTTTGCATATTTATTTATTTTTATATTTTTATTATCTAATTCGTTAAATTATGGATTGACCTGTTTGACCTAGAAAGTTAAATTGTGGATCCGCTATTCAATAGAAAAAAGTGGTTTCACTTTTGAGTATTTTTAAAACATTGATTATTAAATTGAGACTTACAACGAAATATTAAGCTTTAATTAATTAATTAATTAATTAGAGCTTGAATTTTTGGCTTCTTTGAGCTTTAATTTCCATAAAATGGTATAAAAGCTAAATACATATCTCCTAATGATGATATCATCATTTCTGGTATTATCATCAGGAGATATTCCCAATACACGGCAGAGATGTGGGGGCAGTCTTGTGGGGTGCTGATTTGAACTCCAAAGAACAATTACCAAACCATGAAAGATGTTTCTTCAGCTTTATATAACTTTCAAAACCAGTCCTAGCCTAATTAAACAGGGCCTTAATTAGTCCAATCATCTCTCCCTATTTTATTTATACGTACAAAAATGTCATATAAAAAGCAAATTCCATTACTAGATCTATACTTTCTTGGTTTTCATAGATCTCATTGGTCCCAAAGACTACTGATGAAGGGAAATTTGGCCCGACCTCGCAATCGCCCGACACGTGGCAAAGGCAAGCAACTCGGGACAGTAGAGCGCCCGAAGCGAACATCGGAAGCAAGTCCAAGCTCACTACTGAGCCCGAGCTCCCTATTAAGAGCAAGCTCCCTACTGGGAGTCCGAGCTCCCTATTAAGAGCGAGCTCCCT
>NW_010729259.1:922514-948061 GCF_000365185.1 Nelumbo nucifera
TCCTCGGCTAGTGCAGGTTGCTTGTCATGTTGTCGGCTTGGTGCTTTTGTGCAAGGAGGGCAATAGACATAAAGTTACAAGCGTCTGGGGTGATACTGCCTTGAGTTGAGGAGTGCGCGCCTGTCGAGAGGTGGGGTTGTCACCCGAGGTGATCTGTGGCCGGTGTCTGATGTGATGGTGCCTCGATCTGAGGGGCAAGGTCACTAGAAAGGAGGGCATTCGTCGGCGATGGTGGGGACGGCGTCCGAGGTGACGGAGCAAGGTGAACTTTGATGGTAGTCAGTGAGCCAAGTTGCCAAAGAGGTCACTGAGGTTTGAGGCCCGTTCTGAGTTGCCTGGCATGGAATGTAATTTTTGCGTATCTTGTGCTTTTTTGTGGTTGCATTTCTTCTTTGTAGGGGTCGGTGCCCCCTTCCGAGAGGTTGCAAGTTGAAAAAATTCCATCGCTCATTAACCCATCTGCTCATGCACCCAGGTGAGTAAGGTCGAGATAGAGCTTTGCCGCCGAGAATACGAGGCCCTCTTCCTTAGCGAGAAGGAAAAGGAGGCGCACTCCATCGCTCTCCTCGCTGTCCTTCCCATGGGGGATAGGGCGCGTAAACCCTACACAATCAAGGTTGCGTGGAGCCTGGCCGGCACCGTGGACCACCCTGGTCTCAACAAGGTGCAGTTGTTCCCTTCAGCATGTCTGTTCTGCCATAAATTGTGCCAAGCGGAGGGCCGATGCCAATTCTCAAGCCCGATGAGAACTTGCTCGCTTGGAGGGTCTCTCCGAGTCTGAGGCTAAAATCAAGGGCCACCCCATCAACTGCAGACGAGGTCCAATAGGCCCCCTGTTACAAGGGGCGAGTAGGCGTGTGACCTCCAGCGGGTCGTATGCCTTGGGTTGACGTCCAGTCCGGGCGTGTAAACTTGGTGAAGGTTGTGTGTTGCGGCCAGTCAATCAGCTGAGGTAGGGAACATGGAAACTAGGCGTATGACTTCAAAGGGTCCTTTGCCTTGGACCGAGGTCTAGTTCGAGCGTGTAACCTTGGTGAAGGTTGTATGATGTGGAAGGTCGCTCGATCGAGACGATAACGTATATGCTAAGAGATTGAGGGCGAGGTGAGAAAAACTTGCTTTATTACAAAAAAGTTTTTTACATGGTCAACTAATGTTGGGCTCTTATGGCTATATAGTTCAACCTGCGAGTACAACCGAGGCTGAGATGTTGATGATGACTATTGGGGCGAGGTAATGAGGTTGGTGTCAACGTACTGCTTCAAGTATCCGCGGCGGATGAGGGACTCGATCTCATCCTGGAGGTCGTAACAGTCCTCGATGTCGTGGCTAGCGCCATGGTGAAACGTGCAGTATTTTGTTGGGTCACCCCTCTTGGGGTTCTTCTTTCTATTCCCATGCCACTTCAGGTACTCCTCCCCTCTTACTTGCATGAGGATGTGTGCTCAGGTGGAGTTGAGTGGCGTGCACTGGTCGTAGGATGAGGTCGGCAGCTTCTTGTTGTCGCTGTAGCTGTCTTCATGTCGGTGGTCGCCTTGGTAGAGGTTGGCCTCTCCACCTCAGGGTTCACTGGCCGAGGCTTCCTCGGCGGTGATGTACTTTTGTGCCTTCTTTAAAAATTCTACCTTGGTTCTAGGTGGTGTCTTAGTGACAGAGCACTTGAGGGCCAACCTGGGGAGGAGACCTTGGATCACTACGTGCATGGAGACAATGGGGTCGAGGTCACGAACCTCAAGTTCTTCTTTCTTGAAGCTGTCAATGTAGGACTGCAGGCTCTCGCCGTGTCACTGTTGGATGCCCATGAGCGAGATGACGCTCTTCTGGCATTATCGGCTGTTGATGAAGTGAGCGAGGAAGAGGTTGCCGAACTGGTCTCAGGAGCTAATAAAGCAAGGCAGGAGCCTGGAAAACCAACGTTGAGCTTCCCCCTTGAAGGTTGCTGGAAAGCTCGGCACATCAATGCGTCAGAATACCCATACAGAAGCATGAGTGCCCGAAAGCTTTCCAGGTGTTCGTCTGGGTCTGAGCTACTATCATAAGTCTCTAGTATGGGAGCTTTGAAATTATGCGGGAGAGGTTCCGAGGTGATGGTAGCGGTGAAGGCGTCCATCCTGGTGGAGGGGTGTTGACTTGCCGAGGCGTCACTTCGGCTCTCCTTTACTTGTTGAATTTCTTCTTTCATCGCTCCGAGCTGCGCTTGCAGGTCGGCGATCTTCTTGCCAATGGGTACCTCAGCCTTGCCCCGGTGTCCTCGGCAATGGGATGAGCTAGCTGCGTCTCGGTTCCTTTTGGCCTGTCGGTTGTCGAGGTAGTCACGAAGGTTCGAGGTGCAAGGTGAAGGTGTCACTTCTTATCGGCACTGGTGTCCTTGGCTTCAGTGTTGGTTGCAAGATCATACTGATTCATACTCGCTCTTTGGTCGCTTCTTCTGGACGCTGAGAGGTCAGCTTGGGGGGCTTCGACAGGACGCTTAGCCAGTTGAGCTTGCAAAGGGCGTTTGCAGCGATGCCCTAGGTTTCTAGTGGGGCGGCCTCCTTCTGGTTGCCTCACCTCATCCAGTCTCTCTGTGAGGTGATCAAGCCACTCAAGGACTGCTTGGAGTTCATCCCTAGTGATCAAGTTTTGGGTAGTTTTCTTGTTTCTAGCCATTTCGTTGGAAGCTGAGTTATAGATTGGGGGGAAGTCTTAACAGTCGTTCCCACAGACAGCGCCAATTGTTGGTTCTTAGATTGGCCAAGGACAACACAGTAAATTTGCTTCGCTTCTTGGCCGGGCTAGCTAGCCGATGAAGGATCTGAGGGCTGCTAAGGCCGAGGGCTAGGGGAGCCCAAGGTGCGTAGTGGCCGAAGGCTGGCGAAGTCTGCCAAAGGTCGGCTGAGGTTGGCCAAGGGCGAGTACCTACGAGGAAGGGAACATTAGAGGCCCTGGGTGATAACCCGAGGCGGAGACTCCAACGGTCAAGTTAGTGAGGGCGTAGCAAAGAGGGCGGATGAGGTCCGAGGAGTTCGGACGAGGTCGCCAAAGAGTTAGAGAGCTTTGGAGAAAAATGAGAGACCAGGGCCAGAGAGGGGATCCCTTACGTAAAGGGGTAGTGCCCTATTTATACTTGAGGTCGCCTGTAGGCAGATGCATACATATGGTCAGGATGTGATCCGACCTTGACAAGGTGGTCATTTGAGCTCGCCGTGCATGATCTCGCCATTGGTCCCGCGCTAGGCGCCGACCTTCCCCGCGGACGCGCTGATTGGCTTTACCCTCGGCCACGTGTCAACATGCCAGTGGCCTGCCAAAAGCGACTACATCAGTTTATAAAACTGAGAAAAGTAATAATGAAATCTTTTATTGACAACTAGGCACCATTAAGCACCACATCATCATAACAGTGAATAAACACCTAACCATTGGGAAAATGGTTAAAATGAATCTTCCCCCAACGATAAGTATTTATATAAATCAAGGTCTTCTTTTGCAAGTCTTTATGTGTATGGATCAACATGATGCCTATATAACAGCGTTTATTAAAAAATGCCTATAGTTCCAAACACCACCTTAGCGATTGGGGAAGGGAATAAACACTGCAGGATTCGAGCGTCCCATTGGTGTTGGGAGTTCATTAGGTCCTTAATACGACAATAGAGGAGGTGTCTAGGCACAGGGCTAGTTATTGTGGTGTACGAATTGCCTTGTTTTGATCCAAATGAACCAATGGTAATCAGGGGTTCTTTGTGCAACTGTTGAAGAGGAGGTGCTACAGACTTCCCGAAGAAGGAAGTTTGTTTCTTAATCCAATATGGATATAGGTTATGACCCTTGAGATACTTCACAGTCCATATCTTGACCCAAAGTTTATTTGGTTCTGTTATCAAATGCAAATTTTTTCTTTTTTTTTTTTAAAGGGTTAAGTTAAAGGCTCTTATATATAGAGTGAAACCCGAGTCCACATATATTTTTTTCGTTTTTTTAATAAAAGAAAAACACAAATCTAAAATTAATACGAAAATAAAATTAAGGAAAGAAAAGTACGCAGTAGAAAATAAATAAAATAAAATAAACGAATTTTTTTATTTCTTTTTTTATTGATTTTTTTATCTGAAATAAAAGAAAAAAAAATCAATCTAAAATTTAAACCGAAAATAAAATAAAATGAAATAAACAAAGGAAAATTATGCTCCAAGAAATAAAATAAAATAAAAAATGATTTTTTTTGTTTTTTTTTCTGTTTTTTTAATCTGAAATAAAAGAAAAGCACAAACCTAATAAACCTAATAAAGCAAAAAAAATCAAACAAGAAATTAAAATAAAGAAAGAAGAATAGATCTAAAAACAAAATGGATGCAAAATAATACTAAAAAAATAAATCGGATCTAGAAAAAAAATTGATTAAAAATTAAAAAATAACTATTCTATCAAAAAAAAAGAGTTTGAAAATAAAAATAAGAAAATTAAAAATAAAATGAAACGACTACACCTGAAACGCAATCCAATTTCTCTTCTCTTCTCTTCCGTCCCACAGTCCCACAATGCTCCGGTACCCCACCTTTCGTTATTCCGTCATGCAGAACCAAAGAGAAAATGCTTGAATCAATTTATAGGGCTTTACTCAAAATTATGCTCATGCGCTCTTATTTTTCCTCAATTAAACACTCTTACAGTCACGCCTAACCAAACAGTCAAATGAAGAAACATTTAAAGTGTCATTTTTTTAGAAAACATTTATTTGAGAAAATGCCCCATCAAGAAACACTCATGGAACAAAAAATATACTAAATCAGTAATCGAGAGAAACATTAAAAAAAAATCATTCAACTTCTAATTCAACGTAACCTATACAACATAAATTATCAGATTTTATGAGAGTTTAATCAATAAGAGAAACTCCTTGTTTCACATCAGACTTGGTGGCTTGCGAGGACCTCTTGGCTTATGTTATGAGGTTCCAGAAATTAACACACTCTATTTTTGACGAGCACGCCACTTAATTGTTTTGTTGAACAGTGCATGCAAGGTATGCAACCAGCCTATAGGATAGGCATTTAGAACATTGAGATTATAACCTTCAACCAGTTGTGGAAGTGTACAGAGAGAACTGTGCGTACTGTTGGTGTGTCCGGAAGTATGTCGTTAACCACTTCAGAACACTAGTTTCAATATTTATAAATTTTTTGATTCTCAAAATAACTACAAAACGTAGTTAGTGGTGAGAAAGGGGTCGTATCCACAGGGAAGTGAGGGAAAATTTGTTACGTACTTCAATCCAGACAAAATAATAAGATTTGAGATTGTAGAAACACAAAATTTAATTAAATAAACTGGAATCCATCAAAATAAAATTATAACAATGCTGAAAGTAAAAATTGCAGAAAAATAAATAAATAACAGAAATAAAATAGCTAAATAAAAAATTTGCAACCCGGTCAGAGGTAGCAGTATCCGGATCTATCCTTTGACCCTAAAACTCCTCGAGCTGGGCCTTCCATCTTACCTGGCCGAATTTCAGATCTGTAGAAAGGAAGACAAAAATTAAATTTGATAAAAATAAATTTCAAAAATAAAATAAAAACTAGAAATTAAAGAACGGAAAATAAAAAAACACATAAAAAGTAAATCTAAAACTATGGGAAACTGGTTGGGATCCGGATTCAGAGGTGGCAGTAGTGGCTAGGCGAACTGCAAGTAGGAACCCCTCCTCTTGCCTAGGCGTTCTCTTCTTCCTCTACCCTTGAACTTCTCAAGAACAACCTTCCGTCTTACTTGGGGGCAGAATCCAACTTAAAAGAAAATAAAGAAAACAAAAGGAATGGCTGATCAAATCCAGTGGCGGTAGTTGCAGATTGGCTGGACTACTTGCAGGAACCCCTCCTGACAAGATCTGTGTGTCCTTCCTTTCTACTACCCTTGAACTCCTCAAAAAACCTTAGCCTTGTGAACTGGGTGAATTGACCAACCCCTTCTCCAGGGTCCCTAGGGTTCTTTTATAGAGAATGGTGGACAAAACTGGGATTAGAGAGAAAGAGAGGGGCGACAACTAGGTTTTTACATAAATATGGGCGCCCTAGGGTTCAGAATGGAGGGTTAGGATTGTTCTAAGATGATCCTAAGGCTGAGAAGAGAAAGAGAGGGCGCCCAATATTATGTAGGGTTGAGATTTGGGCGCCCAGAATGGAGGGAGCAGATTTGGGCGCTTAGTGCTGGAGAAATATGAATGGTTGGTGTGATGTGGCACCCTAAGGTGGTTAGTTGAGGTTTAAGGAGTGAGGTGTAAGGCTAAGATGCTGTTTAGGAAGAGATCTAAGGGTATAAGGGGTTGTTAGGGCTTGGATGGTTGAGATTAGAGGTTAGGAGAGAGTGGAGGGTGGAGATTTGATAGCCTAGGGCCGCTAGGGTTTGTTAGAGGTGAAAAGAATGAGTGGGGAGGTGCCCTAGGGTTTGCTAAGGAGAGGGGAGTATGCTAATACAGTAGGAGGGGCACCTATTTGGGTTTGGCAGATAGAAGGTGCCCTCTTGTGTTCAGTTTTTCACAGAAACACCCCTCTCTCAGCTAGAACTCAAACCAGCTTCCCAAAAACTGCATTTCAGCCCTGAAACTTCCCCAAGTTTCCCTAGGATTTGCATGGGGACCCTCAGATGTCACAATATTGAATTTAATTAGGGAAAGGGGACATTTTAACTATACTAAGGCCTAAAGTACCCCTGAAATGATGCCCTTAAGGCACCAAAATATAGAGTTATCAACTGTCAATAGTACCACACCCCAGTCTACCTTGGCAGCATCACATTATGGAAAGAATGAAGCATATGCCATTGATCAAAGGGCCTAGTCAAGGGCCCTACTACCGTGGCGGCAACCACAACTAGAGAAGCAACACGCTACCCCCACCCCCTCATCCTTTCGACTACACCAAGGATGAGGTGATAATGGTAATGAACAAGCTGGTAGAGGACCATGTGATCAACCTATCACCGCTGCCACCAAGAGTTTACCCAAAGAAGGAGAGACATGAGGGGAGGTGGTGTAACTTCCACCAGTCGCCGAACCATGGTCTAATGGACTGCTTCACACTCCAACAATTGTTCATGCAGAAGGTGTAACTTTCAGCAAAACTGCAATCTAATTGGATGGATCGAACAAGGGAGGTGAACACAAAATTTCTCTGATTTTTCTTAAAAAAATCAAAGGTGGAACTGATCAAGATCAGTCCAAGAAACTGAAGATTGAACTAGGGTTTCTAGGCGGCAAGAGCAGAGAGAGAATTGAAAGTAGAAGTTATTATTTGGAGCAGTTTGCCCCTCCCTTTTATAAGCCTTAAAAAAGCACCACTCCTAATTGAATTAGGAGGTTTGTAATCCAAATCTTTATTTGGATCTGGACTCTATCAACACATAAGTCTTATCCTCTTAAGCAATCATGTGACATCTTGATTAATCTTATTAATCATGGGCTTTAGGCCCATTAAGCAAGTGGCTCACATCCCAAGATAGTTTCTAGCCCATTTATGTTCAATTTGTATGGCGTGGGACCCCAACAATGACCCTACATAAGCCCATATGGGTTCGGCCCAGCCTCTATGAAAAGGCTTAGCCGAATTCATTGCTAAATACTGAGACAAGCTGCCCCAACTTCTTTGGTAGCACATTAGTGTCAGCCTTAACAAGATAAACTCCCCAAGTCTATCTAATGACTGATAACATTCTATACTAACATGAGTCTCATAAGTGTCCAGTTTAAGGGGTAATTACATAGAAACACACCAATGATAACATGAAACAATTATGTACTTCTATTCATTTATAATAAATGGATTTATGCATCAATTTGATTGGAGCTAAGGGCATACACTGTCTAACAGCCCCTCCCCGCACACACCCAGAAAGGAAGCATCAATGTGGTAGGAGCACTAGGTCAGGACCACCCTGATACGTTGATCCAGTGATTCGAGCAAAGTACAAAGTTGCAGTAGTTCTTCAGTAAGCAGGAAGAAGGTGCTTCAACAAGGTGGCTTGCCATCAAGGTAAAAGCATTTAGAAGACCACTAGAAGCCCATCGACTGGACAAGTATCATGTAGAATTCACCCCAGATGACATGTTGACCATTGACCCCCACCACAACCGGCCCCTATACATCACAACCAAGATAGGGGGTTACGAGATGCAGTGATCCATGATTGATCAAGGAAGTTCCGTGAACTTGATCTATGTCCACACTTTGAAATTGATGAACATACAAAAGAGACAATCAAGGGATTGCCCATGGAGGTTACAGGCTCCAATGGCAATGCATCTATCATAAAGGGGTCCATCGAGCTATCGGTCGCCATCAAGCCATTCACCACCAACCAGGAGTTCTAGGCGATCTCAGGGTGAACAACATATCATGCTCTATTGGGGCACCCATTGATACATGGTTTGGCCCTGGTTCCATCCACATATCATCAATGCTTCAAGGCCAAATACAGAGGCTGTGTAGTGGGGATCACAACAACCCGCGTCCTATTCAATAAAACTGAGACCCACCTCCAAGATGCGATCGACTACACAAAGCTGGCCGAAGAAGGTGAGACCAGAGTGGGCAAAGTAGAAGGTGTACAACTGCCAAGCCCAGGAAGTGAGCCTCCTTCAGCACCCAAGACAGAGGAGTGATCCAAGTATGTGTGGATCACTAGTAAGAGCGGGGAAACTTATTACACAATTGTGGAAGAGTATGAGGATGCCGACACACCAACCACCAAGAAGGCCATCTTCAAGGTATGACTTTATTATTGTTATTTATTATATATCGGTGTAAATCATATGTCTCCACAAATAAAGAAATATATGCATGCATTCTGAATTTTGCCTCAATCAGAATTATTTTACCATACCATCTTCACAAGAGGACATCGCGATAATCTCATCGCAAATGGATTGTGAACAAACAAAGAAAAGCCCATCAAAATCAAAGGTAAAACACAATACATTTATACATACAATTAGCAACAAAAGGAAATACTAAAAATCACTTAAGTAATAGGGGCACAACAAGGAAACAGTAGAGTACTACAATGAAACCCACACGCCCCCTAAGCACATGCAAGATTCCAATGGCGTTGTGGAAGAACCACTAGAAGAGGTCAATATGGCTGCAGAAGGAGTAAAGAAAAGGCCATTGTATATTTTGGCCAAGTTAGAACCTAAGGAAAAATAGAGGCTGCTAGATCTTTTGAAAGGTACAAAAACTTTTCTTTTCCCAATCGCAAAATTAGAGCACATGTTAAACATGACAGAACTGTGTTTTCTCTCATATCGATAGAATTCCAAGACGTTTTTACTTGGTCATACAACCAGATGCTTGGATTGGACTTGGCACTAGTTAAGCACTCACTATGCATCGATCCTAGGTTCCAACCTATGAAACAGCCACAGAAGATCTTCAAGCCAAAAATAGCACTAAAAATCAAAGTGGGGATCGAACGACTTTTGAAAATAGGCTTCATCAAGCCCATCGCTCACCCACAGTGGTTAGACAATGTGGTCCCAATCAAAAAGAAGAATGGACAATTAAGGTTTGTACCCAGGTCCTAGTGCATTAGGCTCAGTTTGGAAGGAGTACAAATACAAACACATAGAGTGCAAACTGAGCTTTAGTTTACAGTCATCAGAACGAAATTAGTATACTGACTTTTCCCACCCCTACCCTAGGTGTTGTGTCAACTTCAGGGACCTGAATAGGGCCTACCCCAAAGACAAGTTCCCGTTGCCAAATATGGATATCCTCATTGACTCAATGGACAACAACCAGTTGTTCTCCTTCCTAGGGAACTATAGTGGATATAATCAGATATATGGAGCTACATAACAAGATGATGCTCTTTGGCCTGAAGAATGCTGGAGCCACATAACAAAGAGTGATGACAAATGTATTCCATGACATGATGCATAAGGAAATTGAGTGCTATATAGATGACATAGTGGTGAAGGTGAAGAAAAAAGAAGACCACTCCAACGTCCTTAGAAAAGTGTTGACCAAATGTAGGGCCTCTAACCTAAGGCCCAATCCACTGAAGTGTGCGTTCGGAGTATAGTTAGGGAAGTTTTTGGGGTATAAAGTTGATCAGACCGGCATACACCCAAATGAAATAAAAGTGAAAGCAATCTTGGACCTACCTTTCCCAAAGACCTAGTCACAGACAAAAATCTTCCTAGGGAAAGTCTCCTACCTCAGAAGGTTCATCCCTGGCTTAGAACATGTAGCAATGCCCCTGCTAAAGTTGACTAAGAAATTTGCAGAGTACAAATGGACCCTAACCTCCGATGGGAGCAGCACAAACACCTCCATAGGAGCCGGAGTCACATTGACTTCACCTACCGGAGATACTTCAGCCTATTCCTTCAAATTACAATTTCCTTGTTCACACAACATAGCAGAGTACGAGACACTTGTATTAGGCCTAACAGTAGCTAGGGACTCCGAAGCAAAGAAAGTAAAAGTAATAGGGGACTCTAAACTAGTAATTAGGCAGATGAATGGCAATAGAACAGTGAAGGAGTTAGCGATCATGCCATATAGGGCACTGATCCAAATGTTAATCAGGGACTTGGAAGTAACCTACAAGCACCAGAATAGAGCTAAAAATAGACAAGTCGATGCATTAGCCACACTGGGATCCAAAATACAACCAAGTGAAAACCCGATCAACACAACAATCTAGATGCACTGTGAACCGTCAACAGAAAGATTAGGGCATTAGGTTGAAACAAAAGATGACGTAAAAGAGGATGATTGGAGACACAGCATAATACAAAAGCTGAGTAACCCAACAGAGGCGATGTAGGATGGAAAAGTCTTACTAAGGTTCCAACTGGTGAGTGGAGTGTTATACTAGAGAATGGTAGATGGAGTCAGGGCAAAATGCTTAGGGCCCAAGGAAGGAAGTCTAGGAATTTTCTCCTTTTTTGAAATTTTATTTTTTTATCCCATGCCATTTTTGAAATAACCAATAAGATGCTCTCCTTTCCCATAAAATTACCTAAAGTCTCTCTCTCTCTCTCTCTCTCTCTCTCTCTCTCTCTCTCTCTCTCTCTCTCTCCCACATGTTCCTAATAACCTAAATAATCTCCCCTCCTAAAATTTCTCCTAAACTACCTCCCCTACTTTCTCCTAAATTATCTCAAATTCCTATTTATCCTCTTCCATACTATTATTTAGATATTCTAATGGAATTATATAATAACTTTAAAATATTTATTAAAAACACAAAAAAATATAATAAATTTAATAATATTCATATTATTAATAAGTTTAATTTTTACAAGATTCATCACGCACGAAATTTTGTACTGACAATATAAATTATGATTTTCTGGATCATTCAATTTAAATGTTATTCAAATAACAAAAAATTAACATAAAAGAGAAATATTGTTTAAATATTTCAATAACTAAATATCTTAAATAACAAGATATTAAATATTTTCAATACTTTAAATATTATTTAAATCTTAAGTAACTAAGTATTTAAAATAACAAAAAATTTAACATAACTAGATTTCGAATAGTTAAAATAACGAAATCACATAATAAATTTAAAAACTTTTCTTAAAAGTAGAAAAACAATTATAACATAATATTCAAAATAAGAATAATTTAATATTTTACAAAATTAAAAACGAAATTATGTAATAATAGTGTAAATTATAATAATTTTATGGATTATTAAATTCAATAAATAATTAATATTATAAATTTTAAATAATGATATTGTTTAAATCATTAAATAATATTGTAAATAGCTAATTTCACTTTTATCAATTCATTGATATTTATTAATAGTAATTTTAAAATCTTAATATATATCTATTCTAGAAAATAAACTTCTAATAATTATGTATAAATCTATTTTTGTTTTGTTATTTAACAAAAAAATTTCAATAATTATTGGAGATTAAACTATTATTATTTAACTTTTTAAATTTAAGTTATTATACATATTGTATTTTCGTTATAATTTATTAATTAATATTTGTTAGAGATTAAACTTTTATTTGAGATTACATTGTTTATTGACTAATTTAATATATTTTTATTATTTATTGTATTCTTTTAATTTTTGTATTTATTGTATTTTTATCAATTTTTATTGTATTTTCATTATCAATATATTTTCAATAATTGTGTATTTTCGCTATAAATTTTCAATAATTATTAGAGATTAAACTATTGTATTTATTGGAGATTAGACTATTAATTTATTTGAAATTAGGAATGTTCATGGGTTGGTTCGGTTTGGTTGTAGATTGTCGATTAACCATTAGTGAAAACCGGCCAACTCAAGTTAGGGTGCAAGTTGGACAGGTTGGGCTAGGTTTATGGTCAACCCGAGCTTGACCCTAAAATTTGGGCTTAAGGCCCGAGCCTAGACCCAGCCTGAGGTCAAGCCCAATTTTCCCAACCCGAGCCTAGCATACATTGTAATTTGATGCACTCGGGTTGAGTTCGGGCCTAGACCAGGCTCGGGTTGGTCAATGAACCCACTCTAAAATTTTACATATATATGTATATTTATGCAAATATGTATAAATATGTATGCAAAATTTACATGTATATATATATATATATATATATATATATATATATATATATGTATGTATGTATAAATGTGTATAGTTGGGTTGGGCTCAGACTAGGCCCGGGCTACCTAAGAACTGGGTCAGGCCCGGCCCAAAAAAAATAAAAAAGTGCAACTTTTTGGGATGGAGCCCAGCTTGAGGACTAAAAATCCAAACCCAACCCGTGTAAAATTTCAAGCCAAGTCAATTCGGGGTCAAGTTAGGCTGACCTAAGTTGCACCCCTAACTCAGGTTGCATCGATTTGGATCAACTTTTGGTTTAGTTGGTCGGCTCAAAAGATTTTAAACTTAAAAAAATTAAATTTAAAAATTAGGTTTAAATTTAAAAAATTACAATGGCATTATTAAAAAATAAATTTATTATATAAAATATTTTAAATTAAAAAATATAGAAATTTTCTCTTTCTCGTATTAAAAATTATATTTAAAATATAAAATATTAATGTATATCTATAATCGGATCATTCAATTTTGATCGATTTACAAATAGCAAAAATGAATTTGATCCAACCTGATCGAATTGGAAAATTATTGAACCAAAACCGACCGAAAAACTAAACAACTCAAATATTATACAGACAATTATATATTCTTGTATGTTTTTATTGTTTAGTTTTGGCTTAACAAACCCTGTGCATCGCACGGTCCGAGGTCCCCGCTAGTTCCATTGAAAAAAACTAAGAGTCTCCACAATTCAATCACAAGAAATACAATAAACTCTATACATATTTTTTCATACAATAATCGAACAAGTGTCCAACAACAGCCAGAAAGATACTGTACAGACGAGAAACTGATTTCCGTTCATCAGTCCTAAACAATATGACAACAAAGTATTAATGGGAGAAAGAACGATGCACCTTGAGATCAGGTGGTTTAAATAAATAATCCCTGCGGATGGAATGATGGCCCAAATATTTGTTTTATATGGAAAAAGAAAGGGATAAAAGAGAGCCACGATGATGGCGAGTCTGCTTTCTTCTATGCCACATACTCAGACGAGCTACGGTAGATCTCATTCGCATGAGTTGTGGGAACGTATATTGCATTCTGAAGCGAACTATGAGTCCGTCCATAAAATATGTAAATGAGCACGCCAGCAATCAGCCATATCGAAACTCGGAACCATGTGGAAGCCCTGAGGTCGCAAGGAAAAATATTAGAGAGCGACGAAGAAACATAGTTCAACAAAAATATACCAGATAATAAGAGAGAAACATGTCGAATTTCTATTTTTTCTCATAGGGGGTGTTCTACAACATGAATTTTTTTGTTAGTTGTTTTTGAAATCACCATATCAGCAAAAAACAAAAACCCATTCTTAAACTCTGGTTTTGTTTTGAAAGAAAAATACAAGTTTTGTTTCAAAAAAACAAAAATAATGATTTCTAAAAAAATTGTACTGTAGAAATCATATGATATGATTATGATATTAAATAACCAGAAATTCAAGAACACTGTATTGGGTTTCAGTTTTGGAAATGAAAAATACATATAACCAAGAACATGTTTCACGTATTTTGTTTTGAGAAAGAATTTGTTTTCAAACCAGTTGGTTTTGTTTTGCTTTTGGAACCGGCAACCAAAAAAAAAAAAACAATTGACAATAGAGAACACCCCCATATTTTCTATCAAACTAAAAACAGCCTGAACAAAGGGCAAAAAGAACAGTGAATTACTCACCCAAGATTTATTAACAAGTAAACGTTTATGAGAATGCAGGCAATAGGCAGAAGTGGTACAAAGGGGCAAATGAAACCTGCATGGATGCCAACGGATTCCATCAATTTACATCTAACTTTTTGCATGTATGTGGAGTTTTGTTCCATGGTACAAGTTAGAATTACATTGCAGGGTAATATACAGGCAAATCCATATAGAAGTTACAACTGTACTATCAACCCGGTCCACAAAAATTAGCAGTCCCACCCTAAGTTTCTACGGCCATGCCTAGGCACTAAGCATCTTCCAGACAGAGTGGTTTCTTGGTCTAGGTGATGCCTAATGAGTTGACAAAAAAAGAACAGAAGAAAAAAGAAAACATTGGATGTGACTCATGATATAGCTAGTCCCACTTATTATCATGTCATTAGTGCAGCACTGCAGCTAGGATAGGTGGTCAATGACCATATAGATCTTGCTGAATTCATTATTGTGACACAGAATGAAAATTACCTCCTACATGTCCGAAGGCATGCCTAGCATCATCTTGATCTATCCAGGAGAGCACAACCAGACCACATAAAATGAGTGCGCCACCCAACCCACACACCATGAATCGAGGTAAACTGATAAAAGCAACCAAAGTCAGAAGCAAAGCAGTGTCAAAGGAATCAAAACTAATTACTGTACACCTTTTTTTATCAGTACTGTCACTACTGTACCTTTTATACTGAAGAAGTAATTGTAACCTTTGAATAAAAAAATATAGACATGATTTCTTCTTATAGTTACAAAACTCAAATGTATGGTCATATGCTGCATCCACGCTGTAATCAGAAGTACAGATTTAATTTCTCTGGGTACACAATGACATTTGTGTAATTATAATAATCATGGACAGGATAAAGTAGTTTTACAGCCTCCACGCTGTTAAAGGTATCCAAAGAATTATAGTTTGAAATTTAAAAGCTAAATAGAACTCCAAGATTTTATACCTGCAAATTCTTAAGCTTTACTAGATCTTCACATAAGCCTAGAGTAACTAGTCTAGGACATCAACTTGACTCATCAATCAATAAAACCAGAAAAACCCAGTAAATATAAATTTCAGAGCAGCACAGGAAGAGCTTCTGAACAGAATCTACCTTGGTAGATGTTCAGCTGAAGCTGCAGATGTAAGAAGCAGAACCCCTACACAAACAAATGCAATATTCCATGCAGCAGCCTTTCGCCTCTTTTCTTCATTTAACCTAGCTGCAACAATGGAAGTAAAAGTGATCATCTAGTAGTTCCTTGAAGATGGAAGGTGGAGGTGAATAATAAAAGACAAACTACAAAAAAAATGTTAAAAATTACATATAAGGAGAGGATATCAAAGAGAACAAAAAGATGGATTACTGGACTGTCAGTTCCAGCTGATCAATAACATAACCATTTTTCCCTGGCAATAATATAGTCATATATCTGAAAAGGAGGCACTGATAAATAACTACTCCTAGTTGATATTGTTGAATATAGAAAATAAAACCAAGAAAAAAAGAGCATCTACTGTTAAAGAATCTTGTGAGTATCTAACATTGATTTACTTATACAGAAAGTGATATTAAATGCTAAACATACATCTTTCCAATCCAATATTCCTCAAACAGAGAATTTAAACTGTATCTTTGATTCCTGATGTCAAATGAACAAGTAGGAAAAGAAATGAAATGAAGTATCACTTATTTGTGGAGGGTTTCTGTACAGTGTGTGCCAAACATGAACACTTGATTAAGTCCAAATAACACTGCAAATAGTTTTAAGTGAATGACTAAGTCTGACCAATTGCATTGTTAATCATTAATCAACCCCACTCCATGAATGCATGACAATGACACCTGTATGACTACATATTTGACTGACCAATTCATCTGGGTAACACCTTGGATATCAGAGTTGACCAATGAGCAATTTAACTTGATCACCTTGATCATGTTCTTTCAGAATAAGGGGATCTGAAGCTGATGCTTCAGTATTATCTTTAGAATTGTCTGCAGAATCTTTTGGATTTTCCTGGTCAATCACTTCACTTCCAGTACCATATCGTGATGATACTGAATTAATTGTCTCCTGAAGTGATGATGGAAGTGGCATTTCATCTGGTGGAACGTATCTGAGTATCAAAATAGAAACTGCAACAGTGGTAAATGCAAGAAGCGTGCCCACACTGACCTGCAAAGAAACATCTAAATATCAGCTATTCATAATATACAGAAAATCTATAAAATGATTGCAATCAACTAGGTTAAAACATGTAGTTCAGCTAACTGATCTTCATCCTGTGGAACCCCATTTAGTAGGCAGTAGAAGGTTCTACCAAGCCTTCCATGAGGTATACATCTAATGGTTCAAATATATATAAAGATGGATCCTATTGGGAACTTTCCAATACCAAAGTATTCTAATCAAATGATTGTAGCCTTACATCCTTCAGTAGAAGGTTCTACCAAGCCTTCCATGAGGTATCTAATGGTTTAAATATATATAAAGATGGATCTTACTGGGGACTTTCTAATACCAAAGTATTCCGATCAAATGATTGTAGCCTTACATCCTTGACATTATGGATCAGAAAGTAGGTGATTAATTGTTAATCTTATGTGTGTGCACTAATTGTTATATACATCATCTAATTATAACCATTCAGCAGTTTAATACATGCTGGATATTTCCATATGGCCCCCACCCTTTGCATGTGCACCATGTATAGTAATTCTTTTATCAGATTAGGTGTAGGATTTTCATTATTATCAATATACTTATAGATTCAAATTCAAACACAACGAAGTGGACATCTTCTGACCTCAAAAATTCTCCATGAGATCAACTTACCATCCCTGCAAGTTGTGAAACATCCATAAAGAATGCTAGGATTGCAGCACAAACCCCGGTAACAATTGTGCTATTGACAGGAACTTGGGTTCGCTTATGGACATCAGAAAAGAAGGCTGGAAGCAATCCATCTCTAGCCATTGCCATTAGGATTCGAGGCTGGGAAAAATAAGTACATTTAATTTCATCAGGGAGAAAATTTTCTGTTCAAAAAGAGAAACAGTATAACAAAATAATGAAATGCATAATTAGTTAAAAAGAATTTCCAACAGTAATGATTGCAGGAGTAAACCCCGTGTCCATTTTCTGACATTAATAAGTTGAGTACCTAAGTGGCCAGTGGGTAAAACATGCAATTTTAAATGTAATAAAAAAACCCCAGTACTGGATTGCCAGATTTCCCTTTTTAGCTATGTTAAAACCTAAGATATATTATTAAGAAATTTAAGCAGATAAAGGTTAATTTCAGATAAGACAAATGACACATAGATAAAGAGCACAAAAAGATTCCTCAATGGAAAATGGTAAATTTTGAATAATCTAGATCCAGATTCTTCCAAGAGAAAGTTCACTATAAATAAGACAAAAGCGCCTCCTCTATTCAAGTATCCACCCATTAATCAATGCTCTAAATTCCAACAGTGAAAAAAGTCCGTTCCTTCTTTATCTTATTTTTGTACTCAAAAAGTTTCTGGCATTCCAGTGCAATGTGACGTTTTGCCAAAACTTTCACTAAATTTCCTGTTCCAAGTTTGGTCAAAACCTAAAAGGGAAGCCTTTCTGCAAAGTAGCAATTGAACTATAGGTTCTTCAGTCTCCTCTATGCTTGAGCAAGAAGTAAGGTCTCTATGGTGGAGATTTGGGGCCTGCATTTGCATATTAACAAATATCAAGGTGAAGGGAAAGAAGTGAAGCATCTGTGGAGAAGGATTGTGTGAAGGGTGAGATATATGGGACACCTAGACAAGGTAAGAATGGAGGAAGATAAGTTCATGCAGTCTGCCACTTGGAAAAGATACATGAAGATTGAAGCCAAACAGTTTCTTTTCAAAAGCTTCAGGATGAAAAGGTAATCAGCTTTGAAGATTAGGGAGATGAAAAGGGCAATGGTATTTTTGATTGGTGAAGAGGTTATTGGATGGTTCAAGACCTTCATAGAGGAAGAATCTCAGGTGGGTAGGAAGGACTGCAAGGGGGTAAAAGAAGAAGGTGATAGAAAGTACATGGCAGAAACCAGGCAAAATGCAAAGGGCAGATTTCCGGTGCTTGTGGAATATTTCGGAAATGGAAAAAAAAAAAAAAAACAATTGGTATGCTTCCCAGAAGGAAAGATGGGTGCCAGGTGGAAAGAAGTTTTAGGCAGGCTGAATGATTTCACTGGCTGGCTGAATGGACTGCAAGAGACCTGGAGAGATACAGAGATACCTCAGGAGGAAAATAGAGGTCAAGTTGAGAAGGTGCAGACTCAGTGCGAGGAGGTGGATACTTTGGTAATAGTTGGTCATCCTGTAAGTGCTGGTAAAATAATCACTTGTGCTTCCAAGGAAGACTGGGAAAAAGAAACTAATAGTAACAGCTAATGCACCACCTAGAAATTGCAGATTAATAGCTGAGGAGGTATTAAAGGAGCTGAAACTAACTGTACCATTATTATAACACCCTTCGAGGACTGTAAAGCCCTTTTGGAAATTGTTGGGAAAGACATTGGAATTGATGCTGTTTGCTTGAAGTTGGATTCAGGCACAGTGACTGTGTCCAGATGGTCACCGTCTAATTCCAAGAACTTTGGTGTGCAAGACAGTTTTGGTTCGGCTTCTAGGATTACCCTTTCATTTATGGAATACAGAAGTGTTTTGCTCCATTGCCTCTCTCTGTAAGGCTCAGTTAGATGGCATTTTGTGAGAAATCTGCATTCAACAGTGGTATGGTTGAGCAATGTTCTTCCTGTAGACATCCCTAGAATGGTGAAGGTGTGGTCACACAGTCATCCACTCTGTCTGGTTGGTAACCGCCATTGAAGCTTCTCTGTGGTGTGAAGGAAGGTTGAAGATGAAAAGGTAGAAGTAGTTGGGCTATGTGGAAGTAAGGGAGTAGGTAAGAAAATTGAAGCTGGACAGAGTCACTGGAGGAAAGGCATGTGCCAGGTCCTATCTACAGGTGCTGACAGAGGGCAGCCTTGGGCAGACAAACAGTAGACAGGCTGCACTGGTAAGGCAAGCTAATAGTGCTGTGGACTGAACCCAAGCTCATTAGGCTCGTCTGCTCAGAAGGAAAAGGTAACGAGCGATTTTAATTTGAGTATGCATTGTGTGCACCCATGGGTGCACTGGTCGAGTGAACCCACGAATCACGTTTGACCATGTCGACCAGGGGAAGGACGGATAACATTAACGGTCAAACACCCATTAACATTGGTTTGGCAGTTCAACTGGCCTTAAACTGGCCACAAAACGACAAAAGGTAAATAAAATGAACCAAACCACATTTTGCATTTCCCCTGGATGCTTTTCCTCGCTCCACCGAACTCTACCCACACACCAGCGACCATACCACAGCGAGTGACCCAAACCAGCAGCCATTGGCAGCAACGGCGAGAGCTCTGGCAACACATTTCCCCTGGCTACTCAGACGAGAAACCACACACCTGGACATGGCGACCATACTCAGACGAGATATCTAAATGCATGGGTTGACTCCACCGATTTGAGGGTTCTATGAGATCGATCTGCCTGATGCATTCTTTAGTTCATATAGTGAAGATCTCTGTGGAAGGCCAAGCTAGAGCAGGGCACTTGAGAAGGGAAAAAGAGACTGAGCTAATTAAACTTAAGTTCATACAAGTAAAACTGGAAATATAAGGAGTTAATTGACAAATCTGCTAGCAATATTTATCAGTTCTTCTCAAAGGAAAATCATATGTCCCCCTTTGTTTTGGGTAATGGGACCCTTGGTTTCTATGTGTTTTGGGTAATGGGGCCCTTAGTTTCTATGTGTTCAAACAGGAAAATTGCCCTGAACATAGAGGGATCCAGATTACAGTAACCATATAACCAGTTCATCAGTTGGGTTACAACGGGAAAATGAAAAAAAGAGAGTATATTTAGTTGTGAAATTAGTTACCAAACCAATGAATTAAATCTTTAAATTAAGAAATTTCACCCTTGGTCTGCGTTTTTGTCAATGTAGAAGAGGGCAAGAAACAAATCTTTTTCTCTGGAAATGCAATTCAATGACTCAGAGTGAACTTGTTTTCTCAATATATATATATATATATATATATATATATATATATATCCAGTTAGTTTGACAGTTGAGCAATGATATTGCCAAATACTTCTGCTAGCTGGTACAAATTACAGAGTTACAGTGGGTCTTCGTGAGACACCTAATACAGCATTCCTCAAGCTTTGGTTGCATCTTTTAACTCCAAATCATCTACTCTTCTACCAGCCAAAATGACAGTACTTGAGCAAACCACCCAGACTCCTCCCTGCAACACACTCACCATTTGAGGACAACCTCATCTTCTGCCCTTTTCCTGGTTAAATCGAGCAGTTATAATATCTCAAGCTACAGACTGATAGTCAGTCAGTCTCCTTCACAAAAATAGTGCAGCTTGTGCTCAGTTGTCTGCTGAAGGATGAAAAATTCAAACTTGAATTTCAGCAATCACAATTGCAGGTGTTGGGAGCACAACCACCTTGTGTCGATATTCAAAGCTGGTCAGTGTTTATTGTGACAACCCAGAACCCAGGTGGGTGATTTCTGTTGACACAAGAAGCCCCCTGTAAGAACCGATATTCAAAGCTGACTTTATCCAGAAGGTTGAGGATTCGTGGAGAAAAGAGGTTCAAGGAGTCTGGTGGAAAGGTGTAAGATTTCATAGGAAGTTGCAAAGGCTTAAATGTGTAATTATAGAGTAGAGAGTGGAATAGAGATCATTTCAAAAGAATTGAGGAGAGGAAACTAACTGTAATTTCTCAAAACGAGCTTTTGGATAGAAAGGAGAGTCAAGGTGTGATAAGTGAGGAAGGCAGGATTATGAGATGGTCCTTGAAAAAGGAGATGGAAGAAATCCTTTTGAGGGAAGAGATAAGCTGGAGACAGAAATCAAGGCACCAATGGATTAAAGAGGAGGATGGTAATACTAAGTTTTTCCATGCACTTGCTAATGGAAGAAAAAGAAAAGAACTTTGTGGAGAAATTAGAAGTGAATGGAGAAACTTTGATTGATCAAGAAGAGACTGCTAATTGCTTTGTGGCTCACTTTAAATCTGTTTATAGGAGACGAGAATGTGGGGGCTACTTTGGAAGGTTTTGAATGGCCTAGGTTAAGTCAGAGTTGGTAAGAATGTTGGAAAAGGATTTTGATCTGGAGGAGATAAGGGGGGCAATGTTCTAAATGAAAGGATCAAAAGCCCCTAGACTGAAAGGTTTTACTATGGCATTTTATCAGGATTTTTGGGAGATAGTTAAATCGAACCTTCTTAGCCTTGATCCCAAAGAAGGGAGAAGCCACCCAATCAAGAAATTTCAGACCAAATAGCATGGTAACTAGCATTTACAAAATCTTGGCAAAGGTGTTGCCTCTGAGACTGAAGCTAGTCCTTCCCATCTTAATAAGCCACCCTCAAGGGGCATCCATTCAAGGTAGATAGATCACAGACCAGATATTGATAGCTAATGAATGTGTGGAGGATTTTAGGAAAAGGGGAAAGAAAGCTATGGTTAAAAAGCAAGTTGGTGTTAAGTTTTGAGACATGGAAAACAGAGGGAAGAATTAGGGTTTGTGTAGCCTTAATGTCTCCCTTCTTGAAATTGGAGTAAGGGAGCCATCAGTTCGTAAGTGTTAAACAAATAGAAGCCACTAGTCATTTGGTTTGATGCATCAAATCAATTATCCAAGGAGTACTAGGATTACCTGAGATAGTAGAATGGTTAGGAATAGTACAAGTACCTGAATAGGCATATACAAAAGAGGATGCACCAACTGGTTGCAACCAATAGTATCTTCAGGAAGGGTTAGAAGCTTGCTATATCTCAAATTTAGCCCTAATGCTGCAAGAGTCTCTGCCAAAATAAGAGGTTTGTCTACATTTTGATTCGGTTACTTATTCTCAGATGTTGCCATATTGACATTACCACTTCTAATAACAGGCATCAGACTTATCTGACTGTTTAGTACTACTAGGAACATCCAAGATTCAAATTGAAAAAAAAAGGCACTACTAACCTCAAATCTCTTAACCTACAATCAAGGAATCAACAACCAACTAGGGTTTCATAAACTCTTCAACACAAGAGAAAATTTGGATCCCCACCCCTTCAAGCTCTTATTCTTGTGCTTCATTCTTCAAGACTCTTGCAGAACAGTTGGGTGGCTGCCCAACTCAGATCCTCTTCTAGGGAGGATAACCTCCAGAATAGGGGAAAGTGAGAGTGAAGAGAGAAAGAGATCAAATCTTATTATTATCCCCTTATTGTAAGTACACCTCTGTATTTATATTCAATCTTGCCTTCAATGTAACTGATTTACAACAGAATTATAACAACTTGTCAACTTGTTTGTTTCAGTTAACTCCAGCTGTCTTTGCACTGGCTTGATCGCCTTAACTGATTTACAACAGAATTAGAACAACTTGCCAACTTGTTTGATTTAGTTAACTCCAAGTTGATTCAGTTAAATCCAGCTGTCTTTGCACTGTCTTCCTTATGCTGAGGTGGCCTTCTTCTCCTTCTAGAATATACTTGTAGTTCCTGCCCCCTTGTGCCTCTAACATCTCCCCCCTCCTCAAGCTGGCACTCGTCCTCGAGGCCAAGGTGTGGAAAGTGTTGCATCAGCTCGGTGTAGGGCTCCCATGTGGCTTCTTCATTTGGTACCCCTTCCCAGCAGACTAATGCCTCTTTAATAAAGGCTTGACCTTGTTGCACATGCGGTTTGTGGATTGATAGCTTTCTTGAGGATGGAGACATGGAAAATTGGGTGTACTTCGGAGTCTATTGGCAATTCCAACTTGTAGGCTAGTGATCCTGTGTTGTAGAATTTTGAATGGTCCATAGAACCTATGAGAAAGCTTGTTGTAGGGGCGGGAGGCCATTGAGGTCTGTCTATATGGTTTGAGTTTTAGGTAGACAAACTCACCTTCCTGGACCTTAACAGGCCTGTGTTTTGCATCATAATAGCGTTTCATCAGTTCTTGAGCATGTGTAAAGTGAGACTTCAGTTCACGAATGATTTCATCTCGGGATGAAAGACACTCATCAACTGTTGCATTAGCTAAAGACCCCTTTTCATAGGGTAGAACTGATGGTGGGTCTCTGCCGTATAATGCTTTAAATGGTGTCATACCTGCTGAGACATGGAATGAGGAGTTGTACCAAAACTCTGCCCAAGGCAACCATTGTATCCATTGTTTAGGTCTGTCTCCCACAAAGCATCGTAAATATGTCTCGATGCATCTGTTGACAACTTTGGTCTGCCCATCCGTCTAAGGATGATAGCTAGTAGAGGTGTTGTATGAATTGCCTTGTAACTTGAAATATCCTCTCCAAAAACTACTAAGGAAGGTTGGGTCTCTGTCAGAGACGATTGCCTTTGGTACCCATGTTCCATCTTTTTTCTTGACTAGAAGGACAAGTGCTGAATATGGGCTTGAACTGGGCTGTATGAATTTTTTTTCTCTAGAAATTCTTGAACAATTTTCTCCATCTCTTCCCTCTGAAATCTGGGGTAGCAATAAGGTCAACATTTGATGGAGCTGCCCCTGGGATGATCTCAATTCTATGGTCCATGGGTCTGGAAGGAGGTGGCTGATTGGGTTCTTGAAAGACATCTGAATAGGTGTTGAGTAACAGCTGGAATGCTTGTTGGTTTTCCAGTGGCGTGGCTGCTTCCTTTGGATTGGTTAAAACTGGGCTGGTATTCAATCCCATATGCAATAGGAGGGTTTGCCCTTCACTGCAACTAGTCTTGAGGATGGCTCTTAGTCCTTCTTGTTGTGGTGCACTCTTAGCCACCCCATTCAGATGATACTTCTTTCCATTAGTGGAGATATCCATTGTTAGTGTTGACCAATCGCATACAACTGGTCCCAACTGTTGTAGCCATTGCACACCTAATACCACATCAGCTCCGTTCATCTCTAATGGATGGAGGTCCACTAGAAATGAATGTTGCTATAACTTCAGGTGGACCCCTCTGCATATGCTATCACAACTGATGTTGTTGCCATATGCTACATGTGCATTGAATAGCAACACCTGTTCTTGTATTAGGCCCAATTGTTTGGCTGCCATTTGGATCACAAAGTTGAGAGATGAGCCGCTGTCAATTAGAACTGAAATTGCTCGACCCTGTATTGTCCAACCACTCTCATTGTCTGGGTGGAGGTCAGTCCTGTTAATGCATGAAAGGATATCTCGGGTGGGTCTAGCCCATCCTCAGATTCTAACTCAGTAGGTATCGCAATGGGTGTGTAAGGGATTTCCTCCTGAGGTTCAGCTTCATCTGTCTGTAGTAAGAATAGTTGGGGATTCTTACATTTATGGCCTGGGCCGAACTTATCGTTGCAGCTATAACAAAGACCACGATCTCTATGGGCTTGCATCTCTGCCCAAGATAATCTTCTTAATGGCACTAGGACGGGTACAATGGCTTGGGCCTTAGGTTGAGGACTTTCAGCCTGCCCATGGGTCTGATTTCTTGTGACTGTCGGGCTGGACCCCAGGATAGAAGGATTACCTGGTTGGTTTAGTTGTCGGTTCCAAGACTGTGGTCCAAAGTAGAATGTGTTTAGTTGACCCAATCTTTTCAGTCGATTGAACCTTTCTTCTTGCAATCTTGCCAAATCCATTGCCGCCGATAGGGAGGTGGGATGGAGGGACTTCACTTCTATTCTTATTTCTTCCTTTAGGCCGCCGATGAAGCAGCCAAGCAATGCAGTTTCAGGCCACCCATGAACCCTTGTCGACAATCTTTCAAACTCGACTTGGTAATCCCTCATAGATCTAGTTTGTTTGAGTTTTGAGAGATTCTCATCATAGTTTTCAAAGCCAGTGGGTCCAAAACGGATACACAAAGTTTCTGTGAATTCAGACCAAGAAACTTGTGGGTGGGCTTGCCGGAACCATTAAACCACAAGATCGCTTCTCCTTCCAAGTTGAATGAAGCGACAAGAACTCTTTGATGGCTAGGTGTATCATGGTAATTGTAATCATTCATGGAGAGTGGGAGACAAGAGAGAGAGAAAGAGAAGAAAAGGGAGATACGATTGAGAGGGAAAAAAGATACTACTGGCTGCCGCCAGTTCTCTATTTATATTAACTTAAAAGAAAGAATAAAAATTACAAGTATGCCCCTGGCGGCACACCCTAGAACCAAACTAATAAGAAAAAAAAGACAAGTAACTAA
>NW_010729259.1:955106-988518 GCF_000365185.1 Nelumbo nucifera
ATTTTCCTTCTTCCTTTTCTTCTCATGAATATGTTGATTTTCTATACTTTAATATGAAATTTATACTTTTCTTATGAAAATCATGAATAATTATTAAAGAAATATGGTTATGGTACCTAGGGAACTACCCTAGGATCTATGTTTTTAACATAAAAAATCCATCACCTAGGCGACTAGGCGACAAGGCACCCCCCAGTCGCCTAGCCTCGCCTTGGCGCCTTGAAAACTATGAGCAGACGATGGAGTCAACTTCTAATAAGCAAGTTATCAGTCTTGTTTGGTCACCACCAGAAAGAGGATTTATCAAACTAAACTTTGACGGGAGTAGTTTGGGCAATCTGGGTTTGTTTGAAATTGGAGGGGTTTTCAAGGATGATGAAGGTGTTGTTGCTTTATTTTTTCAGGCCAGTTGGTGAGGGGGACTCTTTAAGGGCTGAAGTAACGGCTTTGATGGAAGGAGTACGAAGGGTAGGAGGTATGAACTTGAGGAAGCTAGGATGTGGAGGTACAACAATGAGAAGAACAAATTTTGATGGATTACTAGGAAAATGGATTTAGGGTTACAATAGGTGAAAAGAACTACAAACTCTATGGCTGATTCTCTAGCCAAACAAGGGGTAGGGAGAAATCGATTATGTTGGGCACAGTTGTAAACTTTTGTTTTTACTTTGAGGGGAGAGATAAGAAAGCTTATCTCTCACTATCTTCTTTGTCTTATACTCTTACTTTATTGATCAAAAAAATATTGTGAACAACACTGCTCCTACCAGCCTTGATATAAATCTTCCAATGCAAGTCAACCTCCAAAACAGCCCAAACTAACTCCAGAAACAATGGAGCACCAATTGCAATCAATCCCTTTGATGTGAAATTCAAAAACGTGCTTTACTTCTCTTTTTTTATAAGTATAAGAAAACTTATTAAAAAAAAAAAATAGTATATCATGGATTAAGGCAACACCTGATGACAAAAATAGAACAAGAACAATTACAACTTCAAATCTCCAAATCACAGTTTTGTAACCCCACCATCTCCCAAAATCTATGTGCCTTATCTCTCTAGTTGATCCTGATCTTGGGCAGCAACAGAAGAAGCAGCTTCTAGGGCTTGAAACAACCACTAAAGCTCTCCAAGGGACCCTATCAACCAGGTGACAATAAGAGAGAGATGATCAGCCTCTCAGAACCCCATACACCCTAAGGAAAGGTGAAGAGTTCCTGCTCTGATAACAAGATGTCAAAGAGAAGAAAAATAAAAGAAAATAGCAAGATCTAATGGAAGGAAAGGTAGAGAGGTTCAGAAGTAAGAGAAGAGAAGATGAAAGAAGATAGGTTGAAGAAGAAGACTCTATCGAGAGCTGAATACAGCTCTCGCCTTTCAGTATATTTAATTGAAAATAAAAGGACAATACCACCCTGAGTAGGATCGCTGCTACATTAGGAATAAAAAAATAAAAGAATGGTGGGCTTATGATGGCCCATTACATGTGGCCTATAAACATAAAGCAAAAAATAAATGAGACTTAACCTACCATCCCAATAAAGCCCACTAAACATAGAATAAAAGAGATTGTGACAAAACTTTTACTCAGAATTGAGTCCTCTTTTAAAAGTAAAAAAATAAAATAAAAATAAAATCCACAACTAAGGAAATTTGATCCAAGATGGAGGTATCATACTTTTTTAATTGGTAAAATCACTTTATTTGAAGTTTTTAAAACTATTGAATTTAAAATTTGAACAATGCCAAGATTAACAAAATTTTCAATATGTACAAAGTTTAGAGAAAAAAAAATATGAGCATATGCTACATATTTTTTGGTGAAAAACAAATGTGAAAACAAAATTGTTAACAAAATAACTTCAGTAATACAGATAATAAGAAAACCATATGGCAGGCTTGTGAACAGAGTATCCTATACCAAATTAATATCTTGACATAGGTTTTTCCCTGTTTTTTGGTGAAAAAAATCTTGACATAGTTTAGTCTAATGAAAATATAGAGGAGTTGCCTTCATCTATATAAACTAAGTACAAATTTCAATGGTATACATCATCCATCCAACCAAATCTGCTGGTTTCGGGGTTCTGAGATATATATGGCAGTACAGATACACAGCTTGGATAAAAATGGGTAGGAAGCGCCATGAAATAAAAATGTTTAACCATTAGCAACAACCAATAGAAGTTATTTACAAACTAAATTCTACTTCAACCTCAAAGTGTCATTGGAAATTATCATTTAACAGAACAAATTACATGGCATTTGTAAGTGAAACCAAAATCTAACCATATACAAACTAAGTAATTGAATGGAATAACCTTTACGAAAACAGATGTTCAACAATTATTCATCTTTGTTTAGAAACTATTTACCTGAGGAAGAATTGAACCCATCAAGGTTGAGCAAAGTGCAGTAATTGCTCCAGCTGTAATTATGTATCTACAATTAAAACCAACAAAAATTGAAACAAATAAGCTTCACCCACAAACCCTCAAATTTACATTCAGCATTGGAATATTAATTATAGAAATAAAATTTTTTAAACATACACTGCCCATTGCATCCCATGGCTAGAAAATGCAGAGGATATTGGGGTGTCTGGATCCATAGCATAGAACGGTACCAGGCCAACAATTACGATGGACACCAGCATATACAACATACAACATATAGACAGGGCAATCCCTATACCCAGTGGCAAATCTCGCTGAGGATTCTTCACCTGTTATGAAGATGCAATGATCTAAGAACAATAATTGATTTGAAGCTTAAGAAACATTTAAATTGTTTATCATTGTAGGAGATGATTGTACTTAGCTTCAGTTATCACTAACCCATGCTAAAGAAAAGTTATTAATTCAAGCCCATAATTGAAAAATAAAATAATCAGTATATCCAAGTCAATCATCAAATAAAAAGCAATAAATCAGGTACTAAGTCAAAAAAAAAAAACTTTTCTTCTTTTTGTTTTCTTTTGGTTGAGGGAGGAGGAGAATTGGAATGTAAAGGTTCTAACCCTCTAAGTTTTCCATGGTTTTCACATGATTCTTGACACTTTTCAGTGAAACAGACTCCCCTGAGCTACAATAAATGTCTTGAAAACTAACATTTAAATGTAAAGTACATAAAAGTTTATCCCCAAGGCAAAATTTGGTGACAGATAGGTTGAAGTCAATATAATGTCAATCTTAATTTCAAATACTAATAAGTTCACATACCTCCTCAGCTGTGCTGGCAACTGAATCAAACCCAATATATGCAAAGAAGACTGTTGCAGAACCAGCAAGCATCCCATTGACCCCAAAGGGAAAATAGCTGAAGAATTCAATAAGAAATATAAACTAAGATTATCAATCAAAAAAAACATAAACTAAGATTTCATCAACAAAAGACTTCATTTGTCACAAAAGAAAGATATGAAAGAAACTCCTGTTACCCGCTTGGAAGTTCATATCCAGGCCATCCAGTCCTGAAGCCAAGGTATCCACCAACTATAATGACAAATACCATGACACATACATTTGCTGTTGTAACAATGGCTTGAGCAAATGAACTCTGCAAGAAAAAAGTGTTTAAATAGAAAGCAGGCAAACAAATTACACTGTTACATGTAAAAGGCTTTTGCTAAAAGGATACCTCCTTGATCCCCACACATAAGAGTCCAGTAACTAGAAGAACTAGTATTGCAGCACATGGATCAACCACTACATCAAGCCCAGGAATATATACACGGGCCAAAAAAGGTGGAAGATGATCCTCTCCTCCGAAAAACAGGGCCTAATAGAAATAGAACAAGCTTTACTGTTTATTAGTGGATGAAGGTTCATAAAAACATTTTGCAATATATTGGTTATGCATGTATAAAGAGGGGAAACGAAGCTCTAAAGGAATGTTTTGCAAGAATATTTTTAACTTTGGTCCTTATTTTTATTTTTAGAAACTGAAATACTTCAGTAAGCATAGATCTGCTTTAAACTCACTACAAAGTTAACTTGCAAAAGAAAGAGAGTTTGTGGAAGGAAAATCTAACTCACCAGGTTTGGAGATATGCCACGGGCAACAGCTGAGCCACCAATGGTATACTCTAGTATGAGAGCCCAACCAACCAACCAAGCAACACTGAAATCATTTAGAAAACCATATGAGACATCCTATAACTACTATGTGAGACAGAGAGAAGAAGAATAAAAACAAACTGTTTGGAAACCATCCAAACCCAAGATCTTTCTTGGCATTAAATAATTATATGATCCTATAGAAACGGCATGTCAGCAGAGATAGAAGGATTGAAATGATCTATGAATGTCAATATTTACCCTTCTCCAACACATATGTAGGAATAATGATAGGCACTTCCAGCAGATGGACAACGACTTGCAAGTTCCGCATAGCAAAATGCTGAAAGAGCTGCTGCTATCCCAGCTATTAGGAAGGAAATGGTAAGGGAAGGACCTGCATGTTCTCTAGCAACTGTTCCAATAAGAACATACACTCCAGCGCCAATGGTTGATCCAACACCTAATGAAAGAAACCAAAAGTTTAAAAGTAAGTAAATATATGAATACCCAACTCTGACAGGATCATGCAAATTAATCAGTATTTTGATTAAATCCTTGGCACACCATTAGAGAGTCTGGCTACAGAAACCCCACACCCACACCCCTCCCCGGTTTGCCTAGCAAAAAAGAACCAAAAGGGAAAAAACCGTGACTACACCATAACACAAAGCAGAAGCACTCCGTCTTCTAACATTGCTTGCTTCATAATTATCATTCCTATCATGTTAAAGTGGACTGCGAGCAAAAGAGAATAATGAAAATTAACCAGATAAATCCATTAAAGAGAGAAGAAAATACAAAATCCACAACTTAAGCATTAAAAACAAAAGCTTTACATCAATCGTCATAACCATGTTGAGACGGTAAAGCTACACTTTTACCAGAATTGATGCAGTCAGAACCGGAAGTGAATTCCCATCAAAAACATAAAAAAAGGGGAAGAAATAAAAAATAAAAACAATTCAGGTACATAATTCAAACAAAAGCTGTAAAAGCAAACAAACTCATGAGAAAAACTATTAACCTTGTAACAAACAACGAAAAGGGATAGAAAACAAGGGGAAACAAATCAGCCGAATCTGATAGTTGAGTACCCCAACCCAACCCCGGACCCTCCACTAAACTTGAAACTTAACTCCAAAATTTAACAACTGAAAATCAAAATTCATTACCAATTGCAAGAAGCTGAAGAACAGTCAATTCCTTGGCCAATTGGCGAACCCCCGACCTCACATGTACCGAATCAACTTGTTTTCGCCTCATAACACATCGAAATCCCCACGAAGAGCCTCCTGCACCTCCACTACCACTACCCTTTTTAGAATCAACAACAAACCCCATAATATTCAGCAGCTTTAGCTCTTCCCCTTCTCCTCCAACGATTACACAAAATAAGTTGATTTTGGGCCAATCCAATACTTACCCACCTGCCCGCTTACCCTGAAATCCCTCGGATTTCAATCCTTCTTCGAGGGAAGCGGGCAGATTAAGTAAGAAACCTCGAAAAAAAAAGTCTCACCCAGGGGAGGGAAAAGGAGAGAAGCAGAGAGTCTTCCGTGCAAGAAAACTCCCCTCTTGAAATAGCCTATATATTATTGTATTCACTAGGCTCTGAGATGCCAATTATTCAAAATCTATGGACTATGGATGGTTTTTGTGTAAATTTCATTTTTTTTTCCTGGTAAAACCGTGAAAGTGATTTTTGTGTAATTTTGTTTGGTATTTGGTGGATAGTGATAACAAACGCACCACTTTCCCCAAAATTGGTGAAGTCGGGATTCGAATCGCCGTGTCTATTAGAACGAATCTGCAAATTATAGCAACTAAAGCCACCGCTTAACGACAGTCAGCCTAATAACCAATACCCCAGTATTATCAGAATTTGTAGGTTGTTCATTTGGGGTTGGCGTCAACTTGAAATTGATGCAATTTATAGGCGGATATGGTGCATACGGTGTAGTGTTTAGTTATTTTGAATGTTTATAGCTGTGCAGTGGAAATCAGATTTTTACATTGGGTGTATTCATATTTCTCTGATATATTATTTTTTCTGCCAACAAAAAATTATATATTTTTGGGATAATAGCATATAAGGGCAACTTTTGGGGTTTAATATTAATAAAAATAATATATTTAAAAAATTTTTAAAAATAGTTTAACTTTTTAAAAATAATATCAATAAAGGGTAAAAATATTGTTCGTCTTCTTCTTGCCATTTATTCACTAGAGCCACTGCCCGCCGCCACCTGCAACCACTCGCCACCGCCATCCGCTACTGCTAGCCACAAATAGAGAAACCACCAGTGCTAGCGGAGGTGGCAAATGGCGGCAAACGACGGTTCTGATGAACAAATGACAAGAAGAAGAAGATGAACAATATTTTTATCCTTTATTGAAATTATTTTTAAAAAATTAACCTATTTCTAAAATTTTTTTAAATATATTACTTTTATTAATATTAAACCCAAAAAATTGCCCTTATATATAACCCAAAAAATTACGGATACACACGCAGAATTTTGAATTCCAGCCCCCCCGCTTTATTATTAGCTCTTTCCTTAAACCACATCCTACTCGTAAATTTGGCATCAATTTACGGTCAGATGCATTTCCCTATACTTTGGGACTATAAAATTCTGATCAGGGCTGATACACCCGAATCTGATTCCCACTGCACGGTCATTCTTCCTATGGTGGGCGGTGGTCATTCATTAATTCTTGTCTTTTTCCAACAATAATGGCCATTCATCCAATCCAATGTCAATAATGGAGCACTGTGGCATTGCGGCTGTCCATGAGGTCTTGTCTGGGCCCGCAGAACCTTTCAAGGATAACTTTTCAACTTACGTAAACCAATAGAACACAAATACACAATCCAAATTCTGGCTTATACAGGTATAGAAAAGTACGAAGTCAAAGCATTGCAGTAATTAAAATAAATATAGAAATTATAGTAAAATAAAAATTACAATGATTTTGTATTACAAAAAAAATTGTAAAAATTAGAGAAATAATAGAAATTAAACGAATGAGAATAATTATAAAACATAGTAAATACGGACATTTTAAAGTAAATAAAGTAAATCCAGAGTAATTATAAAAGTTAAAATCATCATTTTTGAATCGCCATTGACCCAGAAGATTATATCATTCGGCCTGAAAACCGTTCAAACAATTGATTCCATTTTACCCAAAACTTAGAATCTGATAAAAAACCATTGAAAAAGTTAACAAATCGTTGACCTGGGCGATCGAACCATCAACCCGTTGACCCGTTCAACAATTTTTTTACCATTATTTTATTTTTTAATCATTTTTACTTTTTTTAATTTTATTATCATAACAGGTCGTCCATTCGAACTAGACGATCGGACCGTTGACCTAGAAACTGATGGCCAGAATGATTCCATTTCCGAGTCATTTTTTAAAATGTTGGTTAAAACAATTTTATAAGCTACATGAATTATATAAATTAATTATCGAAATTATAGTACTTATAGAAATAAAAAATTTACATGAATTACAGAAATTATAGTAACTATAAAAATTATAAAAACTACAAAAATCCCGTAAAAGTTATAGTAACTACTTTAAGAGTTTTCACCAATTGACTTGAAAGATACCTTAAATATATCTTATTAGTTGACGTCATTGAACTAAAATAATACCTTTCCTTATTTAGACAGTAGATGTTGTTTGATTGTGACGTTATATGAGCCATCTTCTATAGCAAAGACTCGCGATGTTGGGGATTTATTAAAATACCATTACTTTATAGTTTTATGGAATTACTAAAATCTATTATGTAGTTAGTATTTTATTAAAATATTATTTATAATTTATAATAGATTTAATTAATTTTCTATTAGATGATAGTGGAAAATGATAGTGTTAATTTTAATATTCATTTAAATAATTTTAATAAAAATAAATAGAAATATCATTTTTCTCTTAATAAGACACGAGTAACTACTCTATTGACTATATTTGGTCAATTTTGTTTTTTGTACAAAAAAATATTAAGGGTATTTTTAGAATAAAAAATCATTGAATTAATCGTAAAACAAACCCTCCTTAATGAAAGGTTGATTAAGTAAATAAGTTGTAAAATATATGGGATGTTTTAGTAAATGAAAACTATACGATAAGTTTAAGTAAATATCTAAAACTATAACGTCTGTTCTAGTCAATGACCATAATAGAGACACATAAGTGTATACAATTGTTTTATATTTTAAACTTTAAAATAATTAATAATTATTCATATTTTATATACTACTTTAAAAAAAATTATAACACAAAATAACAATAATTAATTTCAGTTAGGTTTATTCATCAAACTAATGAAACTGGCCAACCCGATCAATTCGACCCAAGTTGGTCAGTTTTCTAGTATTTTAGGTCAACTTTGATTAAAAAATTTCCCAATTCAACAAAGTTGGATTAGTTTCACTTTGGTCATTTGTAAACCGACCAAAATCAAACAACCTAACCATGTATATATATATTTTATATTTTAAAAATTTTTAATATAAAAAAGTGGGAAATTTCTCATATTTCTTAGTCTAAAATATTTTATATCATAAATCTAATTTTTAATAATTATACTATAATTTTTAAAATTAAATTAAATTTTTTAAGTTTAAATGTTTTGATCCGATTGGCCAAACCAAAAAATCGACCCAAACCAATACAACTTGAGTGGGTCAGTTTTCACAAAAGGTCAATCAGTTTCAGCTGACCATGTCAATTTGGTTGGTCAAATAGGCTAGAACTGAACCAAACCAACTCATGAATACTCATAATTACAGCTATATTAATAGTCTCAACTCTTTAATCTCCAATAATTATTAAAAATTTATAGCGAAAATATACAATTATTGAGAATATATTAATAATGAAAAATACAATAATTACAAAATTACAATAAGTACTAAAAATATATTAACTTAGTCAATAAATAGAATAATCTGAAATAATAGTTTAATCTCTAATAAATATTAATCAATAAATTATAACAAAAATACAATAAATTAAATTTAAAATTTCAATGATAATAATTTAATCTCCAATAATTATTAAAAGTTTTCTGCTAAATAAAAAACAAAATAAATTTATACATAATAATTAAAAATACATTTATCACAAAAATAAATAAATAATTACTAAAATAAAATAAATATTAATTTTAGTATATATAATTATATAATATATATGGATTAAGAGTTCAAAATTATTATTAATAAATATTACTTTTTTTGAAAGTTATTTTCTCAAATTATTACTTGATATAAGTGAAATTAGTTATTTTCAATATTATGTAAAAATATTAAATTATTATTAATTTCAATATTATGTTATTATTATTTTTTTCCTTTTTATTTTTTTAAATTTATTACATAATTTTTTTATTTTAATTGTTTAAAATCTAGTTATTTTAAATATTTTTCTATTTAAAATATTTAGTTATTTAAATACTTAAATAATATGTAAAATATTTAAATTTTAAAATATTAATTATTTATTGAATTTAATTATCCATAAAATCATAATTTATACTATTATTACATAGTTTCATTATTAATTTTGTAATATATTAAATTATCCATAATTTCAATATTATGTTATAATTAATTTTCTACTTTTAAGAAAATTTTTAAATTTATTACATAATTTTGTTGTTATAACTATTTAAAATCTAGTTATGGTAAATATTTAGTTATTTAAATATTTAAATACTATTACATATTATTAAATATAAATTGGTAATCCATGAAAACATAATTTAAATTGTTAGTACATAATTTCATGATATATTTTGTAAAAATATAAAATTATTTTTTGTGTTTTCAATAAATAGTTTTATGTTATTATATAATTTTTTTAGAATATTTAAATAATTCTTAAATTTTTTAATCCAAGCTTTCTTTAGATAGATATAGATAAAAAGTAGGGGAGAGGATAAATAGGAATTAGAGATAATTTAGGAGAGAAGCTCTCTACTAAATTAGAGATAATTTTGGAGATAAATAGGAATTAGAGATAATTTAGAAAATAAATAGGAATTAGAGATAATTTTGAAGAAAAGTGGGGGATACTGGGGGAGGTAGTTTAGGAGAAATTTTGGAGAAGAGATTATTTAGGATATTGGGAAAGTTCATCTCATTGGTTGTTTCAAAAATGACATGGAATTAAAAAATAAAAAATTCAAAACAATTGTATACTTTTAATAATTAATCATTATTTAAAAAGTTAGAAATATAAAACAATTGTATGCCTTTAATAACTTTTTACAATACAAAAATAACAATAGTTTATTTCATCTAAGTTTATTCATCGAACTAATGTAACCAACCAACTCGACCACCTCGACCCGAGTTGCTCAGTTTCTAATATTTTCGATTGAAATTGGGATCAGTTTCTCTATGGCCATTTGTAAATTGACCAAAATCAATTGACCCAATCACAGATATATAAATTAAATATAATTTTTTAATATGGAAAAGTGAGGAAATTCCCATTCTTTAGTCTCAAATATTTTATATTATAAATTAATTCTTTCATAACATTAATGTAATTTTTAAATTTTAAAATTAAGTTTTCAATGTAATCTTTTAAACCAATTGAGCAAACCAAAAATCAACCCAAACCAATACAACCCAATTTAGTTGGTTTTCATTAATGGTCAATAGATTTCGGGTAACCAATTCCCCAACCTGATCATGTTGATTTGGTTGGCCAAATAGCCTACTACCGAACTAAACCAAGTTGTGATCAATACTCCTAATTTCATCTGAATTAATATTTTAATCTCTAATAAATAAAAGTAATTTTATCTTCAATAATTATTAAAAATTTATAGTGAAGATGCACAATAATTGAAAATATATTGATAATGAAAATAAAATAAATAACTAATAAAAATAAAATAATTATAAAAATACTAAAAAATATATTAAGTTAGTCAATAAATATTGCAATCTAAAAAATACAATAAGTACAAAAAGTATAATAAATTAAATTTAAAAAGTTAAATAACAGTAGTTTAATATCCAATAATTATTAAAAAATTTCTGTTAATTAACAAAACAAATATAGATTTATACATAATTATTGAAAATATATTTATAAAAATCTATAAATAATTGCTGAAAATACTATAAATATTAATTTTAGTAGGTTAAATATATAATAAATATAGATTAAGATTTTCAAATCATTATTAATTAATATTATTTTTTTGAAAGTTATTTTTCTAGAATTATTTATTGATATAAGTGAAATTGGTTATTTAAAATACTATTTAGTTATTTAAATAATACCCCTATTTAAACTTTATAATTTTAATTATTAACAGAATTTAATAATCTATAAAATTATAATTTATTCTATTATTAAATAATTTCATTATTAATTTTGTAAAAAATTTAAATATTATTAATTTTATTATTACGTTATGATTTTTTTTATTTATTTTTCTTAATTTATAGAATAATTTCGTTATTTTAACTATTTAAAATATAGTTATGTTAAATATTTCATTATTTAAAATAATTATTTATTTAAATATTTAATAGTTTATAAAATATTTAAAAATATTTATTATTTGAATTTAAGATATTTAGTTATTGAAATACTTAAATAATATTTTATTTTTAATGTTAAATTTCTATTTTTTGAATTACATTTAATTTGAATAATCTTAAAAATCATAATTTATGTTGTTAGTACATAATTTTGTGATGAATTTTGTAAAAATATAAAACTATTAATAATATGAATATTATTAAATGCATTATAATTATTTTTTGTGTTTTTAATAAATATTTTAAAGTTTATAGCATTATTACTTAATTTTATTATTAATTTTGTAAAAATATTAAATAATTATTAATTTGAATATTATGTTATGGTTTTTTATTTTATTGCATAATTTCATTATTTTAGCTATTTAAAGTATAGTTATGTTGGTTATTTTGTTATTTAAAATGCTTAGTTATTTACATTTTTAAATAATATAAAAAATATTTAAAAATACTCATGATTTGTTTTTAAGATATTTAGTTATTGATATATTTAAATAATTAAATATTTTTCTATGTAATTATTTAGATATTTTTAGTCTTTTATTTTTTAAGATATTTAGTTATTGAAATATTGAAATAATATTTTATTTTTTAATCTTAAATTTATATTATTTGAATAATCTAGAAAATCATAATTTATATTGTTAATACAATTTCGTGATGAAATTTGTAAAAATATAAAACTAATAATGATATGAATATTATTAAATCTATTATAATTATTTTTTGTGTTTTTAATAATTATTTTAAATTTTATACTATTATTACATAATTTAATTACTAACTTTGTAAAAATATTAAATTATTATTAATTTGAATATAATGTTATGATTTTTTTATTTTATTGCATAATTTCGTTATTTAAAATATTTAGTTATTTAAATATATAAATACTACATAAAATATTTAAAAGTACTCATTATTTGAATTTAAGATATTTAGTTATTGATATATTTAAATAATTAAATATTTTTATATGTAATTATTTAGCTACTTTTAGTATTTTATTATTTAGGATATTTAGTTATTGAAATATTGGAATAATATTTTATTTTTATTGTTAAATTTCTATTATTTGAATAACATTTCATTTGAATAATCTGGAAAATCATAATTTATATTGTTAGTACATAATTTCGTGATGAAATTTGTAAAAATATAAAACTATTAATAATATGAATATTATTAAATCTATTATAATTATTTTTTGTGTTTTTAATGAATATTTTAAAGTTATTATATAATTTGTTAAAATATTTAAATAATTTTTAAATTTTTAATTTAAACTTTATTTAGATAAAAATATATAAAAAAGTGGCAAAGAGGATAAATAGGAATTAGAGATAATTTGGAGAGAAATTCTCTAGTAAAATAGAGATAAGTTAGGAGATAAATAGGAATTTGAGATGATTTAGGAGAAAGTAGGGGAGGTAGTTTTGGATAAATTTTAGGAGAAGAGATTGTTGGGGAAAGAGAGCATATCATTGGTTCTTTAAAAAATGACATGGAACAAAAAAATAAAAATTTGAAAAAAAGGAAAAAATTTTCTTGTTTTAATATATATATATATATATATGGAATCTTACTATAGGTGAGAATGTGTTGGGATTTTTAAACATGTAATGTCTTTCAAGCAATCTTCTGTCTTCATTTACTGTGTGGAAGTTTGTAACCTTCCAATAGGAATTCACATTTTCCATCCAAACAAATTTCTAGACCTACCAATGGAAAGAAGCCACATGTTGTTTCTTTTATTAAAGTTCAAATTTAACAGGAGTATAGACTGTACTCTCCAATTTAAAGTGTTTGGCATTGGTGCTGGGATGTTTGAGTTGTAAGCACCGTTTTTTGGGAAATTTGTACTTATTTTTTGTTTGGAAACAGTGCTGTCACATATGCTGTTTTCTATAAAAACAACATTGGTTTTGTTTGGTACCAATGCTATAAAACCTTTTTTAGCATTGCTCTATATTATCCAATGTCCAAGATGATGCCATATCATTGCACCACTGGCAACAACGGGCTATTTTCTGAGAAAACATTGAATTTGTTATTTCTTCATACCACACTTCCTCTCGATTTCCAAGGCGTAGTTTGGAGCAACATTTTTTCTAGAAAAATGGTACAAAACAAGAGGTCATTTTCTGAAGCACCCCTTTTTTTGTGATGTGGTGCCTATGTGGTGTAGTTTTCTCAAAAAATGGCATTGATGCCAAACACCACCTTATTAACCCGTTGGAGTCTACTTCCTCTTTTCATCTTTCTCGTCTCTCCTCTTCCCCTCCTCCCCACCACCCCCACAAACCGCCATTACAGCAATCGGCTATGGTAGTAGCAGAGACAATGGGAAATGCATATGTCCCTAGCTAACTCAAGTTTTAATGTTACTTCTACATCAATTCTGATCTCGACTATGGTAGTTTGGGCACATCCCAACTTGGTGGCTTGAATACAACTTATTACAAAGATTGTCTTTAACTCCTCAATTGATTCCACCATTCAGACACTTTAACTCTCAATGTGGGACCAGATATAATGGCAAAAACCACTGATGCAATTTTGAATGAATTGGAGATCGTGAATATTAGTAGTGATGCTAGAAGTTTGGATGGATTTTCTTATGTTAGTAGTCTTCTTCCCATGGCTTCCTCAAAAAAGAGTAAACTAGGACTTCTAAGTGGATTGATTGTGGGAATTTCAGATTTCATGGATTGATAGCTTTGTGTTATTGCTGCTTGGTAGTCCGAAGGTCAAACTTTAAGGACTGCTCATCAAAGATACTGATGGCTATTATATGAAAATTCTTTGAGCATGACCAAGGGCTCCACAACCTTTCAGGAGAGTGGAACAAGTTGTTTCTCAAACTCAAACCTTGCTCGGTTCTTCACATTCCAAGAGATCATAGACGTTGTGACCTCTGGAAAGCTCATGGCCGGTTCAAAGAGTTAGAATCGCTACTCATTTTTTTAGAGGAAATGGGCCCTCATTTTTAGGTTTGAAAAGGTCGATTTAAGTCTTTGATAGTGACTCCGTTTTCCATGGGAAAGGCACACAATCAAGAGATTTTGGGTTCTAAGGATTGGGAGAGGGAAGGTATTAGGCACCCCTCTCTACATGCTATTGTAGCAGCCCAAAACGGGAGTTGTTCAGGCTCAATTTCTTTTAGAGAAAAACAAAAATGGTTGCAAGAATTTCTCAAATCCAGAGGAACATGCTTTCAATTTCTCCTAAGACTAATTTTGATGTGATGTTATCGGGTCTTAGGTACTGATTTCCCTAAGACCCTCGCCTCTCTGCCTCTATTCTCAGTCAAGAAGAAATTGCAAGCAATGGTTCTCCAATATTTTAGAACCTCAAGCAACCCATAAAAACTAAAAATAAAAGACTTACCTTTTCGTATGTACCTTGACGAGAGTTTTCCAGTAGTTAGGGACTTCAAATGAAACTCGGGCTGAGTGTTTCTAGTGTGAAGTTTGGGAGACAGGGGATGAGGCTTGAGCTTGGCTTCAAGGATTTCAGGATTTCAAGATTTCAAGCAGAATGGGTGCGTTAAAGAAGTTGGAAAATTGCCCTTCTCTCATCTTCTCCTTTTTGGGGCCTCTCTTAGGTTTCCTTTCCTCCTCCTTCCCTTCTTTCTGGTCTCTCCCTTAGGTCTTCTCTCCTCAATCCCCCTTTAAGCTCAAATTAGGTTAGCATTTATAGAGANGGGTTAAGTCAGCTATAGTGCTTGGGATTCAGTAGAGGTTTTTCACACAAATAGGCAAAGATTCTTCAAAGAAATGGATGCTCAGTCAAGCTTACCTATTTGGTAAAACGTTTTCTTTGATTTGGGGGTGGTTTTCATGGGTTTTGTGCATCCAATGGGAGCTTAGGGCGTGCCAAGCATTGTAGCCCCGTATTTGGGGCTGACAGTGGCAAAAACATAAATTTGATGAACTTTTAAAAACTATCTTGTATTTTCTTGGTCTTAAGTAGGGGTCTATTTGGTATTTTGAGCTTTTTGGGTCTATCATGCTTTATTTGATTGGTACAAGTATTTCAATGGGGTTAAGTAAAGAGCTGACGTCAGTCCCTACCCTCTTAAGATTCTAGGTTGGACAACTGATGTGGTGATTAAATATGGTGCGTCAAAATGGTATCTTTCTAATTTAACAGTCAAACAGATGAATTTGGTCCTGAAATTTGGTGTGCTGGGTTTTTTTTTGGGTCTCTGAACACATTGGTGAGGTCTGATTGGACAAATAGGATTGGAATGATAGAGATCTGTAGATGACAAGTTCGGATCAACGATTTTGGGATGAAACTTGGTGGGTTGGCACTTTTGAACATCCTGAATCTAATGAAAGTGGTGGATCTTTGATCAAAGGTGTGAATTGATTGTTTTAGTTCAGATCATGGTCTTAGCTTATGGTTTTTTAACCAACGAAAGGTCTTGAAATGGAATCTTGATTTTTTTAATGGTCAAATAGAGGTGTTTGGTTGTGAAATTTGACGTGTTGGGATTTTTTGGGTCTCTGAACACTGTGGTGAGGTCTGATTGGTCATATGAAGTTGGGATGATGGATGGTAAGCTCTAATTAATAGGATCTAGGCTTGATGGGGGGGGGGATCAAACGAGGGAATTTTGAGTTATAATTTGGTAAGTAGGCATGGAATAGGATGAGAAGTCAAGTGAATGGTTCTAATCTAAGAATGATATGGTTGATCTTGGTAATTGAGGAGGGCGGATTTGGCCCTCCAGTGAAATTGTGACACCTGGCACCTCATGCAAACCAAGTGTAGCCTCTTGACAACTGGGTAGCTCGGGCAGCTCGACAGAGCTTGCCACAACTTGCCACTTACAGACAGCTCGGTATGGCTCGCCACGGGCAGCTCGACAGAGCTCGCCACAAGCAGCTTGGCATAGCTCGAGGAGGTCGGCATAGCTCTCCCCCAAGTAGCTCGCCACTTGTAGGGTAGCTCGGTACAGAAGAGCAGTTCGGCATATCGCAGGAAGATCTCCTGCCTGACAACCGTACTTGACAGATCCAGAGACCTGCGCCCACATCTTCGCCAGGCGGCGCCGTGCCTGCCAGCCCTGAGAGCTGTCCCTTGCCTAGTAGAGCCGTACTCTGCAACAGCTGCCTGTACCCGCCACCTCAACTCTGGAGGTAACGACTGCGGTAGAGAGAAGAGGCGGTTATGCCTGACTTGACAGAGGTGGTTACACCTGATTTGACAGGACACCGCTATATAAGGACTCCGACCCCCAAAGACAAAGGGGGAGAGAATGGAAAAATGGAGGTAATCCCTGCTCTCTAGCTCTCTCATTTCTCTCCAAGCTCTCTACAATCAGAATGCTAACTTAGGCATCAGAGAGTCCCCGCTGGATAAATACCCCTAGGTCCTCTGATTCAGTTCTCTCAGGTTCCTCAGCTCCCGCCGCCTACAAAGAGGAGGAAAAGATGGAGTTCTCGCAGGTTCCTCAGCTCCCGCCGCCTACAAAGGAGAGGAGATCACCTCACGTAGAGGGCAGTCGGTTTGTGCTACACTAGGGAGCTCCACCATCCTCTGAGTTACAGGTCTCCCCAGCTCGGCATAGCTCAGCATAGCTCGGCATAGCCCTCCTCCAGGCAGTTTGGCATCAGGGAGCTCCACCATCCTCTCCTGGGAGTAGGTCAAATGACAAGGTAGTTAGCCAAAAAAATTGATACATCACAAAAAATTGGTACGTGACTAGAACCGGTTACATCAATTGGCGCCGTCTATGGGAAAACGCTACAAAAAGGTAAGTTCTCATCCTACAAAAGCTAAGTCCTCTTCTCCTAGAAAGCTAAGTCCTCACTTTTTAGAAATTGAAGCTCTCGCTTTATAGTTTACATTTTTTATGAACTCAAAGACTACGTAGGGAGCTAGCAGACTAAGTAGCTCTACCAACTTTACTTTCAATTCAGATAAAACCTCATCAGTCCTCTCTGCAAGGTCCTCTCTACAAAGATGAGCTCTTTGTGGCTTCCACGCGAGTTGGCGGCCAACATACTACATAGATACCCTTGCTGGTCGAGCCCTCCAAGGCTTCCGTGTGAGCTAGTGACCTAAAGTTAGTAGTGCTGCCCCCAAAGGTCGAGCTCCTAGTAGCTTCTTGTAGGAGTGGGTGACCGGCATTACGGTGCTGATACAGCACAATCACAGGTAGCTCGGCACTTGGTCAGCTCAACACCTGGTCAGCTCGGCACCTCACAGGTAGCTCGGCACTCGGTCAGCATGACACCTCATAGGTAGCTCGGCACCTTACAGGCAAAGCCTACGGGCCACATTACTGCTTAAGACCCATTCACCTCTTCGGCATGGGCAAAGTTAAGAAGAGTGGACTACGAGTCGCTCCCAAAGCCTACGGGCCACATTACTGCTTAAGACCCAGTCGCCTCTTCGGCATGGGAAAAGTCAAAAAAGAGTGGACTACGAGTCGCTCCCAAAGCCTACGGGCCACATTACTGCTTAAGACCCAGTCGCCTCTTCGGCACGGGCAAAGTCAAGAAGAGTGGACTACGAGTCGCTCCCAAAGCCTACGGACCACATTACTGCTTAAGACCCAGTCGCCTCTTCGGCATGGCCAAAGTCAAGAAGAGTGGACTACGAGTCGCTCCCAAAGCCTACGGGCCACATTATTGCTAAATACCCGGTTGCTTCCTCAGCATGAGCAAAATCAGCAAAAGCGAACTATAAGTTGCCCCCAAAGCCTAAGGGCTACAGTACCGAACTAGCGGAGACCTCCTCACCTTACGGGCAGCTCGCCACTTGTAGGCAGCTCGCCACATACAGGTAGCTCCCAAAGCCTAAGGAATTGGATCAGCACTTACTAGCTCGTCGACTTACGGGCCAAAAGAAGAAATCTACTCCCTTCGCTGAGTTACTCTCAGCTCGGGAGTGGGGGCAAATGATGAGGGCGGATTTGGCCCTCCAGTGAAATTGTGACACCTAGCACCTCATGCAAACCAAGTGTAGCTTCTTGACAACTGGGCAGCTCGGGAAGCTCGACAGAGCTTGCCACTTACAGACAGCTCAGTATGGCTCACCACAGGCAGCTCGGCAGAGCTCGCCACAAGCAGCTCGGCATAGCTCGGGGAGGTCGGCATAGCTCTCCCCCAAGCAGCTCGCCACTTGTAGGGTAGCTCGGTACAGAAGAGCAGTTCGGCATATCGCAGGAAGATCTCCTGCCTGACAACCGTACCTGACAGATCCAGAGACCTGCGCCCACATCTTCACCAGGCGGCGCCGTGCCTGCCAGCCTTGAGAGCTGTCCCTTGCCTGGTAGAGCCGTACTCTGCGACAACTGCCTGTACCTGCCACCTCAGCTCTGGTGGTAACGGCTGCGGCAGAGAGACAGAGGCGGTTACGCCTGATTTGACAGGACACTGCTATATAAGGACTCCGACCCCCAAAGACAAAGGGGGAGAGAATGGAAAAATGGAGGTAATCCCTGCTCTCTAGCTCTCTCATTTCTCTCCAAGCTCTCTAAAGCTCTCGACAATCAGAGTGCTAACTTAGGCATCGGAGAGTCCCCGCCAGGTAAATACCCCCGGGTCCTCTGATTCAGTTCTCGTAGGTTTCTCAGCTCCCGCCGCCTACAAAGAGGAGGAAAAGATGGAGTTCTCGCAGGTTCCTCAGCTTCCGCCGCCTACAAAGAGGAGGAAAAGATGGAGTTCTCGCAGGTCCCTCAGCTCCCACCGCCTACAAAGGAGAGGAGATCACCTCAGGCAGAGGGCAGTCAGGTTGCACTACACTAGGGAGCTCCACCATCCTCTGAATTACAGGCCGCCTAGGAGCAGGTCAAATGACGAGTCCACCAAGGTTGCTCACCACCAGGGAGCTCGGCATAGCTCGGGTAGCTCAACATAGCTCTCCTCCAGGCAGTTTGCCATAAGGGAGCTCGGCATAGCTCGGGCAGCTCGACATAGCTCTCCTTCAGGCAGTTCACCATCAGGGAGCTCCACCATCCTCTCCTGGGAGCAGGTCAAATGACGAGGTACTTAGCCAAAAAAATTGATACATCATAAAAAATTGGTATGTGACCAGAACCGGTTACATCAGTAATCATTCAGGGCCATTAGAATGAGATCTTGATGTTTTTGCGGTTGATCATCGTAGATTTGTGGTGAGATTCACTAGTTGATTGCTTCCTAATGGCCTTGATGTGATGGGTGTGTTGGATTTGATTTTGAGAAGTTGGAGTTTGAATATCACATGGATCGGGGCCGTTAGAATGGAAGTTGGTGTGATGAGCGGTGGATGTTTGCAATTTAGTCATGAAAATTGATCTGTAACTAAGTTGTAGTTTTCCTAGTCTAGGTATGGTGTCTGATCGAATGTTGATGTTGACCTCAAGGTTGTTATTTGTGTTATGGATTGTGTCAGAGGAGGGTATTTTGGGTTTTGGGATGTCTCAAGTTGATTTGGTTGTGTTTCTGAGTTTTTGGGGTCTAAGAGGAAGGTACAAAAAGGTAGGATGAAGGGACCGAGCAAAAATTGCGTGCTAACAGATGCAACTAACAAATTTGATGAGAGTTTTCTTCTTGGGGTGGGTGGATTTGGAAGAGTTTACAAGGGAACACTTGAAGATGGAACCAAGTTATCTGTTAGGAAGGGGAATCCAAGATTTGAGCAAAGGCTTGTTGAGTTCAGGATTGTAATGATGGTTAGTGGGGGTGGTGGGGAGGGAGGAGAAGAGAGAGAGAGGAAAAAAAAGAGAAAGATGAAAAGAAGAGTAGACTTGAGCGGGCTAATTACATTGAAGAGGTTTTTGGAGTCCAGACCATTGTTAAGTTTGGACTTCTAATAAATTTGAACTTTAATAAAAGGAACGCCGTGGATTCTTTCTTTTGGCAGGGACAAATTTTTCTGTCGCATAGAGACAGAGGATGTGAATTCCTCCAAGGTAATTTGCCAATTGTTGGATATGCCATATCATGGGCCACATTTTACGTGGTCCAATAAGCAACAAGGTAACATGCATATTCAAGCTCAATTGGATAAAGTGTTGTATAATGCAGAGTGGAGCCAGATTTTCCAGAAGGCATGCCTCATTCATCTTCCACATACATCTTCAGACCATTGTCCAGTACTATTGGATACAGAGGTTGTCTTTTACATCTCAAAAGCCTTTTTGAACTGAACACATGGTTTATTGATTCTTCTTTTTCTAAAGTAGTAAGGGAGGCTTGGAATAGTCCATGTAGTTCATCAGCTATCTCACACTATATTCAATTTGTTAATAGGATGCCTTCTTTGGCTAAGGCTTGAAATAGGGATAGTTTTGGCAATGCTTATACCCGGAAAAAAAAACTATTTTGAAATGATTACAAGGCATCCAAAAATATCTATCTTGTAGAGAGTCAAATTTTCTTAGGGAATTAAAAAAAAAGTACAACTTGAATATTTAGAGATTCTAAAACAGGAGGAAATAATGTGGTTTCAAAAATTGAGGATCCAATGGATTAGAGAGGGAGATATGAATACTAGGTTTTTCCATCTAACAACTGTCAAAAGAAGAAGTTATAATAGAATTATAACAGTGAAGGATAATTCTAATAATTGGATTTTGAGTGGTTCAATAATAAAGGAAGCCTTTAGTAATTATTTTCAAAGTTTGTATAGGGAGTCAGAAATTGGGGTATATCATAGGACCAACCTTATCATCCAACAGTTTACTAAATCTACAAACACTTATTTCTATCTCGTAGACACCCAATTTTTAAGCTTTTTATTCTTTCTATAGCACTTTAAGCTTCAAGCATGCTTCAGTTAACCTCGTGGTCGACCTGGGGGTATTTTTAGAATTTTACAAAAGTTGGGGCCTCGAGGATCCAAGACCATAGGTACGTAGATCCTAGAAACCCAAACCCAATGACACCAAGATCACCCAAATCCAACACCGTTTACCCCTTCATCCTGATACCAGAAGTCGAAACCGATTCCGATCGTCTGATTGGAGTCATTTTAATCCTAATCCTCATTTCACATCAAATCCAAAATCCGAGACAATAGGTACATAGAGCCCAAAAATCCGAATCCAATGACAATAAGATCACCCAAGTCCAACACCGTTTACCCCTTCATCTTGAGACCCGAAGCTGAAACCGGTTCCAATCGTCCGATCAGAGTCATTTTAAACCTAATCCCCATTTCACATCAAATCCAAAATCTGAGACCATAGGTATGTAAAACCCAAAAATCTCAATCCAACAACACCAAGATCACCCAAGTCCAATACCATTTACCCCATCATCTTAAGACCCGAAGCCAGAACCGATTCCGATCGTCTGATCGGAGTCATTTTGATCATAATCCTCATTTAATATCAAATCCAAAATTTGAGACCATAGGTATGTAGAGCCCAAAAATCCAAATCCAGCAACACCAAGATCACCTGAATTCGACACCACTTACCTCTTCATCTCAAGATCCGGACCAGAACCGATTCTGATCGTCTGATCGGGATCATCTTTGGTCCTAAATCATAACCCCCATAAAATCTGAAATCCAACCTTATAGATGGATAGAGCTCGAAATTCCGAGTCCATCGGTACCAATATCGTCCAATTCCGACACCGTTAGCCCCTCCATTTTGAGACCTGAAATTAGACTCAATTTGGGCCCTCCGTTTATAATCCTCTACACAAAAACTTCAAACCTGGGCATTCCACGACCCAAACCTCCCCTCAGCCTCTAGAAGCATCTTAAAAATCTAAGATTTGACCAGTTATAGCCTCCAATCAATCAAGCCAATCACCTAAACTTGGAATGTCTAAGTTAGGTAAATTGGTGAAATCTTTCACTCTTTGTCTTGATTGATTGAGAGAATCACTCACAAAGATGTCTTGACAGCCCATTTTCTCAATCAATCTCCCTCCAAAAACCATTTAAACATCAGTCATTGATCTCCCTTATCACCCATCTCACCCTCTATTCCCCTCTCAAAAAATCTATAAATACCACACCTTTCTCACATCCTAGACACACAAGAAAGCCTAGAACAATTACTCTATATTCACTAGTATAAAGAATACTCCCTTCACGTCCCAAGCAGCTTCAGCCTTCATCCACTCACGTCCAAGGCCTTCCCCACTCACTCTCCAACATCCCTCAAGCTTCCCCAAGCAGGAAGCATTCCTGAAGTGATGACGATGCAGCAGAAAAGTTCCCATCATCCAGCACGTTCTCCATTGATTGGGCACATTCCATCACACTAAAATGGCTCCAGATGTTTCGAGGATTGAACCAAAGAGTTAATTCCGTCATTAAACTGAAAAGAGGAACTAGAGTGGTTATGGGGTCCGAAGCTTGTCGTAATGGACCATGAAGAATTCAATCACGGTCAACACCCATAAGCGGCATATCTCAGGTCTGTTGTTGTCTTCATTTCATAAGTTTTTGAATATTCATTTCTCTCATAATCTCTAATGTGGCATCATTTGTTTGTTCTTCTTATATATATATTTTTTTACTTTTATTACACCTCTAATTTGTCAATTCGCTGTCTAGTCTTTTTTTTTTATCTCTATTTGCTAGTTGGGTCATTATAATTACCGCTTTCTTTTTCTCTTCCTTTCTTGATTTTCTTGAAATAGCTTAATAGGATTAGATCGTTCTGTTCTCTTTTTTTGGTGTTGATTTATTAGCAATTTATCCAATCACTTAGAAGTAGTATTAGATAGGATCAATTTCTTATTGAAGTCAACATATTTTTTAGCATCATTAAATACGTCATCCCTTCTCATTTTAGTTTAGCAATCATTTGGCACTTAATAATTTAATTTCATCTTTTTGTAGCATTTTGAAAGCCAGCCCCATCCTCTTTTTGTCTCTTTGGTCAACCGGTCACCCATTTCTAATTTGTGATGATCCATTCTAAGTTTAATTATATGAGTTTTTTAATTCTAGTATCCATACATGTTTCTTTTGGCATTTACTTTTTTTTCTTCGAAATTTTGTAGGCTTTTATATTCACATTTCAGCCACCCATAACATCTAACTTCTAAATAATTGCATTAGATTGCATCCCCACTAGTAAATTCTTCTTTTGCATTTGTTATTAGCTAGTTTCACCATAAATCGTTTAGTTTGCTTGTTCTGCATAGCTTCCTTAATCACTCAGTGTCATTCTTCAATCTTATTTCAACTTGTAATAATAATGCTTTGTTTCAATCACAACCCCTTCAAATTAGCTAGTTGTTTGCGTAATTTATTCATCTCTTCTTCCATGATTTAATATGTTTCATTTCTAGCTTCTTTTGGGTAAATTCCATTTCTCTCACGTCTTGATAAATTTATATATGTGTGTGTTAATTAAAATTTCAAGTCCAAAATTATGAATAATCATTGGAACATTGGTGAAGTAGAGGCCGGTTTAACCGGACACGTGTGGGGTGCCTAACACCTTCCCACACCGTACCTTGGTCCTTGGACCCTAAGAATCTCATCCCCATTGGGCAATAAGTCACCAAGAAAATAAAATGTTTTTCTTGAAAATCCTGTGTTTTCCTAAATTCCCAATTTGAAAAATTTAGGTGGCGACTCCAAACACCATACCAAATCCGTCCCTCCCTCCGGGTCGGGAAGCCACAGATGGTGACGGGATTTTCTAAGAGAACCAAACTCAAAAAACCAAGTTTCAAGGATATTTAATTAATTTTGGGCTTGCACACATGATGCACACACTTCACACATATTGCATTGCATCTTGTCCTTCTGACTTGACTATAGATGATCACTGGTATGATTGCTTAGGGACAACTATCCTAGAAACAAGAGGACCCTTCTCTCTTACCTTTGGCATATCCGACCAGTGCTTGAATAAGGTTGGTGGCTCTGGATATACGAGGTGAGGCCTCAACAACATGCCCAAGACTTGTCTTGAGGTATATGGGCAGCCCAACCCGATTGAGGTTCCCCTACACCCCTTAGGAGCCTATAGAAACAAGCCTAAGCCCTTGCATGTAGAGACCTAGCAACTACCCTTAAGAGTCCCAACTAGGCATTTTAGTTCATTGGTACTTATTTGCATTTGCCTTTTACTTGCACTTAGCTCTTGTTGTCTAGCATCTTTCTTTTTGTTGCATTTGTATTCTTGTTTTTGTCATTGCTTAAGCAAGCAGGTAGGAGCAATTGTGGGCCCATTCAGGTACAAATCTTCATTTTCTTTCAAATAAAAGCCTACATAACCCAAAACCATGATTACAACCCAAGGTCAACCTAACCCAAGTATGGACTTTTCACATTGCCTAAGGGTTATTGAATAGATGTACCGGAACCATATGGAAAAATTGCAAACTCAAATAGATCTATTCAAGAGTGAAGTCAAACAGCTCTGACCCAGTGGTCAAGCCCAGCCCAACCAAGGGCAAAGCATTCAGGCCCAACCATCATGGGCCACATCTATGCCAGTCCAACCCAACCAAGCCCAAACTTCATGGTCCCCATACTTGCCAATTCAGCCAAACCAAGGTCAAATCACTAAAGCCCAACCATTATGGGCCACATCTATGCTAGTCCAGTTCAACCTAGGGCAATACAATAAGAGCCAACCATTGTGGGCCACATCCATGCCAGTTCAGCCCAACCAGGGGCAAAATACACAAGCTCAACCATCATAGACCCCACCTTAGCCCAATCAGAGGGCAATACAGTCAAACTTAACTTTCTCAAACCCCATCAATGCCAATTCATCCCATTCAAGGCCATCCAAGGCAAGCCCAACCATTACAAGCCACAATTCCAATGTAACCCATGCAAGGATACTCTTGTCCAACCCATCCCTCACCAATAACAGTCTAGTCAAGCCAAGCCCAAGTCCCAATACAAGGGGCAACAATAGCCCAACCAATTCAAACCCAAACACCCTGGTCCTCTACTCCAACACATCCACTAACCCAAAATTCCATGCAAGGGGCAACCTTCTTACCTATGACCCCAATCGACCTAGGGTTGGACCAACGGTTAGACCGCATAGAGCAAAGGCTAATCAAGTTGCAAGGAAACAACCTTAACTTAGTAGACCTTGACTTGACTACTGGACATAAGCTACCTCCAGGATTTAAGTGGCCCGATATGGACAAATATGATGGGACAGGATGCCCATGGTCCCACATCAAAATGTATCAACAAATACTAAGGCCCATGAGCTTAACTGATGAGCTTCTAGTCCAATCATTCTTAAGGAGCCTAATTGGACATGTTGCAACTTGGTTAATGAACACCGACCCTAGCCTAGTGAAGACTTGGCCAAATCTAGTTGATGCATTTGTCAACCACTTTTCATATAACACAGACATCCTATTGTTAAGGCGTAAACTAGAATTGGTCAAGCAAGGATTAGAAGAATCATTCACAGACTTCTTAGCTACGTGGAGGGCCCAAGCAGCCCAAGTCCTTAAGAGGCCTAGTGAGGAGGACCAAATTTCAATGGTCTTAAAGAGCTTAAATAAAGAATATGCTAGCAGGTTGACTCTGACTCATCATCCTACTTTTCAGGCTTTAGTTTGTGCAGGTTGCCAAGTGGAAGACTCTCTAATAGCTGGAAATGCATCCATCATTGAGGTATCACCAGCAATTGACATCTCATCTGACAATGAGCAAATCATAGATGTCAAGTCTTTAGAAATCGAGGTGGACCAACTAGGGAGTGAGATTCGAATGCAAGCAACAATCTATAGTGCATCACCTCCTAATAGTCAACATCAACAAGCAATCTGTGAGAATAAGCCGATCCAAGCTCTAGAAGACAACATCAAATTGATCCTCAAGGCCCAACAAAGCTGCAACAAGCCTTACCAAGTCATCAAGTCAGCACCATGCAACAAAAGAGCCAACAATTTGATCCCTCCAAGCACATCAAGCCCATCCAATCAGTGGAAGTTGTATCAAAGGATAAAGAAGACAAGGCTTTTGATCTAACCCAACTCATCAAGCTGATTCAAATCACAGATGTCGAGTCATTAGAAATCGAGGTGGACCAACTAGGGAGTAAGCTTCGAACTCAAGTAGCGATGTATAGTGCACCATCTCCAAATAGTAAACCTCAACAAACAATCTATGAAGATAAGTCGACCCAAGCCCTAGAAGACGAGTATCAAGTCAATCTTCAAGGCCCAACAAAGGAACAACAAGACCTACCAACTCATTAGGTCAGCACCATGTAGCAAAAGAGTCAACCATTTGATCCCACCAAGTACATTAGGCCTATCCAGTCTATGAAGGTGTTATCAATAGCCAAGCAGATGAGGCTTTTGATCTAACAAAACTCTTCAAACCGATTCAAAGGCCAAGAGAAGAACCCCCCCAAAATGGTAATGCACATTATCACTGTGATGCAGTAGAAAACTGAAGAAGATCAATTGTTCGATCCAACTCAATTCATCAAGCCCATAAAGAAGATAGAGATAGACATCAAAGAACCAATTCAAAAAGAACATAATGTGCAATATGACCAAATAGACTTAAAACAATGTTCTATTACCTCAATTCAAGTGATTCCCACAAATCAAAGGCAAGAAAATCTTACTGCAGGTCTAGACCAGGGGTAAAGTTCTGCCCTAGCAGCTCAGCAAGACACCTTTAAATTTGGTATAGGAGATCAACATAGTATGAAGCAAGACATAGACATATGGCATGGTACATGGAAAGTGGAGCAAGACTCAAATTGGGTCGACTAGGACATCATCACTGAATCAGAAGATCGTCATGATGCATGGAAAGAAAAGCTATAATTGAAGCAAGCGGACTTAGAGCCCATATCAAACATAGACATAGAAGACTGGCATGACACAGGGCAAGTAAACCAAGAACCTCAACAGAACAATATAGAGCCTATCCTCATCATGGAAATAAAATATTGGCAAGGCAAAAGGCAAGGAAAGAGAAGCCAAAATTAGGTTGACCAAGACCCCACCACTGGGAGAGGACCAGAAGGCAGGAAACATCAAGAGCGGGTTAACCATGACCTTGATTGGCATCACTTGGGGGTAACTGACAACTTGAGTCTAGAGATGCAACATGGAACCCATCATGCAGAACGGGCTAGCCATGACCTGGATTAGTCTGATCTTAAGCCCATCTATGACTCAAACGTAGAAGAAGTGACCCTAGATCCCCTACAAGAAATTAAGCAAATCAAGCTTCTCCTAGGCTGGACTAATTTAGATCTTGTCATTAACCCAGACATCAAGGTAGAACTCTTGGATCACCAACAAGGTATGCCTCTCAAACCTCCTGACCCACCAAGGGTGACACCCAAGTCCATCTTTGATCAAGGCCTGAGTCTTAGGCCTCAAGACTCCCTACAACTACTTGAGCAAGGTTACTTGCTTTCTGACCCAACTACGAGTAATCTGAACATTGATGCACCATGAGCTAGTCTTAGGCCTACATTTGACTTTGTCCTGAGCCAAAGGCCTCACAATTTATCACAACAATTTGATTCGCTGGATTCACCATGGGCTGGATTTAAGCCTACATTTGTCCTTGGCTCAATCAAAGGGCCTCACAATTTTTTAGAACTACTTGACCCACCGTGGGCTAACCTTCAGCCCATCTCAGGCATAGGCCCAAATCTAGGGCCACACAACCTCCAGGTACATCAAAACTTTAAGCAAAACTCCCTTTGTTCAAGCATGAAGCGGTTCGACCAAGGACCCATTACTGACTTAGGCCCATGTCTGGAGCCTTCACACATTTTGCCAGATGAAAACACTGCTAGCCAAAGAAAACATCATAATCCAACTAGATTAGCGTCACCTAATACATCAACACTCTCAATCAAGCAAAATACAAAGTCATGCATGATCCCCTTTTTCTAGTGGTTGTTTCTCATCTTCACTTTCATCCCTTTTTGTGGCCTAGTCAACAACTTTCATATTCAAATTGTTTTTGCATTTCTTCAATGCTTTTCCCCATCCCCTATGCACTTAATTCAACCAGGATCCCTCATTAGATATAATGAGTAAACTATTCCTCCAAGTACATTCATCCTCAACCTTAGAGACTCATTTCTGGATTTAAAGTGCACTAATTTCCTCATGCATCCCTCTTTGGGGTTCTTTATCTTAATATTCGATCCAAGTGGTTACCATCTTTCAAAAGGGGATAGCTTTTCTTAGCATCATTTTTCAAAAAGAATACAAAAAAATCAAATATTTTCTTAAAAATCAAAAAAATCAAAAAGTTTCATAAAACAAAAAATAATTGAAAAGTTTTTAAAAATAAAAAATAAAAAAATCCTCAAAATCCAAAAAAATCAAAAACTTCAAAAATCCAAAAGAGTTTTCATTCATTTATTTCTAAAAAAAAGAAGTTGGGATTTTATTGTCTCTAGAAGCAAGTTTTTAGCAAAAGAATTCAGTGGCAATGAAGCACATTGAGAAGGATTTGACCTATTGACATGCAAAACTAAACTGCATACTCAAGATCAAATGGATCCAAGAAATGTTGAAGTCTACAGCTACCTACCAAGGAAAGTTGGCCAAGTGTTGGAATCATAGCAAGAACAAAAGTGCAACATCATTGATCATCATCATCGTCAACACACTCATCATCAACACACTCATCAACACTTGGCATATCATCAATCAATAGTCCTAGTCCACAGCATGGCAAGTCACTATCGTGACAAGGCACCACGATCAACATCATGCCAGGACATCTGATCAGAATGACAAGTCAACATTGTGAGATCCTCAACGTGATAAGTTAGCCTATCAACTCTCAGTGTAACTCTTCAACATGATATATCAAGATAGTCATATCCAACAAGTGCCAAACGTGTCATCAATTCAGGTATGAATGGACTTCCTAAGCTCAAAGTGCCTAGAAAAAATGAAAAAAAAAGTGCAAAAAAAGCAAAAAAATGGAAGACGTCATTTCCATCCCTTCCCAACTCTTTTGAGACTAGGGGCAAAGTAGCTGATTAAGGTTCACCAAAAGAGAGGCCACCTTTGTCCAATTGTCACCCCACTAAACCACCCATGTTCAGACATTCACCACTTACGACCCATGAATGGACCTATGCCCTTCCTTCTTGAACCATGAAATCTGACCTCTAAGCCCTTTCCTAAAGTGGATAGCTCACCTTCTTAATCTCTTTAAGTAGCATGCAAAAAAAGAAAAAAATTCAAGTGAGACAAGGATTCTTTGAATTAACCTCCTATGTCCTAGGCAAGGGGCAATGAAAGCCCTGTGGGATCCACAAAAGAGGAGGCCATCTTTGGCCCAACAGTTACCTTGAGCCACCCATGATCACATCATAATCCCTTGCAAGCCACTTTGGACCTAGCCTTTCCTTTCGAAATCCTCAACCTTTTTCAAAAAAAAAAGGGAAAACCCCAAAAATATTCAAAATAAAATATTTTCCTTTTTACCCTTTTACCTCCCCTAGGATCCTTGTAAGGAATACTCACCCACCTACATTCAAACTTGGGGCAACATGGTCATGAGAACAAAAGTTTAGATTTGAAAAAAATTCCACGAAGAAAGCAAAAAAAAAAAAAAATCAATGAAAGAGAAACCCCAAGACAAGTTAATTCAAAGATGCAATATATCATGTCCCCAACTATCTAGTTACTTAAGTGAGGTGTTACAGTGCACTCATAACCCTTCAATAGGCCCCTAGGTGCCCTTTCAATTTGAGCCTTTTATCCTTTTCTTTCATCACCCAAGCCCTGAGCCACATTTTGTCCTAAGGAAAAGTCTTCCTTGGTCCCCTGGGCAATGAAAGCCTCGAGTCAAAGGAGATAAGTGGTACAACTCGGAGACACTCCCTTGCTCAAAGAAAAAAAAAAATTGCCCTACAACTCTTAGCAAGAAGGTGACCCTTGAACACTTACACCCTATTGTCCTTTTCACTAGCCTCCAAACCATTAAAGCAACCTTATATCCTCCATATTTGAGCCTTTTTATCCCTCCCTTTCCTAACCAAAATGAAAAACCACATTATGTCCCAAACAAAGCCCTCTCTGAATCTGAAGAAGCTACCAAGCACCTATTATCATAATCAACTTCCCCAGAACTACGCTGGCTTGATTCCACATTGGTTACATAGGTAGTTTAGACCCTTGTTCTAGATGCAACCATTCCAAAGGAAGGACATCTCCCTAGCCCGCTGAGTTGAAAACCCAAAAGGGCAACTTAGGCAAAAGATAGGGCACAAAAAAACAATGAGCAAAAAAAGGAAAAAAAAAGCCTATTAGATGAAAACCTGAAAGGGCATCTAGGAAAAAGACAAGGCACAAAAAAATGGCATGAGTAATGAAGTCCATATCCCTTCAAGGTGAGATTACAAAGAAGATGAAGGAAATTGAAGCCAATGGCATGAATTATGTTGAGCTTTTCTACATGATCCAAAATTGAGGAAATCATGAATGATTAGTCTAATGACAAGGCCTAGACCTAGGTAGATCTTAGTGACATGTATATCTTGAGGAAATGCATAAGCTTCTAAACCAGTGGTTCAGATCAATTCTTTATGTGCAATATACTAATAACAGTTCAATAACTCAAACAGTGTTTCTAAGGTAAGAAGATCCCAACAAAAAAAAAGTGTTTCCACCAAGCCATGCATTCACATTTATCAAAACAAAAAAAATTGTTCTTAGCATCTCATATAGTCCATCACCACCATTTACTCCATCGTACATCTCCAAGGCATATCAGCTACAATCAACAACATCAACCATCGAGTGTCAACACAGGTAAGCACCAGGTATGCAATCATCAACTCAAGCATCTTCTCACTTGCATTATCTCGTCTTCACATCAGCATCAATAGTACCACAATCATTTCATTGCATCCATTATGGGAGCCCTGAGTCTCATATGCCCTTAATCTTCATATTAGGTGACTGACCCAACTCCCAACATCAAAGCATATTTTGGACTTTAAAGCCAAATGCCCAAAGAGCCATGCATATTGACTTGCCCATGTCAAACATGCATGGCTCAGGTATGAGAACCTACAGGATGTCTTTCAGTTATGCTTAACAAGGAAATACGTTGGAATGACTTTCCCTCACTCAACAATTTTTTGCAAAAAATATTTTCTCAATGACAAAGGTCTTCTTTCCTTTTTCATCATCTATTTATCAAATCATGTATCTCGAAAAATCTCAAGGAATTGGTCAGAGAGAGATTCCGCAATTCCTTTGTTGTAGGGGTGACCGTAGTCCTAGATAGCCACACAAATGTTGTGGGTGAGAGATTTCATTTCAGAAACCCCTTCGGGAAGCCACAGGTTTAATAGCAGAATTTTTTAGGGAACATTGGGATATTATAGGAAATATGGTTTAGAGTGTGATTATGGAATTTTTTAATACGGGGGAAATGCCTTTGGAATTAAATAAAACTTTAATTACTCTATCTCAAAGCAAGCTTAACCTGAAAGAGTGACTCACTTCTGCCCAATCAGCCTATGTAACACGATGTATAAGGTGGTCACGAAAATAATTATTAACCATATTAAACTATTTCTCCCTGAATTTATATCTGAAAACCAAATGGCTTTTGTCCTAGGAAGAAATATACAAGATAACATTATGTTAATGCATGAGATTGTCCATTTTTTTAAAACAAAAAGGGTAGGAAGGGTTATATTGGCATTAAAATTAACTTAGAGAAGGCTTATGATAAATTGAGCTGGTCTTTCATTGAGGCATCTATTCAAAAGGAAAGCATTCCTACAAATTGGTGTAAATTTATAATGTCATGCATAACTAGAACTTTGTTTCAAATTGTTTTTAATGGTGAGCTTTTACCAAAGTTTTATCCAACTAGAGGGATTCGTCAAGGAGATCCTATGTCCCCATACATTTTTGTTGTATGTGTACAAACGTTATTGGGTGATGAGAGTAGAATTTATCACATTTTTATYCCCAAATATTTTGTTTTTCATACCTAATTAGTACTTAATTGGACTCATATCTCTTGTATTTCGGTTCAGGGCATGAAAGAAGGCATCAGGAGCAAAGAAAGGCAAATCGGATGATTTTTTACAATTTTGGCAGCGTTCAGTAATCTGGGCCTAACTCGTGTATTTGAACTCTGATTGGGCTGATTTAAAATCCACTGGAAAGATAAGAGAAGAAGCCACAACTTTCATGTTTTGGGCTTTCACAGATTCAGCTTGCATCAAAGACAAATCTGGGCCTGAAGTCAGGGAAAATTCATAGGAAGGCCCAATCCGCAACTGAAGCCCAACTTGCAGAAAAGCCTGGCTGAAGCCCAATTCGCAGAGGAGGTCTAATACGAATCCAAGAACAAGAAACTGAGAAGAGTCATTCCAGATCTAAATTCTTGATGTAATCTTAGAAAGATAGAGGGATTGAGTTCATTAGATAAAGAGATAAGAATAGGATTAGAATAGGACTTTCTGTTTTTGTAAGATAAACTTCAAGAGGAAGTAGGAGACCACCCCCTCCCCTTTAAGCTATATAAAGGAGGGGGTGGACCAGCTTGAGGCATCACTTAATCTCTGGAGGGGATCATTGAATCTTGGGGGATTGAATCAAGAAGCAAGGAACAATCAGTCAAGAAAGGAGCAAGAATTCAAGAAACTGCAAGAAGAAGGTGGCGGCAAGAGGAGGAGATCTCAGCACCATGGGCGATTCCAAGAGTTTTTTCTTTCCCTTTGTTTGCTTTAATTCTTCTATCGTGAACTGACTTGTTTCTTGCTAGGGTTGAGGAAAGCCTAATCATGTTAGTGAATATATTTTTATCTTTATGATTTAACCAAGATTGTGATTT
>NW_010729259.1:988635-1011631 GCF_000365185.1 Nelumbo nucifera
CCATCTTGAGAGCTCTACTCGAGAGATCGAAGGGCTACCTGATGGATATAGGTTTAGTATATCTCGAGAGAGAATATTAAATAACATTGGAAAGACCTCAGCTTATGGGAATGACAAATAATCTTGGTTAATCRAACCCATCAATATTCATTACATTGGTTAGGTGGACCAAAAGTCTTAGCGATTTCATCCATTGCATATTCGGTTAGTGATCACCTTTGTTTCTATTTTCTCTTTCTAGTGTTTATTTTTTCTTGCTCAAATCTGAATTTTGATTGTCCATATAATTAGGGAAGGCGCTGGTTCTAATACTTGTTTTGTTAAATCCCCGTGGGAACAATATTATTATACTACTTGATAACTAGTGCACTTGCTAGGGTTATATATTTATAGCTATCATTGGGGTTAATACAAAGAGCCATTCAAGATAAGCACTGAAAACCATGTCTTTTGTCTAGGCCAGCTCCACCTATATCCCATCTTTTCTTTGCAAACAACATTTTCATCATATGCAAAAGCTTCTCTTGGCCAACTAAGATGTGTTCTCAAAATTTTAGATTCCTTTTGTAGAAAATCAGGTGAAACTATTAATTTATCCAAATCATTAACAGTCTCTTCCTCAAATGTCCCTAGAAGTTTGTTGAGGAACTTGTCACAAAATAATGGTATTCCTTGTTCTATGAACTTGGGCAAATATTTAGGAATGCCCATAATACAAGGTAGGGCTAAAAACAATAGTTATTCTCCTTTGTTGGAGAAAGTTAAATCAAAACTGTCCTCTTGGAAGGAAGAATCTCTATCTTTAGCTAGTCAGAAGTGTTTTAGAGAATATGCAAAATTACATGATCCATAAATTTAAAATCCCAACTCAAGTAGCAAATTGAATCAACCAATGCAAAAGAAATTTCCTATGGAATTCTACACAACAAAACAAAAGATATCATCATGTGGGGTGGAAGTATATTGTTCGTCCCAAAAAACTTAGAGGATTAGGCTTAAAGGAAACTTCAATGACTAACGAGGTTTTTTTGGTTAAAAATTCTTAGAGGTTGCTCCATAATTCAAACTCTTTGTGGGCTAAAATTCTGATTGCAAAATATGGGAGGGGTTTGAATTTTTGGTATATGAAAGTTGTGGGTAGTGATTCTTGGGGTTGGAAATGTATAGTTAAAGGAATTGGTTTATTGAAAAAGAGTGTTAAAACTAGAGTTGGAACTGGTACTATTACTAGATTCTAGGAAGACCAATGGGTTCTTGATGTTCCATTAACTCTAATAGGAATGCTTGGCCCATATACTCAACACAATCCTATAATTGTGGCTGACGAATGGAATCTCTAGGAGGTAGCTTCAGTTCTACCTCAAGATGTTATAAAAAAAACTACTCCTATTCCACTATGAAATAATTTAGTTATAGAAGATAAATGGTATTGGGGAAACAATAAAACATGCGAAGTTACTATAAAGAGTGTGTATGAATTCCTGTTTAAGGCAAAGTATAATGCCAATGAGAACTTTCCGATTAAAATATGACAGCTTCCGTTTGCTTATAAAGTAAAGTTTTTTGTATGGTTGATTGTGCTAGGCAAACTTCCTACGACTAGTTTGTTATATTACAAACAAATAATTCAAGACTGAACTTGTAAAGTGTGTGCATAGTGAGTAGAGGACATAACCCAAAGATTCTTTATGTGTTTTATGGTATAGGATTTATGAATCCATATTTTTTGCATTTACCACAAACCGATGGTTTTAATGATTGGTTCATCCATATGGTGTCCAACATGAGTAGAATGGATGTCTAGACTATGTTATACCCTGTGGGTTGTGTGGAAATTTAGGAATGAACATGTATTGTAAGATGTATTTAGTCACTAATCCCTCTCCAAGTAATGATGGAAGGTGCTGGAGAAGAATTCAATGGGTACCACCTCCAAATGGGTGGGTTAAGCTTAACACAGACGACACAACAAAAGGAAACCCAATTTGGCAACAACAACACGGTTGTTCAGAGATCATATGGGGCATTGGCAAGGTGGTTTTACTATCAACATTGGGATATCAACAAATGATGCAACTGAGTTATGGGGTATCCATGAAGGCCTTCAACAAGCACGAAGAAGAGGATTCCAAAATATTATTATTGAATTAGATTCATTATCAACAATTATGGCTCTCAAGAACAGGAAGTGTCCAAACTGGAAGGTTATAGCTTTATTCTTGAGTACTTTGGAACTGTTGTTAGAGAGTTTATGCCCTTAGCTCCAATCAGATTGATTTACTGATGCATTTATTGTAAATGAATAAAAATACATAATTAATTTGTGTTATAATTGGTGTGTTTCTATGTAAATACCCTTAAACTGGACATTTATGAGACTCGTGTTATTTTAGAATGTTCTTAGCCATTGGATAGACTTGGGGAAGTTTATCTTGCCAAGGTTGACACTGATGTGCTACTGTGAAGGTTGGGGCAGCCTGTCCCAGTTGCTAGAGTTAGACCCAAAGTACATGTATTGTGTGTTTCTTCGAAGCATTGAACCCGTACCAATTTCTTGTTATCCTGTACCTTAGAGATTGGTGGGAAAAACTGGAAAGTTACACATAACCCCTAGACTTGATTATGGTACTGCACTGGGTGTTGGATTAGGCTGTCTTTGATATGCTAATCATGAGATCCTTTGGGGGTCAAAACCTGGGTATGTTGGGGTAGTTTGAGAATTCACTCGAGTGGGTGATCATAGTGACAGGATTAGCCCCTTTGTCGGACAAAGTGAATGATCGGGATTGTACTCTCTCTGATGGAAACTAAAATTGCTGGCAGTCGATTTCAAACTTGTTTGAGATTTGTTTTGCAAATATATTTATATGATATATATTAAGTTTTAAGAAAAGGGTTTTAATTCTCGGGACCCATGCAAGGAGAGAGTGCGGCACTACACCTTGTAGCCAAGGGAGAGGTTCGTTATTGTCGGACAATGTTTGATCATTATGGGCTGAGAGGTTAAGTGTAAGAGACCATTTGGGGCTGTTTTACCGGATGGGCTATATCTCACTTATGTCCATTGTCCTTGGGCCTTCATAAGATGGTTGGAGTCAAGGATCATTTAACATAAATGTTGGGCCCATTAAGAGCCCATACTGATGGACTCAGGGGTTCATTGCACTTGACAGTGAATTTGTCCAGGTTTCTTCACAGAAGCTGGGCCGAACCCTTATGGGCTTATGTGAGGTCATTGTTGGGGTCCCACACCATACAAAGAGAGCCAAATGGGCTAGCAAGTAATTAGGGTCGTGAGTCACTTGCTTAATAGGCCTAAAGCCCATGATTAATTGGATTAATCAAGTGGTCACATGACACCTTAAGCAGCCATGTGACATGGGCGAATATGGGTATGGATATGGGTTTGGATCAACAATTAGGATAATATGATAACACTTATTCACTTAAATAGTGCAGATCCAAATAAAGATTTGGATTAAAGACTCCTCCTAATTGGATTAGGAGTGCTGATCCTTAAGGCTTATAAAAGGAGGAGGGGGCGAACTGCTCCAGACACACTTATGCTCTCAATTCTCTTCTTCTGCTCTTGGCGCCCAAACCCTAGTTCGTTCTCCATCTTGTGACTAATCTTGATAAGTCTTGGTTTCTGATTTTTGCAAGAAAAATCAGATTCAATTCATGCTCACCTCCCTTGCTTGATCCAAGTTGTTGGATTGCAGTATTTGCTGAAGGATTGCGTTGCTGAAATGACTTCAACATAAGTTGTGCCATCTTTAGTGGAAGCTGGTTTTGGTACCCTCTTTGGGCGTGAACTACCACTTTGAAAGCTACACTTGTGGATTCCGTATTAGGTATAATTCTCCCGTTCTTTTGGTTTCAGATCTGGTCTAGTTTCAAAAATGATCTTTGAAAAAATATGATTTTTCCAAAATTGGGAATTTGATTCTCAGAAGGGTAAAATAAAATTTTTGAAATTTCATCAAGCCATTTAACATGGTTTGGCCATCCATATGATGGATTTCCCATTCCTTCAGTGGTATCGGAGCCAGGTTCAATCTTGAACCGAAATAAACCAAATCTGAAGCATAACCCAAATCGACAGAATTGTTCTACCTATTTTGCGTAGCTTGTAGTATACTGAGAAATCGGTTCTCAGTTTTTTAGTTGATTTGATCTAAAATTAGTTTTATTTTATTCTGTTATAATTATAGAATTATTCTATTATTATTTCTTGGAATTTTGGGCTGTTTGTGTGATGGAGATTGAATTCTTTATTGGTGCCAAGATTTGCACACCCAACTATTTATTTATTTGATCATTGGTTTGTAAATAATTTTTTTTTATTTTTAGACAAAATGTATTAGGATTTATTCTGATGTAATTAATAGAAAATTAGGTTTTTCTATTTTTTTTTTTTACATTGGAAGACTTGCTAGAGCATATGGAGGAGAAGAAGAAATTTTTGCAGAAAAGTCTACAATTTGCAATTAACCACTTTTCTTGCAGGTTTGCAATTCGTTCGGATCTGAATCAGACCATCACACTTGTAGCCCTAGATTATGTGTTTTTGCTGTGATTGATTGTCAATATTCAAATGTTAATAATTTCAAATCAAAATCTTGTGAATTGTAGCATGTTTTGGACACCAAACCCTAGGCCGAATTAACCTAGTTGGTCCAAACTGGTTGGACCAAACCCATGGTTCAATGGGGGTCTGATCTCAACCATGGGTCACGTTTTAGGTGGCTCAAATTCAGTTATGGGCCAAGGGTTTGATGGCCCATCACATGGAACAATTCAACTCTCTCTTGAAAAACCCAATTTTGTTAAGTTAAATCAACATCAACCCATTTTCAGCATAACTGCTATATGGACCGAATTGCTTTTTGTAGTTTAGCCCATATACCTAGATGATATTATTGGATAATTCATGGGCCTTAATGGGCTGATTGTGTGTTAAATTAAATTAATTAGGGTTTTACAAGTTTCTGATTGATTGAATCAATTTGTGTTTATGTAAAAGCTTGTGATGTGCTGAATATGATTCGTACATGGGCCATAAGTGCTTGGCCCATGTTTAATCGTATGTGGCTCTCTGTGAACACCATGGCTGAATGCACATCATTGCCATGGTACCCTCAGATCATTGAATGATCTCCCTTCTCAATGGGCCCCCTGATCAGCTTCCTCCCCAAAAGGAATCCCGCGGAACCCTAGTTCGTTTTGGGCCCATTTGAATATGACTTTATGAAAGTTAGTGGGAGCCACTTTGGTATGACTTAAATCAGACCTAGATACTGTTTTATTTGTTCCCTCCAGATTAATATAAGTGCAAGTGATAGGGAATATCATATGATGAATTTTCTAAAGGCCTTTTGTTATTAGCATGAAGGTGGGCTGAATCGGTGGGTGGAGATGCGCCATAAAATTGGGATATCCATTTGCTAGTCCAGTTGGTTGGATTGCTTCATGAGATGATAGGGGTGTCATAGACCGATGTAGAAGAGGCCTATCCTAAAATGGAAGAATATTTCATGGTACCTTGGGGTCCACGATATGACGGGTCAGCACTTAGCAGACAGAAAGGTTTAACCTAAAATTGCAATGAACCTTGTCTGATGGAGGTCAAAGGGAAAGATCATTGGATGGGTGGATATAATCCTTCACAGAAAGTGGTGGGGTTTTGTAACTGAAACAATTGACTCCATTCACCTATGTGATTTCCCACATTTCTAGGGACATGCACCGCGTCCTCGTCATTGAGATAGGAGAAAAATTTTTGAGATGAATAAATAGAGATGGAACATAGATAAAAGACCTTTCTATGTAAGATAACATGAATCAATTTAAGGTCGTTGACTAATATCTGTTGCCTTTTATCAGAAATGGCACATAGACAATTTGCCAAACTGTTGGATGATAATAAACTTAAGGGCCCCAACATGCTGACTGGTACCACAAACTTAATATGATTCTGACGTCCGAGAAATTGGACAAGGTTTCCAAGAACCCTGCTCTGGAACGTCTAGGTGATAGAGCTTCTGAAGCATGTAGGAGGGAATATTAGGAATGGGAGGAGATGAATTCTCTTGCCCGGTGTTACATCGTAGCATCTTTAGACAATCAGATCTTGAGACAATTCAGTAAGATCGAAGTCTGCAAAGACTTTCTGGATAATCTGAAGACTATGTATGAGGAGCAGAATCATTCCGCCAGTCAAAAGGTTTTCTAACTGTTGATGACCACATGAATGACCGAGAGCCAATAGGTTCATGACCACACCATGAAGATGATGGGGTATATTAACGAACTTGAGGCTCTTGGATCCCAGCTTGATGATGACACTAAAACTGATGCCATCCTAAAATCTCTGCGTCCCTCCTTCAATCAGTTTGTCATGAACTATAACCTGAACAAGCTAAAGATTAGCCTTCAAGAACTTAGCAATATGTTGCAGAAGGCCGAAGAATTGATAAAGAGAAGGATAAGCCAGTAGCCATGCTTGTGGAAGGTGGAAAATCTAGCAAAAGAAAGAGGAAGGGAAAAAAGAGGCCTCAGAAGAAAGGGGGCAAGCTAGAAAAGCAGAAAAAAGACAAAGCATCAGATGAATGTCACTTCTACAAATATACTGGACACTGAAAGAGGAACTGCTCTCAGTATCTGGAATCCAAGAATAAAGAAGGTAATTTTAAATCTCTTGTCATAGAGACCAATATGTTGGTCACTTCTGCATCCTAGTGTATTGATTCCGGGGCTTCTACTCATGCATGTAATACATTGCAGGGGTTCAGAGAAAATAGAAGGCTGATTGATGACGAGGTGGTTATTTACTTGGGGACTTCTGCAACAGTTACTACTACAACCATAGGGACTGTAGATTTAGTTTTTAGTGAAGGCATTGTGAGACTTAAAGATTGTCTTTATATACCCTCACTAAGAAGAAATTTGATTTTTGTTTCAACATTGTGTAAGGATGGTTATTCTGTTCTGTTTAGTGATATGATTACTATCAAATTGAATAACAAATTCCTTACTCATGGAGAACTTGAGAATGGTCTCTATGTCCTCCGTCCTTCTGTGGAAATAAACATAACTAAAACTACGTCAGATCCTATCCCCAAGAAAAGAACATGTAATGCGGTTAATCCCACGTGCCTGTGGCATTATTGACTTAGCCAAATCAACGTAGATCATATCACAAGATTGGTAAAGGATGGTCCTTTGGATTTTTTAACTATAGAAGATCTTCCAACTTGTGAACCTCGCCTTCAGGGTAAGATGATGAAATGGCCATTTATAGGTAAGCCTCAAAGATCAACAAACACACTTGATTTGATACATACTGATGTATGTGGTCCCATGAATGTTAGGACACGAAACTAGCATTGTTATTTCATAACTTTTACCGATGTTTATTCTCGATATGGTTACGTGTACCTAATGAGACATAAGTCAGAATCCTTTGAAAAGTTCAAGGAGTTCAGACAAGAAGTCGAGAAACAATTGGGGAGACAGATCAAAACCCTTCGATCAGATCAGGGTGGTGAATATCTCTCTGACGAATTCTGGGACTACCTTAAGGATAATAAGATTATATCACAGTAATCTCCTCCTGCTACACCACAACTAAAAGTGTGTTAGAGAGGAGAAACCAAACTCTATTAGATATGGTCCGATCACTCCTCGTACATTCAAAACTACCTATATCCTTTTGGGGATACGCATTGGAGATTTCTATATACGTGTTGAACTGGGTTCCAAACAAATCCGATCCTAAGACTCCCTATGAGCTCTAGACCGGTAAGAAACCAAGTGTGAGACACTTAAAGATTTGGGGTTGTCCATCACATGTTAAAAGAATAAGTGTTGACAAATTGAAATCCAAGACCAGTTGTTGCCTATTTGTAGGCTACCCCAAAAGCTCTATTGGATACTGGTGTGTCCTAAAGTGTGTCGTTAAACACCCCGAAACATCGGTTTAAACATTTATAATTTTTACCATTTCTCAAACAACTACTAACGTAGTAAATGGGTGAGAACGGGTCATATTCACAGGGAAGCAAGTGAAAAATTAATATATACTTAGGTCCGGACAAGAGAATGCAATCGGGAATGGCAGAAAATATGAAAATAAAATCTATTATTGCTAAAATTAAATGTTTTGAATTTAAACAAGATAATAAATAACAACCAGGATATAATAAAGTATGAGAATCAACAAAGGAAATAAAATAAATAAATAAAAAATGATTTAGAATCCGGATTCGATGGCAGTAGCTATAGATTAGCTAGACAACTTATAGAAACCCCTCTTGACAAGAACTGGACGTCCATCCTTTCTACAACCCTCGAACCCCTTAAGACACCTTAGCCTTTAATCGAACGAAATCAGATCTGCAAAACAGAGAAACAAACAAGAATTAAATCTAAAAGATTGTTCAAATAAAAATAACAGAAAATAAAATAAAAAAAAGAAAAGAATGGTTGATCAGATCCAGTGGCGGTAGTTGCAGATTGGTTGAACAGTTTGCATGAACCCCTCCTAACAAGAACTGCGTGTCCTTCCCTTATACAACCCTTGAACTCCTCAAGAAACCTTAGCCTTGTAAATGGGTGAATTGACTAACCCCTTCTCCAGGGCCCCTAGGGTCCTTTTTATAGAGAAGGGTGGACACAACTGGGAATAGCGAGAAAGAGGGGGGCGACAACTTGGTTTTAGCAAAGTTATGGGTGCCCTAGGGTTTCTAATGGATGGTTAGGATGATTTTGGGGTGATCTTAGGGCTGAGAAGAAAAGAAGAGGGCACCCAATATTATGTAGGGCTGAGATTTGGGCGCCCAGAAATGAATGGAGGAGATTGAGGGGCCTAGGGTTGAAAGATGGAGATTAAAAGAGGTGGGCGGCACCCTAGAGTGGATGGCTGAGATAGAAGATGGAATGGAGGGCTGAGATCTAGTGGTTAGGGGATGAATGGTGAGGATTAGTAGTTAGGTGGTGCCCTAGGGTTTAAAAACTACAAAGAGAGTGCCCTAGAATGGATGGTGAAGATTAGAAGAGGTGGAGGGTGGAGATTAAACAACTAGGGGCGGCTAGGGTTTGCTAAGGATGAAAAGAATAGGTTAAAAGGCGCCCTAGAGAGGGGAACATGCTAATACAGTAGGAGGGGCGCCAAACTGGGTTTAGTAGATAGGAGGCACCCTCCTGTTCTCAGTTTTTCACCAAAAACATCCCCTCTCTCAGTTGGACTGCACACCAGCTTCCCAAAAACTGCATTTCAGCCATGTAAGTACTTCTAGTTTTCCGCAAAATTTTTATAAAAACCCTCAGAGGTCATAACATTGAATTTAACTGGGAAAAATGGCTTACTTTGACTATTCTAAGGCCGAAAATACCCCTAAAATGATGCCCTTAAGGCATCAAAGTGCAGAATTATCACACCCCAACGTAACCATTTCTAGTCCCTTAGCAATGTATCCTTAAAATTACATTGAGCATTGAGATCCTTCCCATTTCAAGATCATCCCTAACAAAATTGGTCAAGCATCTTGATTCTAGCATTCTTATACTTTATATAGATCGGTATTGAGCTTAAGGGGTAAAACTATCTTAATTTGAATATTACAGAAGAAACTTGTCTTAAAAATCTTATTTACCCTTCCATTTGTAGACTGTCTTGATAAGTTGAGATTGATTTTTAAAATCAGACATGTATTCTTCTTATCATTTTTTACAGTGGATTTCTACCCCTGAACTTGATTTGCAAACTTATTTCTATTGTTACCTTCCACCATTTGACACAAATCTTGACACTTGCCTTAAGTGAAGAGACCCGATTACTAAGTGTTAGGTGATTGTCTTTGGCATTCCCTTTTCTATTTGACGCGAATCTCGACACTTGACTTAAGTGAAAAGACACGATTACTAAGTCTAGGGTATCCATTGACCTTTTATTCTCTCTCTCTCCCTCTCTCTCTTTGCATCCCCGTTCAGGGCAGTCCACTATTTCTAACAATTTGAAGAATTTTTGTATAATTTCTCAATCTTTCTCTTCTTACCTTGGTAGGGGCAAACTTGGGAGTATTTTCCAATTTCTAAACTGTTTCGACAATATTCAAATGAAACCAATTTTGACTCTTATCACTTGCTACCAAATTCTACAAAATTTGGTATTCTTTTATCAGTTTCCTTAACTTTTTCTGTTTGGGAATCTCTTTTAATGGAAAAGCATTAAAAAATTTTCAGTGAAATTTTAATTTTTTTCTTTCTCTTTCCTCACCCCCAACTTAAATGCCATTGTCCCCAATGGCACGATTAGAATGATTTAAAGAGGATTTGGGCCAAAGGGAACAATCAATAGGGTTTTCTTAAGGGGTTCAAGGTCTACCAACTAGTCTCGAATAAAAAAACTCTAAGCAAAAATAACTGAAAACTACATTGGGTTGCCTTCCAAGTAGCGCTAAGTTTAACGTCTTCAGCCAGACACATTCGTGCACTGTTCCCATCTATACTCCCCAACTCACTTTCATCTTCCAACAGACAGGGTTCGGATTGGGCTAACCACGGGGTAGACAGAGCATCCTAAAAGATCATCAACTATATCCACCATGCACTCATCTTCCCTTAGGTTTGGAAACTTAGAGGCACTAAAACTGTTTAACTGAACTTTCTGCTCCCCTAATGAAATGTCCATTTCTCCCAATTTACAGTTGATATTTGTGTTGGCTGTTGCTAGAAACAGACATCCTAAGATTATCGGGATGTGGTTCAGTTCCTTGGTTAGGGTCATGTCTGGGATGATGAAATCCACTGGGAAGTGACAAACCTCTAGCCTGACAATGACATCATCAATAACACTTTGAGGGGTCTTGACTGACCAATCAACGAGTTGCAGAATAATCGGGGTAGGTTCTAACTCGCTGATCCTGAACCTGTCATGAATGAATGGAAGCATATTTATACTGACCCCTAGATCCAATAAGGCTCAATTGAAGGAGGAGCATCAGGATCTTTTACTGTTTGGGGAAGTTGGTTTAGGAGAGCTGCACTAACATCTACCGAGAGCATCATTTTTTGTCGGGCCAATCATGACTCCACCATTTGAGTACACAACTCTTTCAAGAACTTGGCATAGGCTGGGATATGTTGGATCATGCCGAGGAGAGGGAAGTTAATATGGACTTCTCGGCTCTCCTCATTGCGGGTCTCTTTATTCTTTCGCATCGGCTCGACAGTGAGTGTAGTTGGAAAGGTGACTATAGGTTGGTTTGCTATGGGCTTTTCTTATAAAGTTTCCTTTCCTTCTTCTTCTCCCCCTACTTAGGGTCTTCTTGCTCCTTTTCACTAACTCTCTCACACGGGTCCTCTAAAATCCTCCCATTCCTTAAGGTTGTAATAGCCTTGGTGTTTTCAGGCTGAGGGTTCTTAGGAGGTGGTTGAATTTGTTGTGGAGGAAACCCGATGGCTGATTTGTAATAGCCTTGGTATTTTCAGGCTGAGGGTTCTTAGGAGGTGGTTGAATTTGTTGTGGAGGAAAACATAGTGGCTGATTTTTAGGATTTGCAACCGGTTGATTTGGTAGTTGCCCTACTTCTCTCCTCTTCTTGGCTTCGACTAGCTGTCCTATTCGACTCTCTAATCTATCGATGGATTGCTGCTGATTTAGAATCAGCTGCTGAAGTTGCATGAATTGATCATCTACTGTACAAGTCTAAGGAGGTTGAGGGTAAGCCTGATACGGTTGGACCAGTTGGTTCCTAGGGTACACTTGCTGGAATGAACTCTGTACTTGTGGCCTCTGTAATTGCTGGGCCATGGAGTTAGATGGATGGTATTGTTGTTGGGACTGCGTGTAGGTTTGACATGGTTGAACCGGTTAAGTCCCAGGGTAATCTTTGTATTCCTAGTGGGTCTGGGCTTCAGACCATTGAGAGTGCACATCTAGCAGGGGATTTTCTTGGACTCGTGCCCTATAGGTGAAGTTGGGCTGATTTTCCCAACCAGGATTATATGGACTAAAGAATGGGTTAGCATTGGGTTGGAAAAATCTGTTGGCTGCATGTACTTGGTTTGGATTGACTGGATGACATGGGCCTGCCGTAGGGCACTGGCTAATATGATGGGCCGGGCTTGCACAGATGGGACATGTTGGATAGGATGACAAGGTTGGGTATGAGCCACTTTGTGATGATATGCAAGAACTTGGTCAATTCTGTGGGCCATCCCATTAATCTTGTCTAGTTGCCGAGACACATGGTTCCAATCTATTTGTGGCTCAGGTTGGAAGTAGTTTCTCATTTCACACACTCCAGCCATTGAATTCATTTTCTCTTATTTTGTTTTAACCCCCATTTTTCTTCTTTTTCTGAAATTTGAAATTTGAATTTGAATTTCAAATTTAGATTTTGAAATTTATATTCTGCAATTTAATCTCAAATTTGAATTTTTAAATTTTTGATATTCTTTTTTTTAATTTATTTTTTATTTGAAATTTAAATTCAAATTTAGATTTTGAAACTTAAATTCCTGAAATTTAAATTTAAATTTGAATTTGATTTTTTTCTTCTTTTTGAAATTTGAAATTTAAATTTTTAAAATTAAAAAAATGCAAGCAATTCACACACATGACCTATGGGTGAACCTAGGGTTCCCTAAACTAGTGGTTCAACCAATGTTAATCCTTTTAGTTTCACTTGGAATTACACCACTTTCTTTGGTTGGCCAGGTAGGAGGTGGGGATGTGGGAGGCTTCCATTGCTCTCGCAAGGACCTAATTAAGTAACCACAAACCCACTTAGGCATAGCCATTTAACCTCTTTCCTTAGACACCAACCGCCGGTTATGGAAAGTAATTACAAGCTTTCCTAAAATATCGCACACCTTTGAACCAAGTGGGAGGCTTCCCTAAAGCATCTTACTATCCAAATTTTAAATTAGGGTTTAGGGTGAACCGCACGTGAAAGGTGATAATTTTTGGGCCAAGGAAGGGTGATGAAATCCCCACCTTATCTTATTTAAGTTGGGTGCTCTTAAATGGATTAACAAAACAAAACAATCAAACAAAATGAATGCATCTAACTACAATGATAATTTAACAATTAAATAAATCCTAAAACCTAAAATGATAAAATCCTAAAAACTACAATGATAATGCAACCAAGCAAGAGAAGCAATTAAAATGATAGAAAGAAAGAAATCCTAAAACATTCACAACTAGCAATGATAATTTAACAATTAAATAAACCTATATGATGCATGCTCTAGAATATGAAACCCTAAATGTTGGAATGCAGAAATTAGTTTTTTTTTTTTTTATTTTTATATTTATTATTATTATTATTATTTTTAATTTCTTTTGAAATTCGAAGTTTTAAATTTGAAATTCAAATTCAGATTTGAATTAAAATTTAAATTTAAATTCAAATTTGAAAATTTAAACAATTTCCTCTTTAACAATTAATTATTCAATTAAATCACTAATAAAAAGGAAATTAAATAAGGCAACAAATAATTATAACATGCAGAAAATAAAAGAAATAATCATGCTAAAAAGATTAACAACTACCAAAATAAATTCTAACAAGAAAATTGCTATTCTAAAAATTAAACTGAAAATAAAATAAACAAAAGGAAATTATGCGGCAATAAATAAAATAAAATAAAATAAACGATTTTTTTTTTCTTTTTTTTTGAAGTAAAAGAAAAACACAAACCTAATAAGACAAAAATTCAAACAAGAAATTAAATAAAGAAAGAAACTTAAATCTAGAAACAAAATAGAAGAGAAATAATACTAAACAAAAAATAAATCGGATCTAAAAAAATTAATAAAAAATTCAAAAATCACTATTCCAACAAAAAATTGAGTTCAAAAATAAAAATAAAAAAAATTAAAAGTAAAATGGGACAACTACACCTAAAACATAATCTAATTAATTCTTCTCTTCTCTTTTCTTCCGTAGTCCGGCAATGCTTCGGTACTCCACCTTTCGCTATTACGTCTTGCAAAATCAAAGAGAAACAATAATTAAAATAAGATTACAGATCAAGTAATCAAACAAAAATAAAAAATAATGAAACAAATCCGGATAAAGCAAATAAAAAATTTTCTCCGTTGCTTCCCCAACAATGACGCCAAAAACTTGGTGTGTCCGGAAGAGCGTCGTTAAACACCCCGGAACACCAGTTTAAACATTTATAATTTTTACCATTTCTCAAACAACTACTAACGTAGTAAATGGGTGAGAACAAGTCGTATCTACAGGGAGGCAAGTGAAAAATTAATATATACTTAGGTCCGGACAAGAGAATGCAATCGGGAATGGCAGAAAATATGAAAATAAAATCTATTATTGCTGAAATTAAATGTTTCGAATTTAAACAAGATAATAAATTAAAATCAAAATACAATAAAGTATGGGAATCAACAAAGGAAATAAAAGAAAGAAATAAATAAAAAAACAACCCAGAATCCAGATCCGGTGATGGTAGCTGTAGATCGGCCAGATAGCTTGCAAAAACCCCTCCTGACAAGAACCGGACGTTTGTCCTTTCTACAACCCCCGAACCCCTCAAGACACCTTAGCCTTGAATCGAACGAATTCAGGTCTGCAAAACAGAGCTTGCAGGAACCCCTCCTAACAAGAACTAGGCGTCCTCCCCTTCTACAACCCTTAAACTCCTCAAGAAACCTTGTCCTTGTAATTGGCTGAATTGACCAACCCCTTCTCTTGGGCCCCTGGGGTTCTTTTTATAGAGAAGGGTGGACACAACTAGAAATAGCGAGAAAGAGGGGGGCGACAGCTGGGTTTTAGCAAAGTTATGGGCCCCCTAGGGTTTCTAATGGAGGGTTAGGATGATTCTGGGGTGATCTTAGGGCTGAGAAGAAAAGAAGAGGGTGCCCAATATTATGTAGGGCTGAGATTTGGGTGCCTACGGATGAATGGAGGAGATTGAGGGGCCTAGGGTTGAGAGGTGGAGATTAAAAGAGGTGGATGGCATCCTAGAGTGGATGGTTGAGATAGAAGATGGAAAGGAGGGCTGGGATCTAGTGGTAAGGGGCTGAATGGTGAGGATTAGCAGTTAGGTGGCGCTCTAGAGTTTAAAAACTACAAAGAGAGTGCCCTAGAATGGATGGTGGAGATTAGAAGAGGTGGAAGGTGGAGATTAAATAGCTAGGGACAGATAGGGTTTGCTAAGGATGAAAAAAATAGGTTAAAAGGCGCCTTGGGTTTGCTAAGGAGAGGGGAGCATGCTAATACAGTAAGAGGGGCACCAAACTAGGTTTAGTAGATAGGAGGCACCCTCCTGTTCTCAGTTTTTCACAAAAACACCCATTTTCTTAGCTGGACTTCACACTAGCTTCTCAAAAACTGCATTTCAGCCATGTAACTTCCCTAGTTTTCCACAGAATTTGTGTAGAGACCCTCAGAGGTCACAACATTAAAATTAATTGGGAAAAGGACACAATTTGACTATTCTAAGGCTAAAAATACCCCTAAATTGTTGCCCTTAAGGCATCAAAATGTAGAGTTATCATATACCTCTTCTATGACCCAAGAGAGCAAAAAGTGTTTTGTAGTCATATTGCCTACTTCTTGGAAGAAGGTTACATCTTGAATTATCATTGTCAGGAAATTGTTCTTGATGAGGAGAGCTCAAGAGTAGTGGGAGATGTCCCACATGTTCCAGATAATACCCAACTTAGAAGATCTACCCGAGTTTCTTGACCTCCAGTTCGTTACGGCTATGATCAAGAAAGTTACTTGATGGAAACCATGATAAGTGAGAAAAATCCCCTGACTTGTGCAGAAGATATGTTGGACATAGATTCCTTGAAGTGGGTAGATGCCATGAATGTCGTGATAGACTCTATGAAAACCAAAAGAGTTTGGACTCTTGTAGACCTATCCCTTGGGGTGAAAGCAATTGGTTGCAAATGGACTCTTGTAGCGAAAAGGTACACTTAGAAAGAGGAAGTCGATTATGAGGAAACCTTTTTGCCTGTGGTCATGCTTAAATCCATATGGATCTTGTTAGCTATAGCAGTACACTATGACTATGAGATTTGGCATATGGATGTCAAAACCGCATTCTTGAATGGAGATCTTACTGAAGATATCTATATGCAACAGACACAAGGTTTTTTTGTTGCTGGTCAGGAATACAAGGTGTGTAAACTTAACCGATCCATTTATGGACTTAAGCAAGTTTTAAGAAGTTAGAACATTCGATTTGACTCTGCCGTTAAACAATTTGACTTTGAGCAGAATCTGGATGAACCTTGTGTTTACAGGAAATCAATGGGAGATAAGGTTATGTTCATTGTTTTATATGTAGATGACATTCTACTAATTGGGAATGATGTAGGAATGTTGACTACGGTGAAGGTATGACTTTCGCAGCAATTCTCCATGAAAGATCTTGGAGAAACCTCCTACATCTTGGGACTTCGACTCTATAGAGATAGATCGAAGAGGATAATAGGATTATCCCAATATAGTTACATTGACAAGATTATCAACAGATACAACATGGAGAACTCCAAGAAGGGATTTGTCCCTTTTAGACATGGTGTAGGTACATAGTGCTCGTTCAGACCCTCAGAAAACATCAAACATCAAGATTAGCACCACAAAGTTGCGTGCAAACAACCTACAGTCAATCCCATGCTGCGGTGAACCTGCAACACACTATCAACCCTTCAATGAACTCACAATGTGTATCGCAAAACCACAATAAACCCATGTGAAAGGATGAGAGATCCATCATATGGATGGCCGAACCTTGTAGGAAGGTTGGGCGAAATTTCAAAATTTCTCTCTCTCCCATGTGGGAATCACATTCCCTATTTTAGAAAACTGTATTTTCAAGGATCAATCTTGAAACCAAACCGGACCAGATCTGAAACCGAAAGGAAGTAAAGGGATATTCTCTATTTCTCTTAATGAATGAAGTTTTCGTGTTAACCCTTAGTTGCCATTGCTCGTCTTTCTACCGTTGAGCGATTTTATTTATAAAATACTCTCTGGCTCGACCTCTCTCTAGAAAAACTTCAATCTCTCCTTCTCCTATCTCTCTCTCTCTCATTCTTGACTTTTTGGGGTCCTCTGTAGGGCTTAATCTTCTTTGTTGCCTACCTTGTTTGAGCTTTCATTGTGCTACTGGCCTTTCAAACTTTGGATTTTTCTTTCTTTATTTGTTTTGGTACTTGTCATGCCATGAAGATGTAGGAAAGGCATGGAAGAAGCGACTTCGAGGGTTTCCAAGGATTCAGCGTTTGGTGAGAAAGAAATCAGCGTAGGATGCCAAAGATCTTCTTGATCCTCGTAATGGTGATTTGTGAGAAGATTATGTTGCTTCAAAGAGGCAGAAAGATAGGGCTGGCACTGTAGCCACTAATCAATGGAACAAAAACAAGGATGAACAAGGAAACTCTTTAGTTGGTGATAGAGAGACGAAAGGGCCATGAGTAATTTAGACCATTTTCTTTCCATGCCGCATTACTCTATTTTAGAATGCTAAAAGCTTCTAATTTATTGTTGTATTTGGTTAGTGTTGGATCTTATATTTGTTTACTTGCCAATTTAAAGTGTGTTGAATCTTATATTTGTTTGTGCATTAATGATTGAATGTTCGTTTTGCTATATTTCTTTCAATTAGCTTATAAGATTACGGAAGATAAACTTATGATTGTTGTATGAAACAAAATGTGAGTTTGGAATTGTGTTTTCCTTTAGTTTGTTTATTCATGTTATTTCTTTTGTTTTTGTATTTGTTGTAGTCTATCCTATTTTAGAATGCATTATGTTGTAATTAGATTCAATTTTTCATTTAAGCTTACAACTTGTACTAGATTAGTTCTATAATTGTATTTATTTTCCACCTTCTTGAATTGAATGATTTTCAATGGAGTTCCTTCCAATTGTCCAAATTAGATATTTTCAGCTCTTCCAAATGACTGATTTCATTGATTTTTATCTCAATTATATGTGAGGGTTGTACGAGCTCTTAAGCTTATGAAGGTGGATTTCTTGGGAACATTTGATCCATATGTTAAATTCAGATTGAATGGTGAAAGGCTTCCAACAAAGAAAATGACAGTTAAGATGAAGAACTTGAATCTTGAGTGCAATGAGGATTTTAAAGTAATTGTGAAAGATCTTGATCGAGTCTCAACTCTCAAGTCCTTCAGATAAATGTCTATGACTGGGATAAGGTTAAGTCTTTCTTATTTGTTTCCTGAAATTCTATGTTGCTTTGCTTCTTTATTATAATGATGTTAGAAAAAAAAATAAAGACAATCACTTTAGTGAGCAAGGTTGCTTTTGGTTATAGTCCATGGTGCCAACTACGTTGAGGGAAAGCATCACAATAACCCTTATGCAATGGTCCTTTGTAGAGGAGAGAAGAAGAAAACTAAGGTGAAATTTGTTGATCAAACTTGGACTTAGTTTTATGAGTCTTCGTTCTAATTTAATAGTTAAACATAGCTAAGTAATTGATAATATTTGTTGACTTTAAGATTGTTAGATTAGTTTATCAAATGATTCAACCATTATATAACAGTTATGTCAACTAATCTAATCAAGTCAGCATTGTTGCAAAGCAACTTTGGAGGAGTTTGAAATTTGTTTGTGAAAATTTTACGCAATTGGTTCTCGGCATTTCAAATGTTATTCAGATGTACCAAAGCCAATGTTGATTTTTAATTCTATGTCCCATGCACAACTTTACATCTCCCCATGATCTTTTCTAACTAAGAATAAATGGAATGTGTTTTTTATTAATGGAAACAAACATAATAGATCTATAAAAACTAATTAAAATAGCTTTCTAATATTTAATAATCTATTTCTAATATTTTCATTTTCCACTCCAATGTAATATATTTGATTTAAACTTCAAACCATTTTTTTTCTTTCTGATTTTCTAATTTTTTAATTATCAAAAAAGTTATTTGATTAATCACCAAGAGATAAACACACATTCGAATTACACTTTCATAATATTTTCCTTATGCAATGTTCAGTTTTTTCCATTGTTATGATTCTATTCTGTGGTTGTCCTCTCCCCTTGTAATCTGGCAGGGTGTTGTGGGGTAGAGGAACAACCAAATTTTCTAAAGCAAAGTGTTGTAAGTGGAGGTTGTTATACGCAAAGCAGAGAGGTTACTAGCAAATTGGGCTTCTTTAAGGGTGTTAGACAGTTATGCCCTTAGCTCCAATCATATTGATGTACCTTTTGACATTTATTGTAAATGAATAAAGTACATAATTGATTCATGTCATTGTGGTGTGTTTTTGTGTAATACCCTTAAACTGGACATTTAATGAGACTTGTGTTAGTTTAGAATCTTCACAGTCGTTGGATAGATCTGGGGAGATTTATCCTGCCAAGACTAACACTGATGTACCACCAAGTTGGTTGGGGTGGCTTGTCTCAGCTGCCAGGGTGAGACCTGAGGTACATGCAGTGTGGGTTTTCTTGAAACTCTGAACCGGACCAAAATTCCAATATTGCCCTTAACCTTGGAGAGAGATGGGAAAAACTAGAATGTTACACCTGACCCTTAGACTTGATTATGGTACTGCACTGGGTGTCGAATTGGGCTATCTTTGATATGTCAATCAGTGAGATCCATAGAGGGGGTCAAAACCTGGGTATGTTGAGACAATCTAAGAAATCATCTGAGTGGGTGATCATAGTGATAGGATCAGCCCCTTTGTCAGACAAAGTGAATGATCGGGGATGCACTCTCTCTAATGAAAACCTAAAACTATAGTTGATTTCAACCGTGAAATTTGTTTTGGCAAAATATATTTATATAAAGATACACATATATATTATGGTGTCAAAATGTTTGCAAAAGGTTTTAATTCCTGGGATCCATGTGAGTAGAGAGTGCAACACTGTTCCTTGTAGTCGAGGGAGAAGTCCTCTCTTGTCGGGTAGTGTTTGATCATTATGGGCTGAGAGGTTAAGTGTAAGATCATTGAGGATAATACATGATGAGGTAATCTTGCATCTGTCCACAGTCCTTGGGTTTTCATAAGGTGGCTGGACCCAAGGACCATTTAGTGTAAATGTTGGGCCCATTAAGAGCCCACGGTGATTTTCTCAGTGGTTCACTGTCTCCTACAGTGAATTCGGCCAGGCCATGTAACAAAGGCTAGGCTAAACTCATGTGGCTCATGTGTAGATCAATGTTTAGGTCCCACGCCATACAAGGAGAGCCAACTGGAAGTAGGTTAAAAGGTTAAGTGAGCATATAAACTTAATGGGCCTAAAGCCCAATTCGAACTGGGTTAATTAGATTAATTAAATAGGGGCAAATCTGGGTTTGGATCAGTAGATAAGGATAAGAGGATAAGTCTTATCCACTTAAAGAGTACAGATCCAAATAAAAATTTGGATAAGAAAACTCCTAATTTGATTAAGATCAAGCTGATCTTAAACTGCAGATAAGATAAGGGATTGTCCTTATCACTTAAAGAGTCCATATCCAAATAAAGATTTGGATTAGGAAACTCCTAATTAGATTAGGAGATTGTCTCTTTAAGGCTATAAATAAGAAAGTAGGGTGGACATGCAAAATACACAATAGACATTACAATAGTCTGTAGAGTTCTCCCTTGTTCTTGCTACCCCTACCCAGTTCGATCTCCACTTGTGGGAGTGATTAAGAATTGTTCTTGATATTCCTTCTTGGTAGAAGAGGCAATTTGAAGTTGTGCTCACCAGCCCTCTACCCCATTCTTGTTGAAGAATTCAGTTCTTGTTGAAGAGCTATCCTGCTGATCCTGCTTCACCTCACATTGTGTCATTTTCATTGGAAGCAGTTTTTGGATTTCTCCTTGGGCGTGAACACCTTCATTGGGAGTTACTGCTACTCCGTATCAAGTATATCCCTCTCCTCCCTTTTGGTTTCAGATCTGGTCAAGTTGGGTCAAGATTGATCATTGAAAATGTAGTTTTCTAAAATAGGGAATGTGATTTCCAGATGGGAGAGAGAAATTTTTGAAATTTCGCCTAACCTTCCTACAGGGTTCGGCCATCCATACGATGGATTTCTCATCCCTTCAGTGGTATCAGAGCTAGGTTCAAATCTTGAACCGAATTAAACCAGATCTGGATCTGCGCAAATGGGCATAGGGCGCTCTACCCGATTTGTGCAGTTAACAATTTTCTTGGAAATCGGTTCCCAAGAGGAACCGTGCGGAACCCTAGCCATTTAGAGCCCATCTAAATTTGGCTTTACAAAAGCCAATGGGAGCCACTTTGGTTTGACCTAAATCAGATCAAGGGAGTTTTTCGAACCCTCCATTAAATATAAGTGCATGTGATAGGGAATTTCATATGATGAATTCTCTAAAGGCCTTCCATCATTAGTATGATGGTTGACTGTATTGGTGGGTGTGGATGCACCATAAAATTGGGTTATCCATCTGCTAATATAGTTGGTGGGATTACTCACCCTCACCTTGGTCTTCATGAACATGATGGGTGAGCACTTACTGGACAGAAAGGTTTAACCTAAAATGGCAATGAACCTTGTCTGACAGAGGCCAAAGGGAAAGCTCATAAGATGAGTGGATGAGATCCTTCATAGAAGATGGTGGGGTTTTGCAGCTGAAACAGTTGGTTCCATGCACTCCATGTGGTTTCCCACATTTCCAGAGATAGAACTATCTTCGTCACTGAGATTGGAGTGAATCTCAGAGATGCCCAAAATGGAAATGGAACATAGCTTAAAAGCCCTTTCTATGTGATGACATGAATCGATTAGGTTATGGACTTATAAATTTGCCTTGCCTCTACCAGAAATGACAAATGGAAACTTCACCAAATTGTTTGATGATAACAAACTCAAGGGCCCAAATTATGCTGGTTCTGACGTCCGAGAAATTGGACAAAATTGCTAAGAACACTGCTCTGGATCGTCTAGGTGACAGGGTTTCTGAGGCCCGAAGAAGAGAGTATCAAGAATGGGAAGAGAAAAGCTCTCTTTCCCGGTGTTATATTATAGCCTCTTTAGACAATCCGGTACAATGATAATTCGATAAGATCGAAGTGTCCAAGGATATATTGGATAGTCTAAAGACTATGTATGAAGAGCATAATCGTTCTACTCGACAAAATGTCTTAAAATTGTTTATAACCACACAGATGACCGAGAACCAACAAGTTCGTGACCATTGTCTAAAGATGATGGGTTATATTAATGAACTTGAGGCTCTCAGGTTAGGGCTAAATCATGACACCAAAATTGATGTTGTCCTCAATTCCTTACCTCCGTCCTTCAATTAGTTTATCATGAATTACAACATGAATAAGCTAAATGTTAGCCTTCAGGAACTCAACAATATGTAGTAGAGGGCTGAAGAACTGATTAAGAAGGATAAGCTGATAGCCATGCTTGTTGAAGGTGGCAAATCAGGCAAGAAAAAGAAGAAGGCTAAAAGAAAGGCTCAGAACAAGGGTATCAAAACTAAAAAGCAAAAGAAAGAAAAGACATTGGATGCCTATCACTTCTGCAAACAGACCGGCCACTGGAAGAGGAATTGTCCTCAATATCTAGAGACTCAGAAGCAAGGTCATTTTGAATATTTTATCATAGAGACTAATTTTGTAGCAATAGTGGTACTAGGTCAAATCCCACAATGAAATTTTTGTAGTAATAGTGGTACTAGGTTGAAACCCACAGGGAGCTAGGGAATAATTTCTTAGCCGAATGTGCAATATAATCGAGTGGGAAAATTAAATAATTAAAATTTCTAAAAGAACAAGAAAGCAATAGCAATATCAAACAAGAGAAATCAGTCTTCCCGAATTCTGATTCAAGGGCTCGGATTAATCAATTGGTCATCGATCATAGGTAACCTTTGGTAGTCTTGCAATTCAAGCATTTAACCTTAGATTTATTAGGATAGTCATAATAAACCTTGTGTTTTCCTAAATTAGCTGACCAAACCCAACATTCGTTCAACACTTATCA
>NW_010729259.1:1019933-1091048 GCF_000365185.1 Nelumbo nucifera
AGGTTAAAACATGTCAATACATTGGTCAAAGGCTGTCATGAACAATTGACCCGGAAAGATATTAACCTAATTGCTACTTGTACCACTATTCGTGATAATTACAGATCACCGAACCATGGATATTAGTAGGAAAATCAACATTAATTAATTTGTCAGACTAATTAACATTAACATCCATTAAGAATATGCACAAGAACCAATGAATACTTGAATTAAAAAGTAAGAACTTGAGTTAAATACAGAACCTCACGATGACACAATCGAACCTCCCCCCTTGAACCAGAAAAGAAAAGGCCTAGTTGCTCATGATTTTTGAACCCTCCAAGCTTTGCTTCTCAGTAGGCCGAACTGATCTTCTTGGTAGCTTGAGTTGCTTGATGCTGGATTGTTGGACTGATTGAGTGCCTAAAGCTAGTCCCCCCCCTCCTTTATATAGTTTTAGGAGGAGGGCTCTCTCCAACTCCTTCTAGGAGATTAACCTTAATTCCTGATCTGTTTTGAACTAATCCTATCCTATCTCTTATCTAGTGAACTAATAAGACTCTCCTTCTGGAAGTTACATTCGAAATTGGGACTCTAGGCTCTTGAATTCGAGTTGAGCTGCTTTAATATCTTGGGCTGCTACAAGGCTCTTCTGCGAATTGGGCTTTAGCTGTGAAATGGGCTTTACTGCGAACTTGCTCCGACTTCGGGACAAGTTTGGTCTTTGATGTGGACTGGATCTATTAAAACTCAAAACTTAAAAATTGTGAGCCTTTCTTTCATCTTTCTGATGCCTCTTTAATTATCCAAATCGGACTCCAGAATTGAGAGTTATGCCTAGATTACTGAATGGTGCCGAAACTATGCAAAATCATCCGATTTGCCTTGTTTTTTTCCAATTGCCTTCTTGCTTGCCCTGAATCGAAATACAAGAGTAATGAATCCAATTAAGTGTTAAATTAATGAAAAAGTGTGAGTATTTGGGGATAAAAATAGAGTACTTTTTAGTCTCATCAAGGAACTCAACAATATGTTGTAGAGGGCTGAAGAATTGATTAAGGATAAGCCGATAGCCATGCTTGTTGAAGGTGGCAAATCAGGCAAGAAAAAGAAGAAGGCTAAAAGGAAGGCTCAGAACAAGGGTATCAAAACTAAAAAGAAAAAGAAAGAAAAGGCATTGGATGCGTGTCACTTCTGCAAACAGACTGGCCACTGGAAGAGGAATTGCCCTCAATATCTAGAGACTCAGAAGCAAGGTAATTTTGAATATTTTATCATAGATACCAATTTGTTGGCCACTTTTGCTTCCTAGTATATTGACTCTGGGCTTCAACTCATGTGTGTAACTCACTATAGGGGTTCAAGATAAGTAGAAGACTAAGTGAAGGAGAAGTGACGCTCTATTTGGGGACTTATGCAACCGTTGTAGCTACAGCCATAGGAACTGTAGAACTAGTTTTCAGAAAATGAATAATTGTACTTAAAGATTGTTTTTTCGTACCTAATTTAAGAAGAATTTTGATTTCTGTCTCAAAATTGTTCATGGATTGTTTTTCTATCTTATTCAGTAATGTAATTACTATTAAATGAAATAACAAATTCCTTGGGATTAACTACCGTCTGTGATGGTAGCCTTCCAAAGTTCTTCGCCTCCAACTTGCTAATGGAAGTAGAAAGTTGACTGATTTGGTTCCCTAAGTTCTAGATGCTGGCCCTTGTTTCTTGTTGAAATTGTTGAGTGTTAGTAGCAAGAGCCTTAACGATTTCATCTAATGACATATCTGAACTTGAGGGTTGACTTTGCGCTGAGAAAGGTGCTGAAATTGGGGGCTGTTTGTTGAAAGCTTGGGGCTGATATCTCTGTGGTCCTCCTTGATTTTTGTATCCCAGATTGGGATGATCTTTCCACCCAGGATTGTAGTAATTGGAATAGGGATCATACTTGCATTTAGGTTGGCCCGGAAATCCTCCTACGGCACTAACTTGCTGCATCGAACCATCCTACAACGGTGGACACATATCCATAGGATGCCCAGGTATCGAACAGACACCACATACCCTTGTYGTTTGCAATTGCCTTGCAGCCAGTTGCCGAACCAAGGCAGTTAGATCAGAAATTTGATTTTCTAAATTAGAATGGCTTACCTCATTAACACGCCTGATAGTACCATCTGTTCTTGCTCCGAATTGTTGTGAATTTTCGGCCATGTTGGAAATCAATTCCCTAGCCGCTTTGGGTGTTCTATTGACCAAGGCTCCTCCACTAGCTACGTCTACCATACTTCTATCCATAGGTTGGAGTCCTTCATAGAAGTATTGGATCAAGAGTTGTTCGGGTATTTGGTGGTGGGGGCAACTAGTACAAAGCTGTTTACATCTTTCCCAATATTCGTATAGTGTCTCACCACCAAACTGCCGAATTCCACAGATTTCCTTCCTAATATTTGCAGCTCGGAATGCAGGAAAATATTTATATAAAAACATTCTATTCATCTCATCTCATGTACATATCAAACCGGGAGGAAGAATGCATAATCAATCCTTTGCTTTATCTCATAAAGTAAAAGGAAAATCTATAAGTTTTACCTGGTTCTCAGTCATACCGTGCTGTTTCATGCTTGAACAGACAACAAGGAATTCTTTGAGGTGTTTATGAGGGTCATCACCTGGAAATCCATGAAAAATAGGAAGCAGTTGAATCAATCCAGATTTTAGTTCAAAGGCTACCTCGAGAGTGGTATATATTATGCACAGGGGCTGTTGGTTCATGATTGGTGCAGCCAACTCCCTTAGCGTTCTCTCTTTATCAGCCATCTTTTCTTCTTCTTCGAAAATAGGTGGATCACAAGTTGGCAAGTCGAATTCAGAATTCACCCTTGGAGGTGAACGGTCATTCCTTTGCTTCGCCTCCTTCCTTAAACGACGGGTAGTCTTGTCAATTTCGGAGTTGTACTCTAGTTCACCTCTTTGAGAAGCATGAGTCATGAAACAAAGAAGGTTAACACAAATAGAAGGTAACAAGCTAAGAAATTAAAGTAGCTCCCTAGCAACGTCGTCAAAATTTTGACGGGTTGTCGAAGCCCTAAAAATTAATGCTAGTCCCACAATAAAATTTTTGTAGTAATAGTGGTAGTAGGTCGAATCCCATAGGGAACTAGGAAATAATTTCTTAGCCGAATGCGCAATATAATAGTGTGGGAAAATTAAATAATTAAACTTTCTAAAAGAACAAGAAAGCAATAGCAATATCAAACAAGAAAAATCAGTCTTACCGAATTCTGATTCAAGGGTTTGGATTAATCAATTGGTCATCGATCATAGGTAGACTTCGGCAGTTTTGCAATTCAAGCATTTAACCTTAGATTCATTAGGATAGCCATATTAAACCTTGTATTTTCCTAAATCAGCTGACTAAATCCAGCATTCGATCAACACTTATCACTAATCGACTGGGTACAATAGCGTTCCATATTAACTAGTGATAGCATTAAGCTTTGTGAAAACAGTTAAACCAAAATAACAGTAATTGAGATAGCTGCAATTATCGAATCTTGTTCCATTGATTCCCTTTAGGTTAAAACATGTCAATTCATTGGTGAAAGGCTGTCACGAACAATTGACCCAGAGAGATATTAATCTAATTGCTATTTGTACCACTATTCGTGACAATTACGGATCACCGAACCATGGATAGCAGTAGGAAAATCAACACTAATTAATTTGTTAGACTAATTAACATTAACATCCATTGAGAATATGCACAAGAATCAACGAATACTTGAATTAAAAAGCAAGAACTTGAATTAAATATAGAACCTCATGATGACACAATCGAACCTCCCCCCTTGAACCAGAAAAGAAAAGCTTAGCTGCTCATGATTTTCGAATCCTCTAGGCTTTGCTTCTCAGAAGACCAAATTGATCTTTCTTGATTGAGTTGCTTGATGCTTGATTGATGGATTGTTAAATTGATGCCCAAAGCTGGTCCGCCCCCCCTTTATATAGCTTTAGGAGGAGGGGCTCTCTCCAACTCCTCTTAGGAGATTATCCTCAAAAATAGAAAGTCCTAATCTGTTTTGAACTAATCCTATCCTATCTCTTATCTAGTAATCTAATCCAATTTTCTTATCTTTATAGGATTACATTCAAAATTTAAATCTAATAAGACTCTCATTTTGGAAGTTACATTCAAAATTGGGACTCTAGGCTCTTGAATTCTAGTTGAGCTGCTTTAATATCTTGGGCTGCTACAAGGCTCTTCTGCGAATTGGGCTTCAATTGTGAAATGGGCTTTTCTACGAACTTGCTCCGACTTCGGGACAAGTTTGGTCTTTGATGTGGACCGGATCTATCAAAACCCAAAACTTAAAAGTCGTGGGCCTTTCTTTCATATTTCTGATGCCTCTTGAATTATCCAAATCGGACTCCAGAATTGAGAGTTATGCCCAGATTACTAAATGGTGCCGAAACCGTGCAAAATCATCCAATTTGCCTTGTTTTCTTCCAATTGCCTTCTTGCTTGCCCTGAATCAAAATACAAGAGTAATGAGTCCAATCAAGTGATAAATTAATGAAAAATAGTGAATATTTGGGGATAAAAATAGGGTACTTTTTAGTCTCATCAGGTAGCAAAACTAAAAATCAGAAGAAAGATAGGGCATCAGATGCTTGTCACTGCAAATAGACCGCCACTAGAAGAGTAATTGTCCTCAATATCTAGAAACTACGAAGCAAGGTAATTTTGAATCTTTTATCATAGAGACCAATTTGTTGGTTACTTCTGATTCCTGGTGTATTGACTCCGTGGCTTCAACTCATGCGTGTAACTCACTGCAGGGGTTAAAGATAAGCAAAAGACTGAGTGACGGAGAAGTGATGCTCTACTTGGGGACTTTTGCAACAGTTGCGGCTACAGCCATAGGAACTATAGAACTAATTTTCAGAGAAGGAACAATTGTACTTAAAGATTATCTTTTCGTACCTAATTTAAGAAGAAATTTGATCTCTGTCTCAAAATTGTGCATGGATGGTTATTCTATCATTTTTTGTAATGTGATTACTATTAAACGGAATAACAAGCTCCTCACATATGGAGAACTTGAGAACGGTGTGTACGTTCTTCATCCTTCTTTGGAAACAAACATTTATTGTAAATGAATAAAGTACATAATTGATTCATGTCATTGTGGTGTGTTTTTTGTGTAATACCCTTAAACTGGACACCTAATGAGACTCGTGTTAGTTTAGAATTTTCACAGTCGTTGGATAGATCTGGGGAGATTTATCCTGCCAAGGCTGACACTGATGTACAACCAAGTTGGTTGGGGTGGCTTGTCTCAACTGCTAGGGTGAGACCTAAGGTACATGCAGTGTGGGTTTTCTTGAAACCCTAAACCAAATCGAAATTCCAGTATTGCCTTGGACCTTGGAAATAGATGGGCAAAACTGGAATGTTACACCTGACCCATAGACTTAATTATGGTACTGCACTGGGTGTCAGATTGGGTTGTTTTTGATTTGCCAATCAGAGAGATCCTTAGAGGGGGTCAAAACCTAGGTATTTTGGGACAGTCTGAGAATTCATCTGAGTGGGTGATCATAGTGATAGTTAGCCCCTTTGTCGGACAAAGTGAATGATCGGGGATGCACTCTCTCCGATGGAAACCTAAAACTGCCAACAGTTGATTTTAATCGTTGAAATTTGTTTTTGCAAAATATATTTATATAAAGATATACATATATATTATGGTTTCAAAATGTTTGCACAAGGTTTTAATTCCCGGGATCCATTTGATTAGAGAGTGCAACACTGTTCCTTGTAGTCGAGGGAGAGGTCCTCTCTTGTTGGGTAGTGTTTGATCATTATGGGCTGAGAGGTTAAGTGTAAGATGAGGGTAATACCTGTTGAGCTAATCTTGCATCTGCCCATTGTCATTGGGTTTTCATAAGGTGGCTGGACCCAAGGACCATTTAGTGTAAATGTTGGGCCCATTAAGAGCCCATGGCGATGGACTCAGGGGTTCACTGTCTCCTACATTGAATTTGGCCAGGCCTTGTAACAAAGGCTGGGCTGAACCCATGTGGCTGATGTGTATATCAATGTTTGGGTCTCATGCCATACATGGAGAGCCAACTGGCAGTAGGTTAAGAGGTTAAGTGAGCATATAAACTTAGTGGGCCTAAAGCCCAATTCGAACTGGGTTAATTAGATTAATTAAATAGGGGCAAATCTGGGTTTGGATTAGCATATAAGGATAAGAGGATAAGTCTTATCCACTTAAAGAGTCCAGATCCAAATAAAGATTTGGATCAGGAAACTCCTAATTTGATTAGAATCAATCTGATCTTAAACTGCAGATAAGATAAGGGATTGTCCTTATCAATTAAAGAGTCCATATCCAAATAAAGATTTGGATTAGTGCAAAATACACAACAGACATTACAACAGTTTGTAGACTTCTCCCCTGTTCTTACCGCCCCTACCCAGTTCAATCTCCACTTGTGGGAGTGATCAAGAATTGTTCTTGACTTTGATTCTTGGTAGAAGAGGCAATTTGAAGTCGTGCTCACCAGCCTTCTATCCCATTCTTGCTGAAGAATTGGTTCTTACTGAAGAGCCGTTTTGCTGATCCTGTTTCACCTCACACTGTGTCATTTTCAGTGGAAGCAGATTTTAGATTTATCCTTGGGCGTGAACACCTTCATTGGGAGTTACTGCTACTCCGTATCAGGTATATATCCCTCTCCTCCCTTTTAGTTTCAGATCTAGTCCGGTTTGATTCAAGATTGATATTTGAAAATGCAGTTTTCTAAAATAGGGAATATGATTCACAGATGGGAGAGAGAGAAATTTTTGAAATTTCGCCCAACCTTCCTGTAGGGTTCGGCCATCCATACGATGGATCTCTCATCCCTTCAAAGAGAGTTTAGTGGTCTCCTCATTTCTGAATTTATGGTAATAAGTGAGGTCAAATTATTAATCATGAGCCCAGTTGACTTTTGTCTTTTTTGTGTATATGCTATGTAAAACACGCATGGGTGCCTCCCTAATCTTATTGCTTTGTTTGGTTTGAGTACAAAGTACATTTAGGATGTGGTTTCTTAGGTTCATATTCCTACCTTGGCAGGTTCTCTAGCATCTCCCGGTGCCCTAATTGTTCTTTTATTTATTTATTTTATATCGTCAGATTTAATATATGACTTGTTGATTGGCAGTAATGACACTGGACATATTATTTCTTTCTTTTGTATCAACATATCCATTCTCAAGCCCCTAACACTACCATTTCTTCCTACTTCCAACGTTAGGACATCTAGAAAGGTAAGTAATAAGAGCAGAATACAAAACCTATAAGCTATTGAATGTAAACTTTTAACCCAAGGTGTGACCAAATATTGTCAAGTTCCCACTGTTGGTTTCACAACAAGACCAGATGGGGCAATGAATGGCATGGCTGGCATTTTCTTTATTTGTAACAAAATTAGACTCAGACACCATATTATAATTGTCCATGTTTGAGATAGAGAAATAGCTAGCATATGGTGTGAGAGGAGCCTTTGGTCAAGAAACAACCAACTATGAAAGGGATGGCTGGAGAAGAAAATCAGTCGGCATGAAACATTAAACAACCTAGAAAAACTGAAGCTAACCAAGAGAAGCATGTAAACACAATTGGATAGGCATAATCCAATCTCACCATGCCTCATGAACTTGATTGCAACCAGAAAGAATTCTTGAAGCAGTGCGGATCTTGTGCTGTTCACTGTTGGTCTTAAAGGTTTACATGCAAATCATTTGTTCCTTTGATCACTTGTGTTTTTTCCCTTTAATTTTCTTAAACATTTCTTATCACCTTTTTTTCTTGTTTGTATGATGAGAAATTCACCTATTCATCTTTACATAAAATTGTAGTTCCTTGTTACATGGTTCTATGTTTCTTAATTCACATAATTTTTCTTAAAACAATGAAATCTCATGAGGCTTAATCATCGTGCAGTATTCTTTTATGTTAGATGCTACTGTGAACATCATTGTTTATTTCTTTTTCCTCAGAAGTTAGATTTCATCATTTTAGATGTTAACTGGTAATATCATGTGATGATTCTTTAATTCTCCATTCTAAATGTTACATTTCCATAGAATCAATTACTATGAATGGCCCATTTCTCATTCTTCTGGAAGTAAACTTCTGGAATCACTGCACTCAGTGTTAAAAGAAGGAAAAGCAAGTAGAAGAAGCACCATGCACAGAAAACTGTGAAACATTTAGTAAGCACTATTTGATAGACCAAAGTTGTAAAGCAGATTTGTTCTCGGTTTTTGAGAGCCCCCATGAGTTCTTCTTGTCAAGCTTTTCAACATGATGTAGTCTCCACCCCTGAATGTATAGAGAAAAAGTTCTGATTTTCTTCAGAACTGTCATAGTAGATCATCATCAGCCCATAGGAAGTCGCTATCAAGATTAAGAAGTTCATGTCAAACAGTTCTTGTTCGTCCACCAATTCCAAAGCAAGTTAAGGGCTTGTCCTTGCATGAGAAGTACATTGACCAGCTACATTCCAGGGAGGTTAGAAGAATGGCTGCATCTACTTCTACTGCAAAAGGCATTGGTCCTAAAAGTAATAGAAATGATTGGCATGTACAGATGATTTGAAATTAGCCGATGAAGATGAGAATGGGGAAGCCGATGAAGATGATGATTAACCTTTACAATTTTTATTATTTCATTGCATAGAAGGTAGTTTGAGATAATGGCTCTGTAATTGGGGAAATGATGCCTCTGGTATAAGCACCTAACTTGTCACCTGTTGACCTCGTAGTCTCCTACAAGTCAACAGGATGCTTCTTTTTAGGTTTACTTGTAGTTGAGAGAAGGGATATTAATTTGGTCCCACAGATGATTTGAAATTAGCTCGAATTTTTATGAAGACCACTTAAGTTGCAATATCCTCATTCCAGGACGAAATCAAAATCTTAATTGGCTTGGGTTGAATTGAATGAAGGTATCTTATCTTAACCAATATTTAGTTGTTGCAATGTCATTTTTGTTCAAAATGATTACAAGTTTTTAATTCAATATATGCTGCATGACTTGTTGAGGGCTTTCCAAACAATGCTACCTTCAAACTTTGATCAACAAAGTTGAATGCCTGTTGAGGAATTCAGGGACTAGTGGAAAATTACAAGTCTTTTTTCCTCAAAAATTCATTTTCTGTTGAAGAAACTCGTGCTTAAATTTGTTTGTGTTGTTATAACTCCTGTTTTAGTCAAGCTTGTAGAATTCTTCTTTCGGTGCTAATTTGTATAAGATATTTTCGGTGGATTGGGTTTTATTGTACCCATGGCACTAATTTTAATTCAATAACCAATTGCACTATGATTAATGTTTCAGCCTTATTTTAGACTGTTTCTTTTTCTTCTTCATCAAGACTAATTCGTTCTTTATATATCTGATCTAAAAACCCAAAATGGAGATACCCGATCTGATCGAAATATTGATTCGAATTTGAATCCGATAAAGATGTCAGATATTTGAATCTGATCCAATCATATTTAATTTTTAAAAAAGTTAATATATTATTAAGTGAAAAAGAAAATGTGACAGTTTAAGTAAAGAAAAATAAAAAATATAAATATTTTTTCAATTATTTTTATCATATATATATATATATATATTATATTACCAAACACACTTTCTTTTTAATATTCTTATGTTATTAATCAATGATTTTGTTCGCAGGGGCCCTTCTGCTAGTGTCTTAAATTCAAAATACAATCCATCAACAAAAAAAGAAAATCAAAATAATAGCATCTCCTTCTGGCATCTACAACACCTCGCCCTTTTCTCTATAAAGCCCAACCAACACTTAGATTCCAACCGAGCCCCAGATGCTAAATTAAAAGTTGTTGAAGAGCCTGTAAATCATTTTCCTTACATGCATGCGTATGCCTTGTTTGGTAATTGGAACCCAACTTCGAAGTCCACGTCTGCTCCACTTAATCTACTTACAGACAAATATATAGCAAATAGGGTTTCGGTTTACAACCAAACACGGATAACTTGAGAAGAAACCAAATTTACTGAACAACTACTCCATCTTATCAGCTCCACTGTTGACTGCAACCAACTCTCGCCACTATATATATATAACTCCTCAGCTTCCTTCCCCAAACCAGCCAACTCCCGATGGCAAAACATCTCTCACTTGCTTCTGCAACACTTAAGACAACGATCTACGTCCTCTTGATAGCTATCACGGTCGGATGTGCCAACTCAGCTAGGACCCTCATGAAGGAGGACGTAGCACCACCGGCTCCTGCGACTGCACCAGAGGCATCCAATCCTGTGACAGCACCTGTTCCTGATGCGGTACCTCCTGCAGTAACACCGGTCCCTGACATGGCCCCGGAGGCGGCTCCGGCGATCACGCAACCAAGTAATGGACCGGCTGGGGTAGGAGTTACCACTAGTAGTGTCACCGTAACACACCCTGACGCAGACCCCCCATTGTCCTTCTTCATGCACGATATCCTAGGCGGGACAGCACCGTCGGCGAGGGTGGTGACCGGGATCGTTGCATCCACCAGTGTGAACGGTATCCCTTTCTCCAGACCGAATAGTGGTGTCTTCCCCGTGAACGGAGGAGTTCCACTCTTTAACGGTAACAATGGCGTCATCAACAACAATAACTTTCCATTCCTTGCTGGCCTTGGCGGCACAACCACCAGCAGCACCATTGTTCAGAACAACGGTAACAACAACGTGGTCAATGGCGGCAACAACCTTCCTTTTGTCGCTGCCGGCCAGCTACCAGCCGGAGCAACTCTTCAGAAGCTCATGTTCGGGACAATCACCGTGGTCGACGATGAACTAACTGAAGGACATGAGCTGGGGTCTTCCGTGGTTGGGAAGGCGCAGGGGTTCTACTTGGCCAGCTCGTTAGATGGGAGCAGCCAGACAATGGTGCTCACGGCACTGTTCCATGGTGGTGATCATGAGGATGATAGCATTAGCTTGTTCGGTGTCCACCGAACAGCAGCCCCAGAGTCTCAGATTGCTATAGTTGGAGGCACCGGAAAATATGAGAATGCACAAGGATACGCCACGATTCAGACCATTCATCCGTCCGATCAACACACGACCGATGGCGTCGAAACCGTGCTTCAGTTCAGCGTCTACCTCGCTCACTAGTGTGTTTGCTCAATTGCTCCTTAGAGTGCTAATACATCTCTACTACTTAATCCATATTATCTTATTATAGCTTCAATGGTTGAATGAGAACTATCATGTTGTACACTTGTACACTTTTGCTCTCTCTTTCTCTCTCTCTCTATCCTTTATCAAGGACCGGTTGTGTTAACTTGACATGCCACATTATTGAATATATTGGGAAATCAGCTTGGGAGGTTTGAGGCTCACATCGTCTGTCCCGTACGTAGGGACAGAATTTTTTCTGTCCTAACGAATGAGAATCGAACACGTCCCTATGCCAATACTTAACGGAGTTGGGACTTAACGTTAGTCTCTATACTCAAAAAAAATATCAAATGCCTTTGATATTTTGATATCCCGCTTAAACTCTCCAACCCTTTCATTTTCTCAAACAACCATTCAACCTAAAAGCTTAAGCCCATAGATGAGGTACTTGGATAGGTTGATGATGAGGGCAGATTTGGCCTTTCAGCGACAACGTGACACATGATATCTTGGAATAGCTGGATGACACCCAGACAACACCTATGTGATGATTTGTCATAGCCAAAGTGATGGAGTCCCACTTGGCAATCTGCCTTTGCTGCTGACCTAGCTACCCGCCTCTACCGACGTGGTGGAAATCGGGCTGGCGACCTCATCCACAACTTAGGGCGGCTAGAAGCACCTCGTCTAGGGCCGACTTGTGGCATCTCGTCACCAGCCAAAGTGACCTCAACGTGAGGAGTGACCTCCTTCGAGGGCTTGCCAACCTGATTGAGGTCCAGGTGGTGACCTACGAGACATGCTCGCCGACCAATTCTGCATGCATATCCCGTCACTCCTAGGTTTCTTGAAAGTTGGCCCCTGCACCGAATGTTTCAGAGGAAACCAAACAAGGCGCAAAGACTGGTCTATGTGCACAACTACCTCTGAGGACTTCGAACCGGTTAGGCACAACCTCCCGGATATCTCGGATGAGATGCATGAAGCCCACTCCAAACAACGCCTATATATAGGCCTCACATTCAACATCACAAGGTACATGCGATTTATTGCTTACTAGCCTTCTAGCATTCATCTAGCTCACTCAAGAAGAGTACTAACTTAAGCATCGGATTGCCCACACTAGGTAAGCCACCCTGAGTCCTTTGAGCCTTACTTTCCTTGCAATTCGATCGGCCAGCTAAGCAACCAATGTCCAAGCTGCCTTCCAGCTAGGAGCAACCAAATCGCGCACCATCAGTTGATATTCTCTAACACATTTATTCCTTCATCTCTAACCCATCTCCCTTACTCTCTCTCTCTCTCTCTCTCTCTCTCTCTCTCTCTCTTTCCTTCTTCCTTCTTCCTCCTCTCTCATATCTAGTTCCACCACTGCTACCAATTGTTCCTCTACTGCAACCGCTACAAGCGACATTTGTTTCAAGATGTCTGTTGCTCTCTTTTTCTCTCTCTCAAATTACTTCTAGTTTGTATTGCAAGAGCTCAAGTGGATATTCCTTCTGGTGTGCAGTGCAAGAAGCAGAAATAGTGGACCGCTTGATTTTGTTTACATTGGATTGAATCAGTTATGGCTTCACCCTTTCTTTTGTGCCTCTTATGAGGCTTTGTTTCCCCATTATCTTCTCTTATGAATAATGATAAACTTTTTTGCCAAAAAGAAAATTTAGAAGGTTATAGAAATGTGAGAGTTAGTTATTAATGGATCAGATTTGACTATATTTGTTAGGGATTTTAGGGCATTCTAGATAAAATATGGTTGTGTATGTCTTTCAATATTAGTAGGGATTGTGATAAAGTATGGTTGTGACAGACTGGACTGTCAAAATTCCGCCGACCTGGAGACCTGGAGACCTGCCTCCGACCTAGCGAGCTGCCCCCACCGATCTGGCGATCTACTTCCACCGACTTGGCAACCTACTTCCACTGACCTAGCAATCTGCCTATGTCGCCAAGATGGTAACCTACCTCCGCCGACCTGGCGACACTCATAATCAGCCCGGATGAGCCTTGTCAACCTTGTTCGCGAGGTCGCCCCTATAGGTCAAGCCCTCCATGGCTCCCGCGGGAGTCAGCAGCCAATGGACTGCAGTTGCCCTTGCGGGTTGAGCCTTTCAAGGTTCTCATGCAAGCTAGCAACCTACAGTTAGTAAAGTTGCCCTCGCAAGTTGAGCTCCTTGTAGCTTATCATAGAGTAAACGATCAACACCTTAGAGGACTGACACAGTGCAGCCGTGACACCGACCCACTATTTAAATTCCAACATCGACACACATATCACAAGGGGAAGCCAAACCGCTTTCAGCATCAAGGACCCCTAAGCCGACCTCGAAATATGTTGGTAACAGGCCAAAGGACTTACAACGAAGCACAAATCTACTCCCTTCGCTGAGCTAATCTCAGCTCGGGAGTGGAGGGAATTGATGAGGGCAGATTTGGCCCTCCACTGACATCATGACACATGGCATATCAGAACAACTGGACTACATCCCAGCATCACCTAGGTGACAACTTGCCTTAGCCGGAATTGGGTCCCAACTGGTGACCTGCCTCTACTGCCGACCTGGCGACCTACTTCTGCTGCCGTCTTGGCAACCTGCCTTTGCCTCCGACTTGGCAACCTACTTCTGTCACTGACCTGGTGACCTACCCTTGCCGCCGACCTAGCAACCTACCTCTATCACCAACCTGGCGACCTACCGCTCTAGAAGCTTGCTAGTCATCTCCGAACCTTCCAGGATCACACCATGTAACTGTAGGCCTTATCCTCATCCCACCCGAATTGGAGGAAAATAGTAAGCCTTATTAACTGGCACGTTATCCTCCTTCCAAAGCGGAACAGACCCCTATGTCGTAGGTCAAGGATTTTGGGGGCGTTTCGCGAGACCCACGGCATCAACCCCTGAGACCTAGGTAGATGCGCGGTTTAGTTTTCGTAGCTCTCCAGTTCTCTCACATTTAGCTATCTTAAAAATCTCCGATACGCTGACTTAAGCATTGGAGTGCCCACCCCGGGTAAAGCAACCCAGGCACTCTGACACTGTTTCCTTGTAGGTTGCATTAGAGCCACCTTTCCAGCTTGTCACCACTCAATTACGCATCAGAGCCACCTCTCCAGTTCGTCGCCATTCAGCTAGGTGTCCAAGCCACCTTCTAGGTAGGAATCATTCAGTTAGGCGTCCAAGCCACATTCCATGTAGGGATTATTCAGCCAAGTGAATCGGATGCCTGGTTGAATAATCCCTACCTGGAATGTGGCTTGGACGCTTAGCTGAATGGTTCCCACCTGGAAGGTGGCTTGGACGCCTAACTGAATGGTGACGAGATGGAGAGGTAGCTCTGATGCCTAGCTGAATGGTGACGAGCTGGAGATGTGGTTCTGATGCCTAACTAAATGGTGACGAGTTAGAGAGGTGGCTCTGATGCCTAGCTGAATGGTGACAAGATAGAGAGGTGGCTCTGATGCCTAACTGAGTGGTGACGAGTTGGAGAGGTGACTCTGAGGCCTAATTGAGTGGTGACGAGCTAGAGAGGTGGTTCTAATGTGACCTACAAGGAAACAGTGTTAGAGTGCCTAGGTTGCTTTACCTAGGGTGGGCACTCCGATGCTTAAGTCGGCAAATCAGAGATTTTTAAGATAGCTAAATGTGAGAAAGCTGGAAAGCTATGAGAACTAAATTGCACATCTACCTAGGTCTTAGGGGTTCATGCCCTTATATAGCTGGGCTACCGTGGGTCTCGCGAAACGCTCTCGGAATCCTTAGCCCACGACGTAGGGGCCCATTCCGTTTTGGAAGGAGGATAACATGCTAGTTAGTAAGGCTTACCATTTCCCTCCGATTCGGGTGAGATGAGGATAAGGCCTACGGTTACACAGCGTAATCCCGAAAGGTTTAGAGACAACTAGCAAGCTTCTAGAGAGGTAGGTCGCCAGGTTGGCAACAGAGGTTGGTCACCAGGTCGGTGACAGGAGTAGGTCGCGAGGTCGGTGGCAGAAGTAGGTCTCTAGGTTGATGGCAGAGGCAGGTCACCAGGTCGGCAATAGAAGTAGGTTGTAGGTCGGCGGTAGAGGCAGGTCGCCAGGTCGGTAGCAGAAGTAGGTCGCCAGGTCGGCGACAGCGGCAGGCCGCCAACTGAGACCCCATTTTTGCTAAGGCATGTTATCACCTAGGTGGGATGTAGTCCAGCTGTTCTGATATGCCACGTGTCATGATGTCAATGGAGGGCCAAATCTGCCCTCATCAGATTGTAATAGAGCTACTCATTTAAGTAGCTCTAACCATGCCTCTAATGGTGAAAATATTTCACTCTCTATTAGTACCTTCTACTGCTTAATGGTTTTTGTTTGTTCATAAATAAAAAAAGGAAAATAAACTTTGACCAAGATTGAGTTATGCTAAGTTTCCCGTTACACCCTAATCAAAACCAACGTTCTTTGTTGTAACTAGTCGATTTATTGGATTCTTTGGCATGGGAAGACAAGATTAAAAAAAAGGAAGTGTCTTAAAAGGAAAATAACCACAGAAAACTCAGTATTGCAAACTATGTTTTTGTCTTTGTGCCCTAAAAGACTAATTCTGCTAGTGCCAAAATGATCTCCAATCTCTCTCCTAGTTTGAGCTCATAGAATACCAAGTGCTGGTTAGGAATGAAACCAAGTAAATTGATTAGAAATTACAAGATATATAACCATATCAAATTGCTCATTTTGGGAGAGAGAATTTCAGAATAAGCAACAACGAAAAGAACAATTAATTATAACAATGTTTCATAATTTTGGTTGGCAATTGTCCATTTCAAACAAATTCGTTAAAAGTTGTAGAATCCTTTAATGAAATGATTGATATTTTTAATCACCTATATCTTATTCTTGTTGAAATGAGGCAAGGACCAAGAATCGGTGAACCGATTCATTTTTGCTTGGAACAAGTAAGACTTTGGAGGAGGCTCTTGAAAATTAAAAAGAAAAAAAAAATAAAAAAGAAGTAATAATGATTTATGACATCCGATCTTTTTAATCAAACATTTCCAATGTTATTTAATTGTAGTCTAATGATGTGAAGCTGACCAACAATATAATGGATTTCAGGCTTGCAATCTAATTGGTTCCATCTTTGATGAAATTTTTGAATCCATAGAGAACAAATGGATAAAGAATAGATGATATAGCTGAATTTTACATTGATTTTGTCAAAAAAAGTACTTGTTCAATTCCCATATGTAACATTCATTGAAATGAAAAGGTATATAGTATATCCAGAGTAGAGCAAAAGAAATGCCTATATTATTTATTTACTCTATTTAGGCCTAATCTCTTTTCCTTGGATGATAAGACCAGACATCCAGTGACCACCCTTCACCTCCATGATAGTCATATTCACTTCCTCATATGGGTGATTGCAGTTAAGAAAAAAGGAATTCTAGAGAAAAGTTCAAGATCAATTGGTGAATGGTTCGATGATAGATTTGATCGAAACTTGATCTATTTATAGATGACCAGATAAAGTTTGAGTACAATACAATTGTTAGAGTTTGTGTACAACACTCGAAGTTAAGAGATTAGTTTGAGTTACAATATAACTCTATCAGATAGAGTCTATTAAGATAAGGAAGCGGTTAGACTTTAAGTAGAAGTTCTAGCATGATAGAAGTTCATCGCACGTAAGGGTCGTGCGATGGACTACAACATAAAGTCTATCACATGTCATGTCCCTAATACGCCCCCTCAAGTGAAATGTCCAAGAAGGAGATGAAGCTTGGATCTAAGAAAAGTAAATTGAGCTCCACTGAGTGGTTTAGTAAGTAGATCTACCACTTGATCAGCCGAGGAAATAAATTGAATAGAGAGAGATCGTTTGAGAACAAGATCTCGCAAGAAATGGAAATCAACTTCAATATGTCTGGTACGAAAATGGAAAACTGGGTTCACGGCAAGATACGTGGCACTGATGTTGTCACACCAAAACATAGGAATTCGTGCAAGAGGTTGTTTTAGATCAAGTAATAAGGACGTATCCAAAGAAGCTTAGTTGCAACATTTGCACAAGCTTGAAATTCAGACTCGTGCTGGAGCAAGCAATGGTGGCTTGCTTCTTAGAACTCCAAGCAACTAGGTTGCGACCAAGATAAACGAGATAGCCTCCAGTAGAGCGTTTGTCATCAGGACAAACGGTGACAATTAGAGATCCATATACACTCTGGATATTTCCGTCCTTAGTTCTGGCAAACCTTACGGACAATTTTGTCTAGAGAAAGTTGAGGCCTTTTCTGCTATTTGCCAATTTGAATACAAGGTATGCTTCGTAAACTGTTTTTGGGGGCAACAATCTTGTCTCTATCTTGCCATGAATTTCGAGCTATCAACCGTTTAAGAGCTCAACCACCTCTGAGAATCTGAAAATTTTGAAATTTAGAGAGAGAGAGAGAAGGCAACCTTCTTCCTTAATGTTAAGTAGAGCATTTCTAAAGGATATGTCGATAAAAATGTCTGGGTTTGCCCTGGCCCAAATATAAAATACTTGGATGGTTCTCAACGTGGCCCAACGATACCCAAATTGCAGCACCAATAAGGCAACAACAAATCCAAAGTATTAGCAGAAATATGGTTCCATTATAGCTACATCTTTATAAATCCATTTATACTTATCATCAATTCTTCAAGACAATAGCAAAGAAGCAAACAAGCATTAAAATCCTCAAATGGGAACAGCTATTGGCAGAATTTATATGGAGTCTAAGGCTCTAAGCCCACAAAGTGCGTTTCAGATAAGAGTTGCCTCTAGGCTTATCTAGTTGTTTCACATAGAAAAAAAGGGTGCCACCCTACGTAAATAATAGTGTTAATAGGAATATTGAACATTTTCCCAGACATTGGAGAGTTTATGCCACTACAAGGAATCTTCCCTACTTGAATAGCTAAAAATTTTGTTATCATTAGTACTAGCTAAGATAAACAAAGCATCAAAATTTAAGGGTTCTTATTGTTCATTCCACCTCATAAACTTTATTATAATTTGTAGAGTTGGAACAGTAAGTAACAAGTAAGGAAATGAAACAAAATTAAGAGGGTAGTGAATGATATGTGAAGGTATTGTAAATAAAACCCAAAAAATTATTAAAAGCCCATTAGATGGAGTAAACAACTGAACTTTTGTTAGCAGTATGCCCACATCTTTAGCTTGTTTGAGTAGTAGATCATTAATCAGTAAGTAAAAATAAAATCAATTATGTACAAGAACTTAAAAGGAAGCAATTGAAAGAGGAAACTTAACTAGATTCATTCATAAAAACAGAACAATCCACATATTACGTATTTTTTCCAACAAACCAGGATGTAATAATCTACTCTTGGTCACTTCATATATAGAGAGAATATCTCAACATATTTGATAATTAATTAGCTAGTCGTTTAACACTTGAAGTTGACACCCCTTAATATGTGAGATAGACGGTAACCTCCAGCAAAGTTTCTTCTCCATCGGTTGTTTGCTGGTTGGCATTGGGAATGGCGGTTTTCAGCGTTGCGTATCCTTTGGCATTTACGTACTTTCCAGTGCCACCCATAATGGCCAGCTGAGACTCCGATACGGCCGTTCGGTGAACCCCGAAGAAACTCAGGCTGTCAGCATAGTTGCCGCTTTCGAACATTGCGGTGAATGCCATGGTCTGGCTACTGCCGTCCTCCGAGCTGGTCACATAGAACCCTTGTGCCTTTCCAACCATTCCAGACCCAAGTTCATGTCCTTCGGTCAGCTCGTCGTCGATCACTGTCATCGTCCCGAACATAAGTTTCTGGATGGTGGTCCCTGCGGGAAGCTGGGCTCCATTCACCAGAGGGACCCCGAAACCACCATTGTTGCCATTGTTCTGAATGACAGTGGATGTGCTGCCGCCAAGGCCAGTGAGGAATGGAATGTTGTTGTTGTTGATAATCCCTCTGTTGTCGTTGTTGAGGGGAACGCCGTTGTTGACAGGGAGAACGGCACCGTTGGGCCTTGCAAAAGGGACTTGACCGTTCACCGCCGGGTTGTTCACAATTCCAGTCACGGCCAGGGCTGAGGGGTTTGACCCACCAAGTCTGTCGTGCATGAAGAAGGATAATGGGTGGTGGGGGTCCGTATTGACGGTGGCGGCACTCGTTGTAGTTTTAGCCGCCGCTGCATCTGGTGGTACGTCTGCCGTAGGTGTTTCAACAGGAATGGTTGCCGGTGCAGGGGATTGCTCGTCGAGGATTCGAGCTGATGTAGCGCATGTCACGGTGAGGACTACCAGAAGTAAGTAGGCAGTGGCTTTGAGTGTACTGCAAATGGGTTTGTGGGATTCCATTAATAAGAATTGAAGGTGAGTATGCGATGAATGAGAATGAGCGAAGGTGCTTCTGTATGTTATGCCTATATATAGCGATTAGTGGCGAAAAAGAATGAAAAGAACTAAGGTTTTGTGGGTGGAGTCGATAAGTTGGAGTTGGTGCTTCGGAATCCTGTAGTGTGTTAGTTAGAAACCTAAACGGCTAATTGGTGACCGAATAGAGACACTAGTCAGAACCTAGGAGTTGTTTGCCAGTTTACTTGGATTTTTTAACAAGACTAATAATTTCATTCAGAGTGACATGTTTTTCCCTGATGTTTTTGAAAGACCTCCACTAATTAAATTGATACACTTACAGCACCCATGCCCGAAAAAAATAGACTAAATCGCATTTTGGTGTTTGGTTTTAAACAAGGGTGTTATGTTCACATTTCATTGGTCGCAAGAAATCTTCTCAAGCTACATTGGATGATTTAACCTCCCAATATATTAGAAAACTTTGGCTGTTTGGAACAGCCTGAGCTGTTCTAAAGCTTCATGTGCATTAGTGCAATTTCCATATATATATATATATATATATATGAGGCGTCAACCTAACTCCAATCTGAGTTTAATTTAGGCCTGAGTTTTTTTTTTTTTTCTTTTTTTAGCTCAATCTCATTTTAAATTTAAAAATCTCAAACCCCTTGCAACACTAGCTCTATTGCTTGAAATTTTAATGAATCTCATATATTGCTCGGGTCTCTGCTAATAATAACTAACAAAAAAACTGTTTTGTGGCAGATCTGGAGTTTATTTTCTTTTTATAATTTATCTAGAATTTATGGAGTATGGGGTTCAATACACTCCCCCTCTCATTTTGTTAAAAGATACATATAATTTAATGCTTCATCGAATGTTGCAAGCCTTATCTTTTTTATATATAATTTTATATTTATAAATATATGACAATGTTTATATGATTTATTTGCGTATTTACTTATTAATTATTAAATATAATTAATTGACTTATTGTAATTACATCAAGTGAAATTACATAAGCATTCTTTCCAAGATACATGCCCGTGGTGCTTCTCGCTAGTTTGAACTTTTAAAACTCCTTGTTTGCCCTTTTATGCCGCTACTATAGATGAGAGCTTGCACCTCGTTTGTTTGAGGTAGACTCGTTCATGGGCTGGGCCGGACTGGGCTTTCACTTGTTATCAACATAATATATTGAGGCCCCAGCCTGAGCCTGGTTTGACCACCGGACCTAGATCTTAGGCCCGAGCTCGGCCTCATAAAAACCTCTAGCTTGAGCCTAAGCCCAAAGCCCATCATGAATTATGAATGGAGACGCCAGAGTGCCACTCCAATTGCTGGAGAGGGAGAGAGAGAGATAATAGTTAAAAAGATTGCTTGGTAAACAAAACCATCTACTTTCCAAGTGCACAACCGTCCACTTACCGTTAGAAAAATAGTTACAAACCATCTACTTTGCAAGTACACAACCTTCACAAACTACATGCTTCTCTTCAATGTTTCGAATCCTTTGAACCATCTCCTTTTATGATAGCAATTTCAGCCCCTTGAAATTTATGTGACCAAATCTTCTATGCCATAGCCATGACTCATCAACCTCCTTGGCATTTATAGCAGCATAACAATTTTTGCATAAATAAACACTTGTGAAAAGTTTCTACTTGTCTTCATTTTCACATTTTTCACAACATGTTTCTCATGGTCATAAATGGTATAACTAAGATCTTCAAAATGGAGTGAATAACTCCAAAAGTTGTCAAATACTGAGAAGATTCTCATTCAATTTAGGTACAAATAACACATCATGTATAAACTTTCTTACTTTTTTTGTTTCAACACCAATTGTGCCCTTTCCCTTTATTTCAACAATTTCTCCATTTCCCAACTTCACTTTTAAGTTAAATGATGTGTCCAAGTCAAGAAAAATATTTGGGTGCCCTGTTATATGATTGTTACACCCACTGTCAGAGAACTATACATCATTGTTTTCCTCTGTGGTACTTTGACATGCATGAAACAAATTTCTTTAGTCTTCCTCTTCTTTTCTAAAATTTGCTTGTTGATTGTTTTTCAATCTACAATCTTTTTGTAGATTGCCAAACTCTTTGCAAAAATGACATTGTGTCTTTCCTTTAAACCAATAATATTTGTCAATATGGTTGCTTCTTTTGCAAATAGAACACTGTTGTGATGACCCTTCATCACTAGCTTTTCTATCAAAATTACATCTACCTCTTCCTCTTTCTCTTGCATATTTACCTCCTCTATAGGAGTTTCTGTTTCCATGTTCATGAGTTGGGGATGTCCCATTATGACTTTTGGAATTGACATTGAGCTTGGATTAGAAGGCACTCTCTATTGATTTTTCGAAGTGACGTGCTAATCTTTGCTCATATAATTTTAGTGATGCCAACAACTCTTGAACACTTAATTTAGTGAGATTCTTTGTTTCTTCAATGACAATCACAATAGGATCAAATTTCTTAAGTAATCTAATTAAAATCTTCTCAACAATCCTCATTTCATCAATTTTTTCACCATATGCTTTCATCTGATTTATTAACTCCATAAATCTGTTGAAATGATCATTTAAATTTACATTTTCCTTCACTTTCATATTTTCAAAATTTCTTCTAAGAGATTAGAGTTTAACAGCGCTTACCTTTCTATCTCCTTGAGGCTTCCTTTGCCTTTTCAATGCTCATTGTCCTTGGAAAAATAGATTTACTAACTCCTCTTTGAATCATTGAAAGTGCTCTTGCATTCTTATTTCTCTTGTCCATTAGTTCTTTTTGTTGAGCTGTTGTGAGATTTTCTACATTTTCTGCTTCATCATATCCAAGAACAATAATATCCCATAAATCCAAAGACAAGAACAATGTTTTCATTTTAACATACTAGAAATCATAGTGTTTTCCATCAAAAATAGTAACTTGGATTGTTGGAAATAATAACATTAGTGTTGGCCATGATTTGTTCTCTACAATCAATTTTTCTTCTACTTTTGTTGCACCCAAACTTGTTCCAACGAACCTTGCAGCTTTAGTACCACTTGTTAGGTGTTGGCTATTATTTCAGCCAACTGTGGATGCATGCAAAGTGGAGGAAATGTTATAGAACAAAGGATTTACATGCATCAGATTGAAGTAAGAAACCATCTTCTTCTTCTTCTTCTTGCGTATGCTGGTTTTCTTGCTTAGAGTAATACAAGAAGATGGTTTCTTGAGAAAGCCAAATAGAAACTTCTTCTATACACTTCTTACAACTAACCCAGGTTAACAAAAAGTGAGAAAGACCCAATTTACATGCTATAGAAGAAGACAAAATAAAAATAAAATAGTTTAACTTTCTAGGACATTAAACTGCAACACTCATTTTTATTGTCATTCCTCTTTGCAGACTTGCAAATGGGTTTAAATCTTCCCTCCGGGTTGCATAAGGAAGAGGAACAACCAGAACTAGAAAAACTTGCTTCCCAAATCCCAAATCCCATCATAATTACTCAGTATCGAAGTGTAAGGTGCTACCAATTGTGAGTGATGAAGCATTAATCTGATGACCCCAATATATGTAGCAATCACAACTAGCTTCTATTAAACAAGTTAGGCTATGTTTGTTTGGAGTGTAAAAGCAAATTTACACTGAATATAAAATGGGAACCGGTTCGATGAGAGTGTAAAATGGGAATCAGTTGTTGGCCCCATTTACACTGATCACGTTTGGGGGGTATCAAGGTAAATTATATGTTTCACTTTTGCGAGTGTTTGGATAACACCCCATCCAAGTAAAACTCCACCCACAATCACAATTCCAAGACTGCCACTTCTTTGGATGCCTAATGAATATTTAAAATTTAATATTTAATTGTTTATATATATAATAAAGTACAAACTGAAATGGCCTATTGAAATGCCAGTGACGGTATTTGGTGTTCACACACCATGCTTCCAGGACCAACTAAAATGCTTGAAACTCAGCTTCTAGCACCAACGAACATAACTCCATCTGGTCATTCTCTATTGAGTAATGTATGGTATGGGCCAGCCAATGGGCCTCAAATACACTTTGATGAGTCCTCATCCACCCTAGAGACCCCTGTAATTCTGAGGAAGAATAATGTAGTCAAAAGTCTTATGTTATATCACTATTTCCCCTAAAACTCATAGCCATTACAATGAGGAAGGCTGGCATGCAAAATTTAGAGTGTCTACAAATCAGGGTCCCACTAGAGTCATACACAGTCCACATCAGTTCCATCATGCACTTTTCTATTCTAGTCACCAATTAGGTTGGAATGTGCTACATGGGCAGAGAAAAGAAAAGAAAATTAAGGTCCTATACTTCCACATCATCAGCCATGTGTGACAACAGGGGCCATTTGATAACAGCTAAATTTAATGAGTTGGGTAAACAACTATACCCTTGAGTGCTTTATTATTTAATTATTCTATTCACTAAAACACAACAAATAAGTCAATTATTTAGTTCATCCATTTTGGTTGTTATCATAAGACTAGTAAAGAATTGAATGCATAACTGCATATTTTTCTTGAAGCTAACATGTGTTTTGACCTGGTTTACAACCTGAGCAATTAAATCTCCGAAATCCTAGTGATGAAATTGAAAGGAGAGCTGCCCCTAGGAGATTTTGTAACTAATTAATTATTTATATCTATACTTGAAAAGTGAAAAAAAAAATCTTTTTAAGTGATGATGGAACCCATGGACTTTTACCAACTAACTAGCAGTATTCTTCAAAGACCAAGCTCAGCAATCCTGTTTTCCAGCTCAGCCTGGTAAATCCAATTTGGTCTAAACTGCATCTAGATTTTTCCTATATTCAATTAACATTTTTCCTTTTCCAACTAGTTCAGGTTTAATCAAAGCTTTCTTTTTTTAAATTTAAAACTAGTGCTTTAAAATGTGAAAGCATCAGGGTAAGCACAAGAACCTCAAGACATCCAGGTGTAATAATGGAGTATATATTTCTCCAACCATGCATGTGGACTAAAATTCATGTAAAGAAAAAGTGCTAGTTCCTCTAGATGCAAAGGCTTTTAAATGACTTGAGCTATGATACCTAGATGCGTATACTCACATGGAAAGGGATACGGGAAATGGGGGAAAAAATACAAGTCTCAGCATATTTTGGAGCTAATAGAGATTAATTGAATGATGAACATATGGCCAAATCAAGGTCCTCTTTGACAGTCACAATAGGTTTCAAATTGGATATATGAGTATTGGGTAGCCTACCTAGTGAATGAGTCTAACTGATCCAGATTCGAACCTTTCCTTCTAAGAAGAACCAAATCAAAACAATTTGCTACTATTTAAACGAAAACAACAATGCATGCTCTTAGTAAATAATAGGAGAGATTATTGACTTAAGAACATCTAAATTTTGGTCTACAATAAGGGAATGTGGGGCCAAAACTTTTCTTCTTATTATGGAATTTTGGTTTGCATAACTACTTCTAACTTGGTTTTAGACATCCAATGGCCTTCTCCAAATTGTTGACTAGAGTTCCATCACAAATGAAATGGTGTTTTCTTTTCTTATCTCTGTTTTCCCTTTGTTTCTATACTTCTCTACAAAGACAAGGTGCATTTTTTCCTTCAATTTTCCCACAATATAGAGTTTCAAATTAACTTCCAATTATGATTAAAACAAAGAAAGGATATAAAGAAACTTTTTATTTCTTTTAAAGAGTTCTATCGGCACCTCTAAGGAAATTAAAGTTGGCCAGCAATTAGGGGATGCAGATGACACAACTCCCAAGCAAACTAACTACACTAGAGTCCAAGAAACCTTGAACTATCCAAACGTAGGAATGAAACCATCGAAGATACCCTTGCTAAGGCTAAGGGCCTTTGAGAGACTAAGCTCCTATATACTCCAAATACTTGTTGGAAGCAGATGTTTCGAGGATAAACGTGGCAAGTCTAGACTGATCAACATTGAGACTCATTTATCTTATCAGGCTAGCTACATCAAAAGACTAATACACTTAGGTCACACTTCCCTTCTTAATTTCCTTTCCTAAAACTCTTTTTTTCTTTTTTTCTTCTATTATTATTTGATAGTGTGGTTTTGATAACTCTGAATTTTGATGCCTTAAGGGCATCAAGTCAGGGGTATTTTCGGCCTTAGAAAAGTCAAAGTGTGTCATTTGCCTAGTTAATTTCAATATTGTGACTTATGAAGGTCCCTATGCAAATTTTGTGCAAAACTGAGAAGTTTTCATGGTTGAAATGTAGCTTTTGGGAAGCTGATGTGAAGTCCAGCTGAGAGAGGGGGTGTTTTTGTGAAAACCTGAAAGCAAGTGGGCGCCTCTTACATGCTAAACCTAGTTTGGCGCCCCTCCTACTGTATAAGCATGCTCCCCATGCCTTAGCAAACCATAGGGCATCTTTTAACCCATTCTTTTCACTCTTATCAAACCCAAGCCGCCCCTGAGTGTTTAATCTCCACCCTCCACTTCTTCTAATCTCCACCACTCATTCTAGGGCACTCATTTTGTAGCTTTTAAACCCTAGGGTGCCACCTAACTGCTAATCCTCACCATTCAGCCCTTAACCACTAGATCTCAACCCTCCATTCCATCTTCTATCTCAGCCATCCACTCTAGGGCGCCGCCCACCTCTTTTAATCTCCACCTTTCAGCCCTAGGCACCACAATCTCCACCATCTATTTCTAGGCGCCCAAATCTCATCCCTACATAATATTAGGTGCCCTCTCCTTCTATTCTTAGCCTTAGGATCACCCCAAAACGATCCTAACCCTCCATTAGAAACCCTAAGGCGCCCATATCTTTGCTAAAACCTAGTTGCCACCCCCTCTTTCTCTCTAATCCCAATTGTATCCACCATTCTCTATAAAAAGGACTCAAAGGCTCCTGAGAAAGGGTTGGATTCTACCCCCAGGTAAGACGGAAGGCTAATCTTGAGAAGTTCAAGGGTAGAGGAAGAGGAGAACGCCTAGGCAAGAGCAGGGGTTCCTATTTGCAGTTTGTCAACACCACTACTGCCACCTTTGGAATCGGATCCCAACCACTTTTACTTTGTTTTAATTTTAATTTCTATTTTTTCAATTCCAGTTTCGTTATTTACTTTCTGCAATTTATTTTCATTCCGTTTGATCTCCATTTTATTTTTTGCAGATATGCAATTTGGCTAGGTAAGACGGAAGGCTTAGCTCGAGAAGTTCGAGAGTCAAAGGAGAGATTCAGAGACTGCTACATCTGATCGGACTACATATTTGTATTTCATTTCTTTTGTTAATTTATTTCTGTATTTATTTACGTTGCTGCACTTTTAACTTTTAGTATTGTTCGAATTCTATATTTTTCTCAATTTAATTAATTAATTTTTATATTGCTGCACTTCCCTCTTGTGTTCTCTTGTCCGGATTTGAGTGTATATTAATTTTTCCCTCGCTTCCCTGTGGATACGACCCATTCTCATTCTTTTACTGCGTTAGTAGTTGTTTGAGAGTCGAAAAATTATAAATGTTTAAACTTGTGTTCCGAAGTGATTAACAACACACTTCCGGACACACCAAGTTTTTTGTGTTGTTGCCGGGGAAGCACGGAGAAAATTTTTTATTTGCTTTATCTGGATCTGTTTCACTATTTTTTTTTTTATTTTCATTTTACTACTTGATCCTTTATCTCATTTTAATTCTTACTTCTCTTTGATTCTGCAGGACGGAATAGCGAAAGGTGGGGTACTGGAGCATTGCGGGACTATAGAAGAGAAGAGAAGAAAAGAGAAATTGGATTGCGTTTCAGGTGTAGTTGTCCCATTTTATTTTTAATTTTTTAATTTTTATTTTTGAACTCTTTTTTTTGGTTGAATAGTGATTTTTGAATTTTTAATTAATTTTTTTAGATCATATTTATTTTTTGAGTATTATTTCTGTTCCGTTTTGCTTCTAAATTTATTTTTCTTTCTTTATTTTAATTTCTTGTTCAAATTCTTGTCTTATTAGGTTTGTGTTTTTCTTTTATTTCAGATAAAAAAACAAAAGAAAAAAATCGCCTATTTTTTATTTTAGTTATTGCCACAAATTTTCTTTTGTTTATTTTATTTTCGGTTTAATTTTTAAAATAGGAATTTAATTTTCAGAATTGATTTTGGTAGTTGTTAAATTTTTTTAGCATAATTATTTCTTTTATTTTCTGTCTGTTATAATTATTTTTTCCTTATTTAATTTCTTTTTTATCAATGCTTCAATTGAATAATCAATTGTTAAAAAAAGGAAATATAAAATATAAAAATATAAAAATATATAAATATAAAAATATAAAATATAAAAATATATAAATAAATAAAAAAAAAATATTTTTTGCATTCCAACATTTAGGGTTTCATATTCTAGAGCATGCATAATATAGATTTATTTAATTGTTAAATTATCATTGTTAGTTGTGAATGTGTTAGGTTTTCTTTCTTTTTATTATTTTAACTGCTTCTTTTTCTTAGTTTATTTTATTCTTTTATGTTATATTGCTGAATTGCATTTTAGAAATAATTGTTCATGCATTGTAGTTAGCTGCATTTGCTTTGTTTATTTTGTTTTTCCGTTAATCCACTTAAGGGCATCCAACTTAAATAAGATAAGGTGGGGATTTCATCACCCTCCCTTGGCCCAAAAATCACCACCCTTCATGTGCGGTTCACCCTAACCCAAATTTAAAATTTGGATAGCAAGATCCTTTAGGGAAGTCTCACACTTGGTTCAAAGGTGTGTTGAATTTTAGGGAAGATTGTAATTACTTTCCATAACCGGCAGTTGATGTCTAAGGAAAGAGGTTAAACGGCTACGCCTAAGCAGGTCTTGTGGTTACTTAATTAGGTTCTTGCGAGAGCAAGGGGAGCCTCCCACATCACCACCTCTTACCTAGCTAACCAAAGGAAGTGGTGTAATTCCAAGTGAACCTAAAAGGATTCACATTGGTTGAACCACTAGTTTAGGAAACCCTAGGTCAGCCCTATGTCATGTGGTTGATTTGCTTGCATTTTTTTTAATTTAAAAATTCAAATTTAAATTTTAGGAATTTAAATTTAAAAACCTGAATTTGAATTTAAATTTCAAATTTCAAAAAAAAAAGAGAAAGATAATAAAAAAATCAAATTTGACTTTCAAGAATTTAAATTTCAAAATCTAAATTTGAATTTAAATTTCAAAAATTTAAATTTCAAATTTCAAAAAAAACCCAAAAAAACAATTAAAATAAACAAAATAAAAAAAAATCAAATTTGAGTTTAAATGCAGAATTTAAACTTCAAAACCTAAATTTGAAATTAAAATTCAAAATTAAAATTTCAAATTTCAAAAAAAGAGAAGAAAAAAGGGGGTTAAAATAAGATGAAATGAATTCAATGGCCGGAGTTTGTGTTATGAGAAACAACTTCCAACCTGAGCCACAAGTAGATTGCAACCATGTGTCTCATCAACTGGACAAGATTAATAGGATGGCCCATAGAATTGACCAAGTCCTCGCATATCGTCAACAAAGTGGCCCATACCCAACCTTGTCATTCTATCCATCATGTTCCATCTATGCAAGCCCAACCCATCATGTTAGACAGTGCCCTGCGGCAAGCCCATGTCAAGTAGTCAGTCCAAACCCAGTACATGCGGCCAACAGATTTTTCTCAATTTAATTAATTAATTTTTATATTTCTGCACTTCCCTCTTGTGTTCTCTTGTCTGAATTTGAGTGTATATTAATTTTTCCCTCGCTTCCCTATGGATACGACCCGTGCTCATCCCTTTACTGCGTTAGTAGTTGTTTAAGAGTTGGAAAAATTATAAATGTTTAAACTAGTGTTCTGAAGTGATTAATGACACGCTTCCGAACACACCAGGTTTCACCATATTTTCCAAAATTTTTGTTGATTGGAATAAACCACTTAAGAGACTTAGGTCATGATTGATGCTATCCGATTCGAGGTGGCTTAAACCGAGGACACAATCAGATGATCCTACCAATTGGACAAAACCGAGGTGGAAGGATGAAGCCACACACTGAGGAGATCTGCAACCACAAGAAGGGTTAGAGGCCTGAGGAGTTATTCCCTAGGTAGGCACTCAAATGCTCAAGTCAGTGATGGAGAGGGAGGTCGTTTAGTACGAATCAAAGAATGTAGGTTAACAATGATGACAGAGGTGAATGCAATAAGTGTTGAGGTGAGTTGAGAGCCAAGTCCTTTACCTTGAGTAGGAGGTGTCTATTTATAGTTGAACATCCGCGTCATAGTCGGATTAGGCTTCTGGGGTTGTCGGGATGAGGTTGCCCGCCGAGGTCTTAGGGGAGTTTCTCTTTCATCGGCAGAGTTTATTTCCTTATCCGTGTGAAACTCCTCTTCCTTGGTGCACCATGTGGTCGTGATCAAGTTGCTAATGTGGAGACGCGATCCGAGGTGTTTGGCCACAGGAGCTAACACATGGCATCCTTCACTAGCTCAGACACCACCCAAACACCACTCCCCTAGTTCCGAAGTCAAGGGGTGTAGTGCTCAGCTACGATGATATGGAAGAGCTCTCAAATCATCGGCTGGAGAATTTTAACTCTTTAGCTAGTTAGGGTTTTGGTTGGACCAGACCGGGAGGTCACCCAACCGGTCTAAGTATTTTACCATTGCCCTATGGGTTGCATCGTTTTGTCTTCCTGAGCTTACGGGTGTGTGGAGTGCGATGCTAGATCTACACCATTAATCCAATTCGATCTTGTATGTTGGTTGCTTCTATATAAGAAAGGAGGGCAAGCAATTTCACTTTGTCATTTTGAGAGTGTTTGTGCCTTGGAGTTGGGCTGACATCTTGAACTGTTTTCCTTGCTTGGTTCTTTAGGTGATCTAGGCTTCTTTTTTTCTCGATAAGATGTCTTTCACTATGTCTTCTCTTTCTTCTCTTTTCACCAGTTATTCCTCACGGGGTGAGAGCAAGGGTAGTCCTTGGTGTGAGGCGACCGAGGTTAGGGCACTAGAGACCAATGCCAATGCAGCCGAGGTCGGTGAAGGAGATGATGCTGGGGTTGAGAGAGTTAAGGCTCGGGAGGAGGTTAGTGCTGAAGATGCTACTGAGGCTGATGTGGAGTTGGAAGGGTAAGCCCTCGATAGGAGGTTTGGAGAGCGGCTCACCTTGGCTCCATATAGTCTGACCTCGGCTGATATGGACCGGAGCTGAGAAGCTTATAACATACTCGAAGAGTTCAACTTGAGAGGGCTACTTTGCCTCGTCCTAGGGAGACCTATTTATATGTCCATAGCTTGGTTGCTGACTATAGGTTCCCTTTAAATCTCAGGGTTGTAGTCGTGTTGAGGTGGTATTAGGTCCTACCCATTCAGTTGATGCCAAACTCGTTGTTGTACTTGGTCGAGCTACTCTGATACTATACCCTCAAGGAGGTCGAGATTACACTACCAATGTTTAGGTATTTCCTTCACCTAAAGAAGCACAAACAAGGCTGCTACTATTTGTCAGCTAGGCTAAACACCAAGGTGCTCATTAGGGCCCCCTATTTGATGAAACACTAGAAATAGGGATTCTTTTTCAAGCATCGAGGAGGTTGTCATTCCCTCTTACCTTAACCCTGCCTCAAACTAAGGACATGGGTCCTTCCTTAGCCAAGCTATCAGAGGAGGAGGTGACCACCATAAGGAGGATAGTGCGGGTGCACATCAGGGAGTACACTTCATCTAGGATGTTAACCCTAGCCGGGATTCTGTGTCCATCGACCAACTAGTCTCAGTCCAGTTTTTCGATTGCTTGGTTCATTCTTATTAAGCAACTTACCGTTTTGTTTTGATTGACATGGTATCTTGGGCAGGATCTGATATGGCTAGTACCAAGGACAAGTCTCGGTACATGCAGGATGTGACTGCGAGGAAGGCCTAGGCAGTAAGGGCCTCGGGTGCGTCATCAGGGGTTGTGGTGTCCTAGCGTTGTTCCACAAAGGGTACACCTTAGCAAGAGAAGAGGCCAAGATCGATAGAGAAGGTGGTGGTGGTCAACTCTAAGGAGGCTACCCCTTAACTCGGGTAATCTTTGGTGCACAAGGGGGACGCTCTGGGCAATCCTTTGACGGAGGGTAGCAGGATGGCTGATGTGTACGTGCCACTCTGGTTGATCCGATGGGATGACACCCTCAAGACTGAGGGGGTGGCTAAGCAACTTTCTTGGGGTGTGATGTTCCCCGAAATCAGGAGGGAGACTAACAACCACACTAGTAACTTCTTGGAGAGTTCGACCATTCATCAAATCTGCGTGTCATTTGTGTGCTAGCCTAAACTCTAGGATAGCCACCTTGTGTGTGATACATTTGCATAATCAATCTTAGAGGGTCCTATTAGGAGTGGAAAAAAAGGGCAAATCCAAAAAAAAAGAAAAGAAAAAATCCAAAACACAAAAAAAGGAGAAAAGCCAAAAGTAAAAAAGAGAAAAGCCAAAAAAACAAAAAAAAAAGAGAAAAGAAGAAAATTACAAAAAAAAACAACAAATACTAGGAAATGAGAAAATCCAAAAATACAAAGAAAAAGAGAAATAAAAAAATACAAAAAATAGAAAATCCAGAAAAAGAGAAAAAATCCAAAATCAATAAAAAAGAGAAAAAATCCAAAATCATTAAAAGGGAAAATTACAAAATACAAAAAATAAAAAATAAATACAAAAAAGGGGGGAAAACACAAAATACAAAAAAAGGGAAGAAAAAACCTAAATATAAAAAGGGAAAATCTAAAAAAAAGTGAGAAAATCCAGATGGTAAAAAATGGAAAGTTCAAAATAAAAAAAAAAGAAAAAAAAGTCAAAATACAAAAAAGAGAAAACCCAAAAAATAAGAAAAGTCAAAGTACAAAAGAAAGGGAAAATTCAAAATACAAAAGAAAGGAGAAAAAATTACAAACGATAAAAAAAATCAAATAAAAAAAAGAAGAGAAAATTTCAAAATTAGTCAAAGAGGAGAGAAAATCCAAAATCAATAAAAAATAGGGAAATCAAAATACAAAAAAAAAAAGAAACCAAATTATGAAAAAGGAAAAATCGAAAAAAAAAAACAAAGAATGGAAACTTTGAAATAAAAATGGCAAATTCAAAAAGAAGAAGGGGGAAAATATAAAATCCATAAAAGGAAAAAAAATCAAAAAGGGAAGAAAATCCAATGTGCAAAAAAAAGGAAAAATACAAAATTCAAAAAAAGAGAAACCAAAATACAAAAAAAAGTAAAAATTCAAATTTCAAAAAAAAATCAAAATACAAAAAGGGGAAAATCCAAAAAAAAAGGAAAATCAAATAAAAAGGGGAAATTCCAAAATCAATAAAATTCAAAAAATTCAAAATACAAAAATGGGAATATATAAAATAAAAAATGGGAAAATACAAAATCAAAAAGAAAAAAAGGAAAAATTCAAAAAAAAAGGAGCAAAGAGAAAAGAAAAAAAAAACAAAATACAAAAAAGATGGAAAAAAAAGAGGATGGGGTATTTTTTTTCTTCTCTTTCTTTGAGTTTGTTTTAATTAACCAAAGTTTTAGGAAGTGTAATAAATGTGTTACCCAACACAAAAAAAAAAACAAAAACAAAAAAAGGCAAAAAAACAAAAAAAAAATAAAAAACAAAAAAAGTGCGATGAAAAAATCAAATAAAAAAAAGAGAAAAAAGGAGAAGAAGAAGATGTATATAAAGGTGAAATAAGAAAATAAGGCCAAGAAAAATACAAAAAAAAGGAAAATAAAAAGATAAAAAAAAGAAAGAAATGGAAGTTACTCAATATAAGACATAGAAGATTGTGCAAAATATGAGATAATGGTGCACAATGATCTAATTGATGTCCTTTTTTAGAATTCAAGAAGCATTGAGGTTTAACACAAATTCTTTACCATGTTTGAAGTTCCTCCTAAGACTGATTGCATCCCTCAAGCGGCGGTCCCACCAAACACAAAGACGACAGTGCCGACTCATGTCCCTTATAGTGACTACCTCCATCTCCAAGAAACATTGAATGAGATGTATATCAAATTGGCCAAATTAGAAGCCGAGAAATCCCATATTGCTCAATCTACTCCTACAATGGGAACCCAATAATCTTTCCCTCCTACATCCTATGCCTTTGCATCTTCTTCATCCTAGAACCCTGGTCCCATGCCTAAAGCGACATATTGGTCACCTCCCTTTGTTTTTACTACAGGAACCAAACAAGCTCATCAGTCAAGGATATATCCCTCCCACAACTTTGAGCATTCAACCATGCCTCCACCCATTGTTGCATTCTTAGGGGAAAAGAACTTGAATATTATTGCCAACCAGTCACCATTCCAAGATTCCCTCAAGATTGAGATAGAACAGATGAAAGATGAGCAGAAGAAGTTGAGAGAAGTTCGGAATTTGGGAGTTATAGATTTCAGAGAGTTGTGCCTATACCCTGATGCAGAGTTGCCTGTTAAGTTCAAAATTCTAGACCTTGAAAAATATGACGGGAAGGGATGCCCACAAACACATCTGAAGATCTTTTGCGATGACATGTTTCAATACAGTTCAAACGAGAAGTTACTCATTCAGATGTTTCAGAAGAGCCTTATAGGGAGTGCTAGAACTTGGTTTGCAAATTTGGCAGATGAAAAGAAAAAGACTTCAAAGGTGTTTCAGAAGCATTCTTGAACCAGTTTTCTTACAACATGGAGTTAGCACCTGATCGAGCAGAGCTTGAGTCTATGTCTTAGAAGTCAGGAGAAAGTTTCTTGGATTATGCATATTGATGGCATGAAATGGAAGCTAAATTACGACACCCGATGCCAAAGGAAGAGATGGTACGGTGATGATCCCCCAAAATTCGTGAAAGGAGCTGTCAGAATCGAAGAGGCTCTTAGGCAGGGTCGAGATGATCCCCAAAAATTCGCCATCAGTTGGAAAGTCATCTCCAAAATATAATGAAGAGAATGAAGTGTAAGTTATTTCTTCTATTGAGTTTCAGGTATCTCAAGCCCATTATCCTAAAAGCTTCAAAGTTGCAGCTTACCCTAGATCCCTCTCAAACTAGTTGGACTGCCCCCGAGCAAGCATATTATCCCTCATCCGCACAAGCACAAACATATCATCTGCCTCCCATAAATCTGATCACTCAACAATCTCCTTAAAAAGAAAGAAGAAAGCTTTCTCCCTGCCATGTGCTCATTCTCAATTGCTCCCTGCTTTAGTTCAAGGTGAATTTTTACGACTACTTACATGGAGGCCTCCATGAGAGCCCAAACCAATAAATTATGACAAGAATGCTCATTGTGATTATCACCAAAGACCTGGTCACACCACCGACCATTGTTGGCAGTTGAAGTTTGCAATTCAATATTTGATTGATGATAGCATTCTCACTTACCAGGACCTTGAGCAAATGTAGCATTTTACAAAAGCTCCCCAAAACCTATTGCTTGATTCAAGGGAAAAATATGAAACTCCCATCAATTTCTTGGGTGAAGAAAAGACATTTTATGATCATAGCATTTTCATTACTCCCATTGGAACTTCACCAATAGCCCATTCTCTTGGAGTCAAGACATCAGCTAGTTGGACCCCTTGGCCTCGACCAAAGCATGCTATTAATTCTCTGCCAACTCTCAGATGAGGTAGTCACTATAAGGAGAAAAAAATTGATGTCATTGCAACCTCAATTGAGCAAAGTCACCAATTCCATTTTGAGCCATCACCGGTAATTGAAGACCTGACCTTTGCACGGACTGGAGAATGTGCTATTGAGAGCCCACCTAAGGAAGACATTTCTATGATCTATTCAGATGTTTTGCCAAGAGCTCAGAATAATTTGTCTATTTGCTCGACTATTTCAAGTGGTGTCTCTGATATTGGGGCACCTTTGCCAGTTTAGATGTAACTTCTGGAGTAGGGAGACAATGCTCTCTACCCTACTTCCACATTTATCAAGAACATCCTTTTGTCATTACACATAGCCCCTATCCCTTTTTTTTCCGTGTCATTCAAAGACACATACTGAACTACATTCGGCCTTATCCCTTTTACAAGGGTATGTAGAGTAGCCCATCTCACAGGTCTGGCCTCTTCCTTCAATAAATTATTAGTTTTCCCCAATCCTTTTCTATCATTTGGTTTTTTCCTAAATTACTTATGCATGATGGAACAATAAACCCCATTGGGCCCCCGTTACCCTTAGAAAAAGAGGAAGATTCCCCCTTCTAAGAAAGTTGCATAATTGAAGCCCTAAAAAAATGAAGATTTGCAATGAATCCTAAAGTCATTTCTTCATAAAAAGCTAGTTGACAATCATTGACTCACATCTGGAAATACTCGAGAGAGGGGATAGTCCAATGAATAAAAAGTATTGATCCCACCCTTGCCCACCTCATTGAACATTTCAAATAGCCTTAAGTTTACATCCCCATGAGCACCCAAATATCCTAAACTAGGGTAGTTTTGACAATTTAAATGTCTACCCTCTACTAATTCCCCCAGAGCTGGCACAGAGTAAGGATATCATCATGACCTAGTGCTTCATCAATTTATAATGAAAAGGACTGGAGGCCACTTTTAGCCGCCTCAATTCTCAAGTGACCCTATTATCTCTAAATATCCGCTAGTTAGCCAGATTGAGCCAATGCATAAATACCTTTTCCTTAGTGAACTTGTTAAATTCCCAATGCACCTTTTACAGGGCAAAAAGAGAGAGAGAGAGAGAGAGAGAGAGAGAGATAATAAAAAAAGAAAAAAAAAGAGAGAAAAAGGAGAATGATAAATGAACAAAGAAGAAGAAATTGGGGCAACTTAGAATGGAGGAATGATCAAGAAAGTTTGGAAAATTGGAAAACTTTGAGGGAATAGAATTCAGAGAAAATCAGAGTAGGGAATCTGAGGCAGATGAAAAGTGAGAGAGAATGATTAAGAAATATTTGCGGGATGTCGGAAAAGAAAAAAGCGGTAAAAAAAACTAGGGCAAATATATGTTTCAATCATTCTAGAATCAATTAGTTTGGGTATTTGTTTATTGATTCTCTAACATCTGAAGTCTTCCATGATCAGCAAAGAAACATGGTTCATATTTGATGATGTAAAGTGTATGTAAGAAAAAGAAAAAAGAGAAAAGAAAGAAAAAGGATGAAGAAAAGATAAACAAAAAATGATGATGAGGAGAAAATAGCAACCCTGCATAAAGGTCAAGCATCTCATTTCCCATTGTAAATATGTTTTTGAGCGTTCACCCTTCATTTCAGATCCCTTGTCCTACACCACGTTTCATCCCATTCATTAAGTCCTTCTCAATCCTTTAGAAATTGGTAATTTAGCACAGGATAGATTTAGTTGGCAGACGATGAAGGATTTTGTTGTGAACCGTCTTCAGTCAATCATTTCTCATAACAAACCATCTTGTTAGCCAGTAACTGGGGCAGTTTCCCATAAAACCCGGGTGTTTCCCAAAGAAAATTTATGATTGTCTCTTTCACATTTTAGATGCACATGCTAGTATAATTTCTGGGGTTTTGATCAGCTCTTTTAAAGAGGGGCAAAATACTTTTATCTTTCGTGAAGATGTGACGTGGGTCCCTTTGTACATAATTGCTTTGTCATGAACCAATGCTAGTGACATCTACTATTTCAGTCTCATACCTCTTCAGAAAAATGTACAATGAAAAAGAAAATAGAAATTTACATCTCCTTTATGTTTGAGTTGCATTGTCTTCTTCCTCCGGAAGTTACAAAGGAAAAGTAAAACAAAAATAAGAAAAAGAGACAAAATAAGGGCAGCCCATAGTGTTTGACACTCAAATCGAGCACAGATATGTTTCAGAGAAGAGGCTTAAGCCTCACCTCTTTAAAAGTCTCTCAAAAAGGAATTCAGTTGTACATTGTGCATAAAAAAATATAATAAAAAAAGAAGAAAAAGGAAAAAATAATAAAAAACAAAACAAAAAACAAAGCAAAAAACAAAACAAAAAAAAAACATAAGTAATAAAAAGAAAATGCAAAGTGTGTTAAAAATGTGAAGAGAAATGATTCAGAACAAGAAGAATGATCAAGTGAGAATTAACAATTAAGTTAAATCGAACCTGTTGAGATGATACCTCTTGAATTTTTTATCGCATTTTTGCATCTGACATGTTCTTGACATTTTTAAATTTTTAGTCTTGTCATCATTTTCATCATTTTACACAATAATTTTTTCTGCTATTGCACATAAACTTTTCTGCTACTACATAATTGTCTTTCCTGCTATTGTACATAAATTTTTCGCCGCCATTGCGCATAAATTTTTCCACCATTGCACAATAAAGGTCTCGCCTTTCAGCACATTTTAAATCAAGATTTTCCGCTATTATACAGGAGTTTTCTGCCATTGCACAATACAAGTCTTGCCTTTTGGCACATTTTAAATCAAGATTTTTTGCTATTGCACAAGAGTTTTTTGTCATTACACAATAAAGGTCTCGCCTTTCGACACATTTTAAATCAAGATTTTCCACTATTGCACATGAGTTCTCCGCCACTGCACATGAGATGCTCCGCTATTGCACATAAGTTTTCCGCCTCTAGCACAAAATAAATCAATATTTTCTGCTATTGTACATGAGATGTTCCGCCATTGCACATGAGATTTTCTGCTATTGCACATGATTTTTCCGCCTTCAGCACAAAATAAATCAATATTTTTCGCCATTGCACATGATTTTTCTGCCTTCAGCATAAAATAAATCAATATTTTTCGCCATTGCACATGAGATTTTCCGCTATTGTACATAATTTTTTCGCCTTTAGCATAGAATAAATCAAGATTCAGCTATATTTTTTTTAGGATTACTTTTTTTCTTTTGTTTCGTCTTTAGATCTAATTAGTTATTTAATTGAGTAATTAATTGTTAATTAGGAAATTATTCAAAATTTCGAATTTGAGTTTAATATTTCAAAATTTGAATATGAATTTGAATTTCAAAATTTCAAACTTAAATTTCAAATTTTGAATTTCAAAAAAAAATAATATTTTAAAATTTTTTGCATTTGCATTCCAACATTTAGGGTTTGATATGTTCTAGAGAATGCATCATATAGGATTATTTAATTGCTGAAATTATCTTGTTAGTTGTTAATGTGTTAGGGTTTTTCATTTTTTTAATTGCTCTCTTTGCTAAATTAATTTGTTTTATTATTTTATTGCTAAATTGCATATTAGAGATAACTATTCATGCATCGCAATTAGTTGCATTTATTTTATTTATTGTGTTTTTCCGTTAATCCATTTAAGGGCAATCCAATTTAAATAAGATAAGGTGGGGATTTCATCACCCTTCCTTGGCCCCAAAACCACCACCTTTTCACGTGTGGTTCACCGTAATCCTTGATTTAAAATTTGGATAGCAAGATTGTTTAGGAGGCCCCACACATTTGGTTCAAAAGTGTACTGAATTTTAGGGAAGCTTGTAATTACTTTCCATAACCGACAATTAGTGTCTAAGGAAAGAGGTTAAGTAGCTAAGCCTAAGCGGGTTTTGTGGTTACTTAATTAGGTTCTTGCGAGAACAAGGGGAGCCTCCCACATCCCCACCTCTTACCTGGCTAACTAAAGGAAGTGGTGTAATTCCAAGTGAACCTAAGGGGATTTACATTGGTTGAACCACTAGTTTAGGAAACCTTAGTTTAGCCCCTAGGTCGTGTGTTTTACTTGTTTGTGCTTAATGATTACCCCGAGACTCAACCGGCTCAGCCATGTCAAACCTACCCTCAGCCCTACCAAACCGATTCGCTTTATGATATGTTTCTGCAGCTCAAATAGCTGATCTTAGCTCAACAACAGTCAATCCTAAGATTAGAGAGCCAATTAATTTAACTCATGGAAGCTAACCTGCAGTGGAAGAATGATTCAATGCTTAGTCAGCCGGTTGTCTACCCCTGAACTGAACCCCTAGGTCTTCCTCAACACCTTATGACTTATAATGTCCAACACTTAGAAAATGCTGGAGAAATTTTGTCTCTTTAAAGTGGAGAAAAGTTTGAAGACTGGTATGAGTCTGGAAGTCCTTCTGCCTACCCAAAACAAAATTGTTGTACAATAAGTGTAGATAGAAACCCTAGAGAAACCGGTCTGGTCATAGCGAATGACCCGATGAAGGAAGCTAATGTTTTAACAAAGTCTCAGCCATTACGGTGTTGTCATACTGTTGAACCTCTCCTAGAGCTAAAGAGTGAACCACCCATGCCTTCTCTTGAATCAACTCCACAACTAGAATTAAAACCCTTGCTAGACTCCCTTAAGTATGTGTTTCTAGGACCCGACCAAACAATATTAGTAATTATAGCAGCTGATTTAACCCCCTACATAAGAAGAGAAACTGATTGATGTCTTAAAAGAGTATAGGGGTGCCATTGGTTGGTCGATGGCTGACCTAAAAGGGATTAGTTTGTCCATTTGTATGCACCATATTTATACGGAGGAGGGTGCCAAACCGAGTAGGGAAATGCAAAGGCAATTGAACCCAAATATGAGAGAAGTGGTCAAGCAAGAAGTAGTCAAGTGGTTGGATGCAGGTATTATCTACCAATTTCAGATAGTAGTTGGGTAAGTCCTACGCAAGTGGTGCCTAAGAAGGCTGGACTCACTGTGGTCACCAGTGATCCTCACCCAACTAACCACGGGATGGCGAGTATGCATCGACTTTAGGAAACTCAATGCAGTAATGAAAAAAGACCACTTCCCTCTGCCCTTTATTGACCAGATTCTGGAAAAACTTGTAGGGTAGAAATATTTATGCTTATTAGATGGGTATTCTAGGTATAACCAAGTAGCCATTTACCCTGAAGACCAAGAGAAAACTACTTTCACCTGTCCATATGGCACATTTGCCTTTCGAAGAATGCCATTTGGATTATGTAATGTACCAGCAACCTTTCAAAGTTGTATGATGGAAATTTTCTCGAAAATGGTAGGTGACTTTCTGGAAATACTTATGGATGATTTCTCTATCTTCGGGAATTCCTTTGAAACTTGTCTCGTAGACTTACGAAAAGTTCTTCAACGATGCATTGAGACAAACTTTGTACTCAGTTGGGAGAAGAGTCACTTCATGGTCCAAGAGGGTATTAGGCCACAAAGTTTCTAAACGAGGGATCGAGGTAGGTAAGGAAAAAGTTGACCTAATCTCTAAACTCCCACCTCCCACCTCTATCAAGCAAATTTGCTCATTTCTCAGACACATTGATTTCTATCGTAGGTTCATTAAGGACTTTTCCAAGATTTCTAGGCCTCTGTGCAATCTTTTGGTGAAGGATGTCCCATTTAATTTCAACAAGGATTGTTCAAGGCTTTCGATTATCTGATAGAGGCACTGACCAAAGCCCCAATTCTTCAACCTCCTGACTGGTCGTTGCCCTTTGAAATAATGTGTGATGCCTCTGACTATGCCATCGGAATAGTTTTGGGACAAAGGGTGAACAAAAGTCTTGTGGTAGCACACCCTATCTGAGGCCTAGTTGAATTATACCACTACCGAGAAAGAATTGTTAGCTGTAGTATTTGGTCTGGAAAAGTTTCGCTCGTACCTATTGGGCATCAAAGTCATTGTATATTTTGATCACTCGGCCTTAAAACATTTGTTGTCTAAAAAAGAGGCCAAACCTTGGCTCATTAGATGGATCCTTCTTTTGAAAGAATTTGACCTTGAGATTCGGGATAAAAACGGCTCTGAAAATGTAGTAGCTGATCATCTATCCAGAAATCAAATTGAAAAGAGCGAGCTTGTGCATGACTATTCCTTTCCAGATGAACACCTCTTGGTTGTTTCCCATAGTACACCCTCGTGGTTTGCTCATATTGTCAACTATTTAGCAGTGGGTAAAATTCCTATGGGGTGGTCCAAGAATGAGAAGGACAGATTCTTCTCATAACTCAAATATTATTTCTGAGAAGACCTTGAGCTATTCCATATCTGTTTGGATCAAGTAATCCGAAGATGTGTCCCCAAGTCTGAACACCAAAGTATCCTTAATTTTTGTCACACTCTTACTTGTGAGTGGCACTTTTCGGGAAGGAAAACGACGGCCAAAGTACTACAAAGTGGCTTTTATTGGCCAAGTTTATTTAAGGATGCCCATGCTTTTAGTAAAAATTGTCTAAGATGCCAAGCTGTCAGGAATATGTCCCGTAGAGACATGGTGCCACTTAATCCCATTCTAACTGTAGAAATCTTCGATGTTTAGGGTATTGATTTCATGGGATTGTTTCTGCCATCATCCAATCAGGAATACGTCCTGGTGGTCATTCATTATGTGTCGAAATGGATTGAGGCGGTAGCAACCCGGACCAATGACCACAGAGTTGTAATGAGATTTGTCCAAAAGAACATTTTCTCTAGGTTTGGGTGTCCGCGAGCAATCATTAGTGATGGGGGGTCACATTTTACTAATGCGCAATTCCGTGCTTTGCTCCCCAAATACGGAATCACTCCTAAGATAGCAACCCCCTACCATCCCCAAACGAATGGTCAAGTGGAAATTTCCAATCGGGAAATTAAGAGTATTCTGCAAAAATCCGTTAGGCTTAATCGAAAAGATTGGCCCGACAAATTGGATGAAGCACTTTGGGCTTATCGGGCGGTGTATAAAACTCCCACTGGAATGTCTCCTTATAGGCTAGTCTTCAGCAAAGCTTGTCATCTTCCTGTAGAATTAGAGCATCGGGCTTGTTAGGCCATCAAAAAGTTTAATTTCTATCTAACCTCAGCTGGATCCCACTGGGCTCTGCAATTAAATGAGCTGGAAGAACTTCACAAAGAAGCTTATGAAAGCTCTCGCATTTATACAACCAAAATGAAAGCGTTCCAAGATAAAAACATTTCAAAAAAAACATTTGAACCTCGTCAAAAAGTTTGGCTCTTTAATTCTAGGTTGCAGTTGTTTCTAGGAAAATTAAAGTCTAGATGGAATGGGTCGTTTGTTGTTGATAAAGTGTTTGAGCATGGTGCGGTAAGAATAGTTGATCCTAAGAATAGAATCATGTTCATGGTCAATGGTCAAAGGCTTAAACTATATATAGGAGTATCTAAGAGTAGAGGAGTTGAGAACTTTAGTCTAAGTGATCTAATTGTGTATGGCTGAAGACGTTAAACTTAGTGCTAGTTGGGAGGCAACCCAATGAAGTTTTATTTTAATTGTCCTGTTAGAGTTTGCCTTTTCTTTTGAATAAGTTTTAGAATTCAGTTGGCAAATACTAAACCCCTGTTGAATCCTTACCTCTTGATTGTTCCCTTTGGCCCAAGTCCCTTTTGCATCATTCTAGTTATGCCATTAGGGACAATGGCATTTAAGTTAGGGTGAGGAAAGAGAAAAAATTTTGAAAAGTTGAGAGAAAAATTAAAAAAAAAAATTGAGAAGCTAAGCCTTTAAATATGTAGAATTAAAATTTCATTGAAAATTTTAAACTTTTTTTCCATTAAAAGAGATTCCCGAACACAAAAAGTTAAGGAAACTAATAAAAGAATATTGAATTTTGTAGAGATTGGTAGCAAGTGATAGGAGTTAAATTGGTCTTATTTGAATATTATCGAAACCCTTTAGAAATTGAAAATACTCCCAAGCCCCTATAAAGATATGAAGAGAAATATTGAGAAATCAGACGAAAACTTCTTCAAATTAATAGAGATAGTGGACTACCACGAACAATGCTAAATTTTATACACAACAAAAAAGAAGAGAGAGAGAATGAAAGGCCAATGGACACCCTAGACTTAGTAACCGGGTCTCTTCACCTAAGTTAAGTGTTGAGATTTGTGTCAAACGACAAAGGGAATGCCAAAGACACTAACCTAATACTTAGTAACCGAGTCTCTTTACCTAAGTCAAGTGTCGAGATTCGCGTCAAACGGTGGAAGGTAGCAATAAAAATGTGTGTGCATATCAAGTTCAGGGGTAGAAATCCACTATCAGAAATGATAAGAAGAATACCCGCTTGATTTTAAAAATTAATCTCAGCTTATTGAGACAGTCTGCAAATGGAAGGGTATATAAGATTTTTAAGCCAATTCTCTGTAATGTTCAAAGAAAGATGGTTTTACCCCTTAAACCTAATACTAATCTATACAAAGTTTGAGAACTCTGGAATCAGGATACTTGGCTAATTTTGTTAGGGATGATCTTGCGATGGGAATGATCTCTTTACTTAGTGTAATTTTAAGGCTGCATTGCTAAGGGACTAGCAATGGTTAAGTTAGGGGGTGTGATAACTCTATATTTTGATGCCTTAAGGGCATCATTTTAGGGGTATTTTAGACCTTAGACTGACTAATCTATACCCTTTTTCCGGTTAAATTCAATATTGTGACCTCTGAGGGTCCCTATGCAAATTCTAGGTAAAAACGGGAAATTTACAGAGTTTTCTGTAGATTTTGGGAAGCTGGTGAGAATTCCAACTGAGAGAGGGGGTGTTTCTATGAAAAGCTGAGCACAAGAGGGCGCCTCCTATCTGCTAAACCCAGAAAGGCGCCCCTCCTACTGTATTATCATACTCCCCTCTCCTTATCAAACCCTAGGGCGCCTCCCCACTCATTCTTTTCACCTCTAACAAACCTTAGCCGCCCCTAATTGCTAAATCTTCACCTTCCACTCCTCCCTAACATCTAATATCAACCATCCAAGATTTAGCAACCTCTCATACCCTTAGATCTTTACCTTGCAATCTCCACCCTCCATTCTAGGTTGCCACCTCTTTAGCATTCAAACCCTAAGGCGCCCATTTTCTGCATAAACCCACTAGTCACCCCTCTCTTTCTCTCAAATCCCAGTTTTGTCCACCCTTCTCTATAAAAAGGATCCCAATGGCCCTAGAGAAGGGTTTGGTTAGACCAGTTCACAAGGCCAAGGCTTCTTGAGGGGTTCAAGGGTTACAAGAAGGAGGATACCCAGTTCTTGTCAGGAGGGGTTCCTGCAAGCAGTTCGTCCAACCTACAACTGTCGTCGCTGGAGTTGATCCACCATTTTTATTTTGTTTTATTTTCTTTCTTTTTGTTATTTAGTTTTCTTTGCAATTTAATTTCTGCAATTTTCGATCTTGGTTTGATTTAACTTCTGTTTTTCTTTGTCTTTTGCAGATCTGAATTCGCCCAATTCAAGGCTAAGTTGTCTCAAGGGGTTCAAGGTCTAAATGAAGGAGGAACGACTTGCAATTTGTCTTACTGGAAAGCTACCGCCACTGGATCCGAATTTCAACATATTTTTATTTATTTTCTTGTTAATTTCAGTTTTATTTAATTTCTAAATTTTATTTCTTGTCTTTTTCAATTCTGGATATTTAATTTCAGCTTTAATAAATTTTATTTTCTTATTTTTTGCAAATCCCAAATCTGTTTTCTTTTTCTTATTTGTCTGGAACAAAATAATATTTTTTAACCTTGCTTCCCTGAGGATTCGACCCCTTCCTCAGCACTAAACTATGTTCTTTATTTAGTTTTGAGGATTGGAAAAATATAAATTATTAAATTGGTGTCCCGGGTGTTTGACAACGCATCCCAGGCGCACCAGGCAGCATGTCCATAAATCTCACAACCTTTGCCAATCCCACTATTGTGTTGAATTTTCAAATTCCCCAATCATCCCAAAAGAGCATGAGTAAAAATAGTAACTTAAGGAATCCTGTTAATCATGCATTAGCATCTTAATGACATTACCACACACTTGAATAAGGATGCAAATGGATCAAATCAAATTCGAATCATGGTATATTTGAATTCGACTTGATACTATGAAAAGCAAATCCTATCCGATCGGATCTCAAAAATAGGGATTTGAATTCAAACCCGATGAGGAAGTCGGGTATTTGGATCTGATCCAATCTGAATTTATTTTTTAAAAATTAATAAATTATTAAAAGAAAAATAAAATATAACAATATAAATAAAGAAAAATAAAAAATAAATAAGGGTAAAATACAAAAACCTCCCTTGAAGTTTCTGACAATCATAAAAACCTCCCCTTGAATTTTTGAGAAACTTGACAAAAGCCTCCCTTCTGTCATTGACCCAGATGGAAAACGTTAGTTGATGCATCAATTTTTTTTAAATACCGATTTTTCCTTTTTACCACTAACGCAGACGAACAACGGTAAATTCCATTCAATAGCGTACCATCATGACTAAAACAAAGCCTGTACCCTGTAAAGTCAAATGCTTCCCCGCTCTTGGCCTTCAACTCATTGCAAAGTAAGCCAAGTGCTTAAATGTTGGTTTTCTCTTCTTTTGTATGTTCTGCAACTCCAATCATCCCATGGCAAGATGAATTGCTTTTGTTTCTTTTTTCTTTTGTTATAAGAACTATTTTTGTTTTAATTCCTTTTATAAATTTCTAGGTGACTTGACAGAAAAAGATGAAGAGAAATAAAAGAGATACCAGTCCTCTCTTTTTTGGAGCACACCTGAGCCATTTATCAAGACCCAAGACTGGCACTCAACGATGTGGTTGCCTGAGAGACTAAGAATATTTAACAATGGCCAACTCCAAGTCGCCAGCATTACATGTTTTTCAACGTCGCTGTGTTGTCTAGTTGTATTTTGTGGTTGTCAAGTTTTAAAGTCTAATCTCTAGCTATTTTGTGCAGTCCACAAACTTTGTTATAGGGCTACCAGAAGGAACTTTAGCTGGTGTAAGTTTAGTTCAAAAATTTCAATTAATGTTGAGTTATCAAAACCATTGAAGTTAAAAGCAAAGGCTATACGTAGAAATTAAACCTGCAATTAATTAGGATATGGGTTTCTTCTTTTGTAGTTGTACTTAAAAATTTATTTTTGAAATGATATTGTGCGAAGGAAAAAAAGTTATATTTAGTTGTTAAGTTGAACAAAAGAGTTTGATTTAATTGGGGGTAGAGCCACACAGATAACAGATAACAAACAAATTGCTCCAGTATGATGGGTACTTGCAAATTTGATAGTAATATCATTGTCAACATTAGTGCTCTCCATTCCATATTTCCATTCCAAATAGTCAGAAACAACATGGCCTACTAGAGAACATTGAAGGTGTGGTAGAAGCCTAGAAGGTGTTTGTGGGTTTGTGTAGAAGTGTTGGTAAACCTAATAACCTAACGTCTTGGACTCTTTTGATCCAACTCTGGGGGTTTGTATAAGTTAGAGGAGGGGGAAGAAGAAGTAGAGAAGTGAAGCAACTCACAGCTCCAACACACTGTCTTTCTCTCAGAGTTAAAATAGAAAAACATAAATAAAATAATAAAAATATTGAAAAAGATTTGATTGACTAGTGTGTACTAGGGTTGAATCAACCCTACTTGTAGTTACAGTGAGACTGTACAAGGACAAGAGATAAAGCTTATCTCTGTTAGTATAGGGTTATTATCCCCCCGCAAGCTGAATGGGGTGACGAGAAGCTTGTCCCAAAGATTAGTGAATCGAGCTGTTGAGAGTGGTTTGGTGAAGATGTTTGCTATCTGATCTGTTGTTAGATACCGAATTTGAAGCTGCTTCTGAGTGATAAGGTCATGCAGGAAATTATAGTCCACCTCCACATGCTTCGTATGGACATGAAAAATGGGGTTGGTGGCCAGGTGGGTAGCACCAATATTATCACACCAGAGAATAAGGGAAGGAGCTAGAAAGCTAATGTCTCGTAGCAGAGACTAAATCCATAACAACTTTGTGACTGTGTTGGCGAGAGTTCTGAACTCAGATTCAGTGTTGGAGCGAGCAATGCTATGTTGCTTTTTGGAGCTCCAAGAAATCAGGTTGGAGCCAAGATAAACTGCATAACCCCCTGTAGAACGTCGATCATCAGGACAGCTGGCCCAATTGGCGTCAGTGTAAGCAGTCAATTGTTGGGAAGAGGATCCCTAAAAATGAAGACTATGAGTGAGAGTGCCCTTGAGATAGTGAAGTATTCACTTTACCGCTGTCCAATGTTCATTAGTGGGAGAGTGAAGAAATTGGCAGACTTTGTTGACTGTGAAGGAGATATCCGGACGAGTGGTGGTGACATATTGTAGAGCCCCAACAATACTTCGATACTCCGTGGGATTAGATAAGGGCTCACCGGAATCTTTTGAGAGCCAACTAGAGGTGGACATGGGCGAGCTTGTAGGTTTGACCCCTTCAAGGATGGTTCGATGTAATAGATCCAGGATGTAGCACTGCTGGGAAAGGAACAAACTGCCAAATTTGTGACTTACCTCAACCCCCAGAAAATAATGGAGTGACCCTAAGTCCTTTAATGGAAAAACTAAGGAGAGTGACTTGAGAAACCCACTAATAGCAGCGACAGAGTTTCCAGTCAAAATAATGTCATCGACATATACCAACAAAAGTAGGGTCATCTATTGGGAGGAGAAAATAAACAAAGATGGATCAGTAGAAGAGTTGCGAAATCCCATCTCTTTGAGAATAGAGCTCAACCATGAATACCAGGCTCGCGGTACTTGTTTTAGGTCATAGAGAGCCTTCTTCAATTTGCAGACATGATTAGGGTATTTGGGATCAATGAACCCTTTTGGCTGATTCACATGAATATTTTCATCAAGGATGCCATGAAGGAAGACATTGTCAATATCTAGTTGATGAACTGGTCAGTTCTGTGCAAGAGCAACGGAGAGGATTGTCCGTATGATTATTGGTTTGACAACTGGACTAAAGGTATCAAAGTAATCTAGACCAGGGACTTGGTTAAAGCCCCGAGCAACCAGTCGGGCTTTATAGTGATCAATGGTTCCATCTGCTTTCTTCTTTATTTTGTATATCCACTTAGTTCCAACTATGTTCATGGAGGGATCATAGGGAACCAAGTGCCAAGTGCCATTTTTAATGAGGGCTTGGTATTCTTTTTGCATAGCCAATTGCTAGTTTGGTGATTTGGCGGCTTGGTTAAAATTTTTAGGTTCTTGATCCTGTAGGAGAGTGAGAAGAGCAGATGGGATCAAATACCTTGTCGCAAGTTGGGACCGAGGAAGGGTCCTGTCCATGGACAGTGTACGCATAGAATGAGTGTGTACCAGTTGAGAAACTAGGGTTGTAGAGTTTAGTAAATCTTGCATACTGTGATACCTTTGTGGCCGATTAGAAGAGGATTGTTCCAAAGGTCCTGAGTCTAGAGAGATGGTCACTGAATTGGTGCTAGATGCTGGTGCAGATGGAGGCTGTGATGAAGTTGGTATCGGCAGTGTTGCAGGTTGCAGAGGTGCAGGACCTGAAATGATAATTCCTATGGAAGCAGGAGTTGTGCTTGGTGTTGCTTCAGAAATTCCTGAAAATAATGTTTCATCAAATACCACATGGTGAGCTTTAAAAATATGCACTAAAGGGACATGGAGACACCTGCACCCTTTGTGAGAGGTACTGTAGCCAATAAAAATGCACTGAAGCGACCGAAATTGAAACTTGTTTTTGTTGTAGGGTCATAGAAAGAGATAGCACGCACACCCAAAACAACGCAAAAGAGAGTAATTAGGAGCTGTTTGAAAGAGTTTCTCATGAGGGGACATACCACACAATACCTCTGTTGGCAGTCAATTTATTGGAAAAATTGTAGTTTCTACCGCATCAGCCCAAAAGAAAAAGGGGAGCTTGGAGGAGGCCAGTAGAGATAAAGTAGATTCAACCACATGTCTGTGCTTCCATTCAATTGATCCGTTCTATTCGTGTGTATGGGGGCACGCCAATCAATGTGTGATGCCTTGTGAATCTAAGTATCGGGAGAGAGAGCGATACTCTCCTCCCCAATCGAACTGAAAGACTTTTATTTTGGCATTGAATAGAACCTCTACATTTCTCTTAAATTTAATAAATAAATCACAAACATCTGATTTTCGAGGCATAGGATACACCCAAGAAAATTTTGAAAAATCATCCATAAAAATAACATAATAAGAAAATCTATTATTGGACTTAACAGGAGAAGGTCCCCATACATCTGAAAAAATTAAATCTAATGGACGCTTGGACTGAGAACTAGATGACTTCAAGGGCATTCTATGACTCTTGCCCAGTTGACAGGACTCACAAGCAGACTCATTAACACTAGATCTAATAAACGGAAGACCAAATTTGGAAATAACTTGCCGTACATTTCGCATAGCTGCATGACCAAGGCGATGATGCCAACCACAAAGTAAGGTACGTTCTTCAAGAAGCGCTTCGGGTGTGATTGTGGCTGACGCAGAAAAACTATATAACCCATCTCTACTGGCTCCTCGAAGGAGGATTCTTCCCGTATAATCTTTCACATAGAAACAGTCACAGTGAAACTCAAAAAACAAATCATTATCCTTTGTGGATCGACTAACAGAAAGTAAATTCTTGCAAATAGAAGGAACATGATAGATATCTTTCAAAGAAAAAGCATGCTGATTAAAAATCATAGAAGAAGATCCTGTATGATGAATATTCAAACCTTGACCGTTGTCGACCTTCACTTGATCTGGTCCAGTATACTCAGTACGATTCTGCAGATTATCTAGTTCTAGGGTCATGTGATGAGTATCCCCAGAGTCCGGGTACCAATTGGGATCAAAATTATTTTCATACTGATTCTAGGGTGTATTTACCCCTCCATGAAATGTAGAAGGATCACTACAAGAATTATCAGAAAAATCAAAGGTATATTTTGCTTTTCTACACTGTAGGGCACTATGTCCAAATTTATTATAGATCTGGCAAGTGACATTATTTTTACCTCCGCATCCTCCAGAATTGCTGAGATTGATTTTAAAAGGATTGGTGATTATATTGTGGAGCACCACGTCCACGCCCCTTACCTCTGTTGTTGTTGAAGTTTGGAGAGAACTATTGCGGGGGCTTTTGAAAATTATTTTTCTTAGGAAGGATGCTAGCAAGATTTGCACTTCGAGTGTCTGATGCAAGAGCTAGGTCTTCAAGCCAGCTCTCATGGTTCAGAAATGCTCCAATAATATTAGCAATACTGAGATCTATTGCATCTGGTCGATTGGTAAATGTTGTAACCACCGACTCATATTCACTCCCTAAGCCAGATAAAATGTAAAGTACCAGTTCAGACTTGAGCACTGGTTCAGATATTGTAGAAAGACTGTTAGCAATGGATTTTGCTCACTGTATATAGGTAGAAATAGAAAGAGACCCTTTTTTAAGATTTTGCAGTTGTCTTCGCAACTGCAATACCCTAGATCGGGAGTGTGTAGAATAACTATGAGCAAGGGAAGTCCATACCTCAGATGATGTCGATAGACCTACTACTTACACCATAACTCCTTTAGTGAGAGAGGAAATCAGCCAACTCAACACAAGCTGATTGATGTCTGTCCATTTTTTGAATTTAGGGTTCGCAATCATCCCTGTACTGTTTGGATTGGGTATAACTTCAGGCGGTGGCTTCTTCTTCCCTTCTACGAGTTCCAATAGGTGGTGGTGTCAAAGGATGGGAAGGAACTGAGTACGCCACAGTAGATGTCACTTCCTAATTTGATAGGAAGATAATGAGTGACGTTCTAGATTGAAGGGAGAGCACTACTTGACATTGAGCCATTGTTGGATGCTACTGGGCTGCTACCATGTGTGCCTGTCTCTGTCGACATGGCTCTGATACCAAGTTAAAATAGAAAAACATAAATAAAATAATAGAAATATTGAAAAAGATTTGATTGACTGGTGTGTACTAGGGTTGAATCAACCCTATTTATAGTTATAATGGTTGAATTACAGTGAGAATGTACAAGGATAAGAAATAAAGCTTATCTGGGTTAGTTCAGGGTTATCTAGGATAATTCTTATCTGGAGGTAGGATTAAGATTATCCCAATTTGTTATCTTGAGATAGGATTACGAGAACCTAGATGGTTAAGTTTTCTTGATGGGCCAGAAGATTTACCTAGGCGTGCATGGGCCATGCATGGGCCCCTGGACGTCTACATTATTACTCAAGAACCACTACAAAATTCAGAACAATATCGCTGAATGAATCATCTCCTTCAATTTCTATATATCACTTTCAAAGAAAGCCCGTGATGAACCAAACTCAGTTTTGCTTCAAATCATCGCTTGCAATAGCTTCTCTGAAACACCAGCCATCACAAAGGATTTCTCTATAAACCAATAATGCATGATTATCTTTCAGTGGTGGTTCTATTTCCTCAACACTCTTAACCCTCCATAGGAATAGGAGGATATAGGGCCAATCATGTCACTCCATGTCCATTTGATATGTGGCGTCCATGCATACGAACCAGATCACTTGCCCAGTATTATGAGTAGAAATGTAGACGATGGCAGCTTGACTAGTAATGGTTAATGGACATTGAAATTGAATTTACAGACTCGGTTTTAGTCATGGTGGTAGGTTATTATTGAATGGAACTTATCGTTGTTCGTCTGCATCAGTGGCAAAAGGGTAAAATTAGTATTTAAAAAAAAATGATGCATCAACTAACGTTTTCTATTAGGGTTAATGACGGAAGGGAGGTTTTTGTTGAGTTTCTCAAAAGTTCAGGGGAGGTTTTTGTATTTTACCTTAATATAACAAATTTACAAAAATGCAATATAAATAATATACTTATAAATAAATAACATATATTTGTGTTATACATATACATACATACATACATACACACATGCATACATACATACATACATACATATATATATATAGATATATCCGAAATGGGGATACTCGAACCCGACAAAATGGGAAGCACAACACTTTGGATCGAATCGTACCATGATCTGATCCATTTGTACCCTTACACTTGAAAGCACAACACTTAACACTCTCATTGAGTTTTTCAAGTGTTTTGCTAGATTTTTTAAGCGTAGATTTCTCTTGCATGGAATGATGCTTCTTACCTAACCAAATAGTAGTTATGCCATATCAACCATAAGACCACTGTTAAGTCTTCAAAGTGTTTCATTAAAATCCTTCAATTTGTTTTTAAAAGAGAAACTGAAGAATATTTGTGAATGTTTTTTGACTACCCTTCTTCCTCTAGATAACCCTCCTTCCTTACTTTCATCACTTCCAAGACTACCCTTCTTAACAATTTATATGTGATGCTTTTTGAACTTTGCTGTTTAGTAGCCTGCTACCTCACAACAAAGAGGGGTAGATGTTAGCACTTGATTTTTGCTTGGTCTTCCATTTGAGCCCCAACTCACCCTTGAACACCCTTTGAGACCATTTTGATCCCTTCAAAACCTAGTGAACCTAAAGGACCCAAATCCTCAAAATCCACTTTTGAACCCACTTAATACCCTTAAAGCCTAAAAATACCCCTCATTTGCCAAATTACCAAAATACCCTTTACTTCTTGAATTTCCAAAATACCCTTTATTTTCCAAATGACCAAAATGTCATTTTAGACCCTAACCATCAAATTACCATCCAAACTCTAAAACTCCAAAATACCCTCATGCTAAATGACCAGAATACCCTCTTTCCAAATCATCAAAAATATCCATCTTACCAAAATACCAAAACACCCTTTGTCTTAAAAACCCAAAATACCCTCCTCATTCCAATCTTTACGAATACCCTTCATTCCTTAAATTACCAAAATACCCCTTGACCAAATTGCCAAAATACCAAATACCCCTCATTCTAATTTTCATAATACCCTCCATTCCCTAAATTCCCAAAATACCTGTCAGCTCCCGATTTTTGCTCGGTCTGCCACTTGAACCTCCTATTCAGACCCAAAACCTTCTAAAATACCTACCTAGAAAATCTCAACCTAATGATTCTCCCATTTGCCCATCCATCAAACCAAGATTTCATTCTAAATCTTCTTGTTGACCCAAATTCCTATGATCTAGACTCCCCTGAACCAATCAAACATTACCACCAGACCCCAAATACCCTAAAATATCCACTTGCAATATGTTAGCCCAAAATACCCTTGTATGCCCCTCAATTGCTCAAAGATTCTGTTTCGAGGCTCTGGATTGATCAAATCAAATTCTTTTCCAAATCCATTCTAAGTGAGTGGTTTTCCGACATCCATAGACTAGTCACTTCACTAGGGAGTTCTTGGACCATAGGTGGGGCCCATTTGGCTCAATTGCCTTTTTATTGTATATACACATGCTTCTTTGTTGCTTTCATTTTGTTAGAAGAATAATTGCTTATTTTTTATGATTATTAAATAGTTCCTAATTGCTTTATTTTTGCTATTTCTCTATCTGCTTATGCATACTCTACACATCATCCTACACTAGATTTAGCATCCTATTGTCCTATAGGAGAGGGTCGGAAGCCTAAGCGGTGGGATCTAAGTACCAGTTGGTCTAGCTAAAGGTTCTCAATCAGCCACCAACCTGAGAAGCCCATTTTGTCTGATGGGTGGAGAGGTCTAAAGGCTGGCAACCTTGCTGGAGCCATGTGAATCTAGGTGCCAATCCTCCCTTCATGTATCACACTCCATGTGTTAGCTTAGTCAATTAGGATGACAACAACCTAGCTTGGTTTGTTTGTGTAATGCTTGTGGGGCCCATGAAAAAATAATAACATAAAGTAAAAAATATACAAAAAAATAAAATAGATAAAATGTCAAGAGTTCAATAAAACAAAAATAGAAATAGAACAATAGGATAATATATATATATATTAAAAAACATAAAATCATAAAAAAAGGGAAAACAATTAAAATAAAAATGGTAGGAAGAGTTAGTTAAGCATAAATAGACATAAAAGAAATATAAAAAATTAAAAATACAAAAAATGGAAATGAGAAAAATAAAAATAGGAAAAGAGAAAATAGAAGAAAAAAAGTAAAAAATATATAAAATAATAAAAAATTAAAAAAAAATAAAAATCAAATAAAAAGTCAAAAACACATAATAATAAATCCAAACATATCAAAAGAGAAAAAAGAAAAATGTAAAGAAAACAAAAAGTAAAGAAAAAATGAAAATAAAAAAATTAAAAGCATATGAGAAATCAAAATAAAAAATAAAATAAGAAATTCAAAAATATCAGAAAAAATAGAAATACAAGTAAAAGGGAATGGAAATGGAAGAAAAAAAGAAAAGGGAAAGGGAAAAAATGAAGGAAGAAAGACAAAAAAATAAGAAAAAATCATTTAAGTAAGAAAAATTCCGCATATTTCTTTTGGATAATTAAGAAAATTTAATCATAGCACAAATATATTAAAAATGAAAAATAAAAAAAATCAAAACAAAAAAAACTATGGTGCAAATTCATAATAAATAAAAAATATATAAAATATAATAATAAAAATCTAAAAAATTAAATAAAAAGAAGAAAAAAAAACAAATCATTTAAATAAGAAAGATTAACTATATCTCTTTTGGATAATTAATTAGAGGACAAGAAAAGCTAATTATGGCAAAAATAAAAGATGAATTTAAAAATCAATCAAAAATATAAAATATAAAAAAAATCATAAATCCAAAAGTAAAAGAAATTAGATCAAGTCAATAAAGAATTAAAATTCCAACAAAAAGATCATAAATAAGTAATAATTAAATTGTAAAAAAAATCATAAATCAAAAATCCAAAAGTAATAAAAATAATAAAAAATGATGAAAAATGAAGGAGAAGAAAGAGAAACAAGAAGAAGAAAGTTGAAACATATAAACATTAAAGGGGAATTAAAAAAAAAGGATAAAAGGGGGGAGAGAAAGAGAACAAGGGAGTGGGGAGAATAAAGTGGTTCGTCCCTCCCTCTCATCCCTTACATAGAGCACTCTCCTAATCCTATTAGGAGTTGATCCAAATCGGATTTTGATCAGGACCTATCCTTAAGAGAATGGATGCTCCATACATAGATCTGTACCCATTTTTTATCCCAGTTGCATGACAACTTAAGTTGTCAGGTGAAAACTTAACTAATCTTATTAGTAACAATCCTAAAGTCCATTTTCTTTAAAGGTTCACTTCTCTAGGTGTTGCATAGACACTTTAGGCTTGAATATTATCAGGTATGGGACCCACAAAGGTCTCACATAAGTCTACAAGGGCTCGGCCCTTCCCTTGGGGAGGGGCGGGCCAAATTCACTGTCTAAGGGCAAGGAACCCCTAACCCAATCAACTTTGGCTTAGTTTGGCCCAACATTTAAACATAAATAACCTTTGGATGTAGTCACCCTATGAAGATCCAAAAATAATAGAGTTAGGTAAGATGGAACTCATTAGGTTATCAGCCTTGTAATGGTCTCTTGCTCTTAATTTCTTAGCCCATAATCATCAAAACACTACTTATAGGGAATGACCTCTTCCTTGACTACAAAATCCAGTGTCACACTCTCTGATAAGATGAATCCCATGGCAAAAATCTTTTGCAAACCTTTTTTTCTAAATATCATAATATAATATATAAATATATTTTGCAAATTAAATTAGATTTCAAATACAGTTGAAATCCATTGTCGATAATTTAGATTTCCATCGAAGGGAGTGTAAACATTGATTTGCACTTTGTCCAACAAAGGGGACAATCCTATCACTATGATTACCCAATTAGGTAATTTCCCACACTGCTCCAACATGCGTAGGTATTTGACCCTTGATGGATCTCATTGTTGGAACATAATCAAGTCTCCGGTTAAGTGTAACTCAATGCAGTATCATAATCAAGTCTAGGGTTAAGTGTAACTTTCAATTTTGTCCATTTGTCTCCAAGGTCTAAGGCATAACTAGAAATGTGTCTAAGTTTAGTGTTTCTTTCAAACACCCACCGACTATGATTGGGGTCTAACCACAACAGCTGAGACAAGCTACTCAACCAATTCGGTAGCACATCAGTGTCAAATTTGTCAAAATAAGTTCCCAAAGTACATCCAATGGCTAAGGACATTTTAAACTAACACAATTCTTATAAGTGTTTAGTTTAGGAAATAATTTACAAAAATACACCAATATGATCATAAAACAATAATGTACTCATATTATTCATATACAGATGTCTAATTGGAGCTAAGGCATATACTTTCTAATAATGATGAACTCTGAATCACCCTCAATGATGATGGGGTGCTCCTTAAAGATTTGCACCAAGTTATGAGCATCCCAAGCAGCCCAAACTTCAGCCATGGTGATAGAAGTATCACCTAAAAGAAGAGATTTAACATCAAGTTCAACTTCTCCATGTTGGTTTCTGGCAATAACAGCCGCATTGACCACTTGTTGCCATTGACACACGGCGAATCAAAGTTTGTTTCAATAGTATCATCACTAGGACTTTTCCATAAAGTGGGATTTCAGGCTTTAAACTTTCCTTCCATATTTTTTTCATGGTTTAAAAAATTTTCCACATAAACATTCTTGCGCCCATCCATAATTAAAGGGGGAGGAATATTAGTATCATGGAAGACTTTTAGGTTTCTACTCTTCCAAAGAAACCAAAGAAAATGAATGCAATTTTCTCCATTCTCTTCTCATACCTTGGAACATCCATACCATAAGTTCTTTCCCACCAATCCCTCATCGAGAAATCATCCTCATGTAGACCATTTAAATTAGTCTTTACAGCCAACAAGATTTACTTTGTGTAACAACAATTTTTAGAAATATGACTTATATCCTACAATACACCATAATGATTAAAAGATGCAACAATATCAATGCCTCTCCCTCTTAATAAATCCTTAGTAGGAAGTCTATTGTTTATATGGAAAAAATAAAAACTTTTAAATGTGGGATTAATCAAGCCTCCACACTTTAGACCACTTAGCTTAAGGTGCATCTCAGTTTAAGAAACCCCAAGAGGGCCCATAGGTTTCCTCTACCTGCTGAAAATTAGCTTTAGTTGCTACACATTAATAGAAACGAAGCATAAGCAAACCAAACTTTTTTCTCTCAATTACTTTTGTACAAAAAAAAAAAAAAAACATAAGAAAAGGAATTTTCTCACAATTTTCCCTTATATAACTAAACAATGGAAAGTGGAAATTTCACACTTTCTCATCCCATCCCATCTCATCCTTTTCCATACCACCCAAATTTTCTCACAAATAGAACCTAAGGGCTTATTTGTTTGTTCTAACATTTGACATCTGAAAGTGTAATAATTACATTAAGAGGTATATTGGTATTGGTGAACTTTTCTTTGCTCTGAACTCTAAATGTAGAGAATGTTGTTTTGAATTTTGATAATTGTCAAATGTCCATTTTCACCCCATACATGAGAATTTTTATTTGTCTATGTAATTCAATAAAGAAACACTGTTAAAAATTATTATATTGATTAATAATTAATGAATCATTAACAATAATAAATAATAAATATTAATTAATACTTTTTAATAATTATTTTATAATTAATTATTAATAATTATTATAATAATTAGTAGTGAATTATTTATTATTACCATATCTAAAAATTATTAATTATTAATTATGAATTATGAAGAATTAATTATAATAACTATTAATAATCAATATTCATTATTATTATTATTGTTGGTGCTTGGATTGGTCGAGATCAACACTATAAATTCACTTCCCAAGCCGAGGTGATGCTGAGGGAGTCGAGGCCCGAGGTCCGAGGTCTGAGGTCCAAAGGCCAAGGGCCATGGGGTGAGGTGCCTGAAGACTTGCGAGTAGGTCCTATGAGGAGGAAAGGGTCAGAGGCTTCGGGTGGAAACGCGAGGCTAGGACTCTGATGATCAAGTTAGTAGTGAGGTGTAAGGTGGACGAGGTCCGAGGTGACAAGCACTAGGATGAGGTCACAGGAGAACAGGTAATCTCAGATATTAGTGAGATAGCTTGAGTTCCAGATCTTTTACCTGGAGGGAGTTACCTCCTATTTATACTTGAAGTCACCTAGGGTTGTAGACCTCGGATGGTCGAGATGGAGTCTGTACGCGGGGAGCGCAACCATCCGAGGCTGCCATGTGACCTCACGCCATTGGTTCCGCGAAGCTTGCTGAACTTAGGACATGCGTGCCTTGATTGGTCCCAACCTGAAGCATGCCTTGGGACGCATGTAAGGTTGTGGTTGGATGAGCCAATCGTGCCTACTTCAATTATCATTATTGTTAATTAAACAATTAGTTTATTATTATTATTGTTGTTGTTGTTGTTGTTGTTGTTGTTGTTGTCGTTGTTGTTGCTACCTTGGATGGGCTGAGAAAAACAAAGTAAATTCACTTCCGAGTTGAGGGCTGATTGACGAGTTTGAGGTTTGCTATGGCCAAGGGCCTGTAGGTCAGTCCTATGAGGAGAGAAGACGTTAGAGGCCCTGGGAGCTAACCTGAGGAGAGGACTCTGATAGTTAAGTTAGTGAAGGTGTGACGAGAGGTGGATGAGGCCTGAGTTTGGGATGCTCAGATGAGGCCGCAAAGGAGACAATGAAATTCTCAATAGTGAAGAGTCTAGATGCTCACCTTGTAGAGGTCACCCCCTATTTATACTTGAGACCGCCTAGAAGTAGGTGGGTGCGGACAGCCAAGATGCAGTCCGACCTTGAGCATGTGGCCATCCAAGGTCACCACATGCGATCACACCATTAGTCCCGCATTGCACACCAGCCTCTCCTTTACACGACCCTCCCATTGGGTTTGCTCTGTCCGCCACCTTCTGCCACGTGTGAGTGTGCCATTTGCCCTGACTATAAGTGCCTACATCAATTATTATTATTATTGCATACGAGGTCATTGAGTTATAAGGAAGAAGTATTTTGTGTCTTGGATGTGTCATTTGAAAACAAAAATTTGTAAGACTTTTGGAACCGGTCGTAAATATCACAATCAATGATATTCTAGGTGTACTTGGTAATTGGAAAATATATATGCTTGAACATCCTATTGCCGAAGCAATATACAACACCTATTACTTTTTGCCACTTAAGGCGGTTGGTCCTGTTGCTGAAGGAATCTCACGTCTCTAATTCGTCCTCTTTGCTTTCAACTTTGGTCCCATAGTTGTTGCCCTCTGGAGTTTCTATTGAATGGTCTAACTCTGTAATGTTAATGGGGTTTTGAGCATCCACAGGAGTGATAAAGCCATTCTAGCGAGTTTCATTTTATATGATCTTGAATCACCAATTTTATGTTGCACATTGAAAATTTAAATAGCTGACAGCTTTTCTGAGATGACATTTTCTTTGTAATAATGAAAATAATTTAAAAATAAAGCCAAAGCACTTTAAAATTTAATTGCCCAATCAGTATGCATCTCATTGCATGTGTTTGGTTTGAAGTAAAAAATAGGAAAAGGAAAAGAAAGATGGGAAACCTAAACTTTTATGGCTTTTCCTATATCTTCAAAAACAGCCTTGATTATTTTTTTTAAAGCACTACTAGAATGGCCCCTGTGATGCACAGGGTATTTGAACCAATGGTTGATTAACCACAATAAGCATTGGGGTCCTGATTCAGCCCCAACACCTCAATGTATCAAGTTGGTAAGGAGGTTGAGTGTGCTTCCTATCAGGAAATCTCTGATTGGTTCGTTTGAAGATTTGTTGTTGTCAAATTGTTTGTCATCGGAAAACTCATGTTAATATCTATACTTGCAACTTAAGAGTTTGTATAGTGTCGACTATTCCTCGTAAACAATTGAATCAGTGTTAGTAACTGTGCAAAGTACAACAATAAGCAAATATATATGTGAATAATTCAAATTTTTGATAGGTTAAAGGATTGCATCGGGCAGAGATCAGTATGTGGGTATCTTTTCCAAGTGTCTTAGCAAAAGCCTTTGCCAGGAAGAATGAGGCTGAAAATAAAATGTAAAATTTTCTTAAGCACTCACTTTGTGCTAAAATGAAAGATAAGTACTAATAAAGTTCCTACAAGGAATTGACAGTTGATTGGACCTAACATTGAATAGTTCCATATGGGTTTGGGCATATCTAGTTAGCTTCATTTACATACAGCCTAAGATATCAACTGCAAGTTTGAAAATGATATAAATGAAAATGCATCTATTTTAGATAATATGAATTCATATTGCACAGAAATAATCAAATCTTGCTGTAATAGATATATGAAATAATGGAATATAGTAGGAAATTTATGGGGAGATACAAATGAATAGTGAATTCCTTGGGAGTCTAAATTAAGAAAATTTTTAACCAAAATACAAAGGCAGCATTAGTGTATCATATAAAAAAATAAAACAATGCTTTTCAGATATATGCTAAATAGGATAGAATGTACCTGGCTTTCTACTTGAAATCACTAATCTGAAAGTCTACTTTTTCCATACTTTTATTATTGTATCAGGGTTTCATTGAATTGAAAACAGAACTGGGGCAAGAAATCCACCTAGAAAGAAATATTTCCGATTATTTGGAATTTGCAAAAAAAAAAGTTAAAAAAAAATTGATGAACTCCTATAAGGAATTGACATCTAATTGGACCTAAGATTAAGTAGTTTTAGATGGGTTTGGGTATATCTAGTTAGTTTCCTTAATTAACAATAAATGCTGGCATATTTTAATAAATATTCAGAGAGAAAAGTTGTACTCGAATTGACAGAATCAACACTTCAGAGAGGTGAATGTTGACATGGCCATCTTTGTTGGGGGATGGTAGAAATAATCCTATTAGAGTATCTCAATAGTTATGATAAACTTGTAACTGGGATGGGTATCTCTAATAGCTATCCTAGATAATTGATCGCTTTATCTCATTGTCATGTAATTTCCTAGATAAACTCTAACTCTGTAATTGTTATTTTCTATAGATAGTTATCCTCTTGTAACTTCTCTATTTAAATGATTCAACAGACCAGTCATCACGGACTGAGTCATTCCATTCTCATTGCTTTTAGTATTGCTCTTATATGGTATCAGAGTTGTTTTGACAAACGTCATAGCTTCAGAAACAAGCACCATTGCTCATGCCGTCTAGAGACAAATGCAGCCTGGATCGACAGATGGTCGAACCATTATGGTGGTCTCCCTTTCCAGTTTTATGAATGTAGTCTCAATAAAATTGGATCGTACTAACTTCCTGCTTTGAAGTTCTCAAACTACACCAGCTCTCAGAGGGCATCGTTTATATGGCTATGTGGACGGATCTTTTCCTTGTCCTCCACTCTTCTTGGAAGATGGCAGTTGCCAAGGATCCAGCCGCAGCAACCCTGGTCATGTAGCATGGATCGAACAAGATCAGTTGATCATAAGTTGCTTATTATCTTCATTAACAGAGCTAGTTCTGGCTTAAGTAGTTGGATGTAAGACATCCAGAGAGGTATGGGATCGACTTCATATTCTCTTTTCTTCTACCAGTAAAACTCGAATCCATGATTTGAAATTAGAAGTAGCCTATCTGAAGAAGGGTGCTCTCACTGTCATTGATTATGTTCAGAAAATTAAAACTTGAATCCATGATCGAACAAGACCAGCTGCTTCTGGACACTTTCTCACTGATGTTGATCAAATTCATTATCTTCTTGGTGGTTTACCTGTTGAATATGATACCTTTGTGCTCTTTGTGACTACTAGACTAGATAGTCTTTCTTTTGCTAAAATTCAAATTCTGTTACTTATCTTTGAAAAGCGCTTAGAGCATCAATCTTCATAATCTGTATTGGATTCTCCTTCTACTAATTTGGGAAATAAGAAGAAAACCTTCAATTGCAATCAGTCATCTTCTTATAAGCCTTGACAATTTAATAATGATGGTGGTTCTGACAACTCCAAGAAAACTTCCTATAATAACAATAATTGTAGCATATCCAATTCCAAGAACGCCATTGTGGTTTGCCAACTCTGTGGGTATCCTGGCCATACAACAGCTACTTGTTGTCGTTATCTGGAACTCACTGCAAATAAGCTTACCAAGCAAGCTCATACAGCCTCATCTTCATGATCTACTCGTGATGAAAATTGGTATCCTGATTCTGGAGCAACCAATCATATGATTTCAGATCATGGGAATCTCTCTCTTCACGATGAGTATTATGGAATAGATCATATCCTAGTCGGCAATGGTACGGGTCTGGACATGAATTCTCCCTTAGAGTGTCTCTTTGGCACTAAACCTAATTACACTATGTTGCGCACTTTTGGATGTGCTTGCTATCCGCATCTCAAACCCTATAATTGTTCTAAGTTAGAATATCAATCCAAGTGTTGTTTATTTTTGGGTTAGAGTTTACATCACAAAGGGTACAAATTCTTTGAGTTAACATCTTGACGTCTATATATTTCTCGTAATGTGGTTTTTGATGAACATACCTTCCCATGCACTTCTAGCAGCCCAACTCCACTTCCCAAATCGGCTACCGACACTGTGGTTGGCCCTCCTATCATTACATATCCATGCCCCTCTCCTCAAACCATTCCTGTCCCCACCGGCACCACATCCCCTAGCCCACCTATTATATCTATTGGTGTTAGTTCTGCCGAATTGCTACCATCATCATTAACCCCATAAAATACGCCCTCTTGCTCCACTACGACCCCACTTAATGCTCACCCCATGATGACACGGAGCAAGAGTGGCATTCGCAAGCCAAACCCTCGGTATGCTTCGAAAGCCTCTGTTAACCCCAATGTTGAATCCTCTTACTACACTATTGCCAGGAAAGATTCCCGTTGGGTACTCGCCATGGAAGATGAGTACAAAGCGTTGTTGCGCAACGATACTTAGGATCTTGTACCTCCACCTCCTCATAAGAACATTGTGGGCAATAGATGGGTTTATAAGATTAAGAGTCATTCGGATGGGTCCATTGAAAAGATACAAGGCACGATTGGTGGCGCAAGGGTTTACTCAACAAGCCAGTTGAGACTTTTAGTCCAGTGGTTAAACCAATCACTATTTGGTTACTAATATCTCTCGCAGTTCACTATGGCTGGAATCTTAGACAACTTGATGTGAGAAATGCCTTTCTTCATGGCTATCTCAGTAAAGAAGTATTTATGAAACAGTCCATGGGTTTCATTGATCTAGTACGACCACATTTTGTATGTCATCTTAAACGTTCCCATTATGGTTTGAATCAAGCCCCGCGGGCCTGGTTTACTCGATTAAGGGATCATTTGGTTCACCTTGGTTTTCTGGAATCCCGAGCAGATAGTTCTTTATTCATGTAGCGGACTGGCACTGATGTCATTTTTCTTCTTGTATATGTGGATGACTTATTGATCACTGGATCTTCTACTTCTGCACTTACTCAACTCATCTCTTAGCTCTCTACCACTTTTGCTCTTTGAGATCTTGGGGAAGCTCATTACTTTCTGGGTTTGGAACTACATCACAGTTCAGATGGGGTGCACCTATCCCAACGTAAATATATTCATGATCTTCTTGTCCGGACCAAGATGCATGAGGATAAACCCGTTCATACACTAATTGCGGCATCTACCAGACTTGATGTGAGCAATGGTTCTCCTCTTCCAGATGCCACCGAATATCGCAGTGTGGATCTCTTGTAAACAGTCCATGGTTTCTCGCTCCAACACAGAATCAGAATACCGTAGTCTTGCCTCTACTGCCGCTGAAATTCTTTGGCTCTAGATGTTACTCACAGAGATTGGATTCAAGCTCCCTCGCCCACCTGTCATCTGGTGCGACAATTTGAGTGTCAAGTTTCTCTCCTCCAATCCTGTACATCATTCTCGCACCAAGCACATAGAATTGGATGTTCACTTTATACGGGAAAAAGTTGCGGCCAACCTTCTACTGATCAATCACATTCCTAGCCATGATCAGATTGCAGACATTCTTACTAAACCGCTGCCTTCAACACGGTTTCATGACCTTACAACCAAGCTTACCGTTTCCAAGAGACCGCTAATCTTGCGGGGGGATGTTAGAGTATCTCAATAGTTATAATAGACTTGTAACTAGGATGGTATCTCTGATAGTTATCCTAAATAACTGATCACCTTATCTCATTATCATGTAATTTCCTAGATAAATTCTAACTCTGTAATTGTTATCTTCTGTACATAGTTATTCTCTTGTAATTTCTCTATTTAAATGATTCAAGAGACCAGTCATCACAGACTGAATCATTCCGTTCTCATTGTTTTTAGTATTGCTCTTATAAATCCTCTAAATCTTACTTGCAAATCTTAATAAATAGTTCTCTAAATGCTTCATGTTTCCATAACTTTCAGTTATCTCTACATAACAGTTTCAATCACTTCATTTTGTTTACTTTAAATTTTGAGAAATGGTCGGTTTGTTTGAGTTGGAGTTCCAAGGGTAGCTATGTGAGAATTAATAGATGTTGCATTGGAGCGGTGAACAAGATAATTGTGTTTCTTTAAGTGTAGCTCAAAGCAGTTGATCTATTCAACTCTGAGGAATAGAAAAGCAGTCTAACTTGCTTACTTTTAAGTGTAGCTCAAAAACTTCTTTTCCAGTGATAAATAGATAAGTTGAGGTGATAATTCGTAAGTTATTTTATCTTAATTCTCTATTTTTTCCCAGGTCCATCCCACATCAACTATGATGAATAGAAAAGTAGTAAAACACCTTCTACCACATTCCTCTTGTTCGTTTTTTAGCACAAAAAAAAAAAAACATTCGTCCTTCTATTCGTCAATGCTAATATTAGGTAATATCATTATCAAGGTGTTCGCCCAATTGGACATCCCAGCATTTGCAACTTTACAGGGGTGAGAATGGGACAAAAACACATTTGTTATTTGGCCCCACTCTCATTTCCAATTTCCAGGGGTAATAATGGAATTGTATATTGGAATGTTAGACCATTGTTCTTGCCCACTTTGATGAACAGCATACAGTCTTGTGGCAGTTAAATGTTGGGAAAACGAAAAATATAAAAAAGGGAAAGTTGCACAGCGTACGGCTTGATGGGAATCCCCGACCCGATAGGGTCGTGGATGGGGATTGAGGTCCCCGCCCCACTGCAACTCCATATATATATATATATTAAATAAATTATTATATTATATATATTATATATATCAAAACATATTTAAAACATTATCTATAATTTAAAATTTTTATTTATTTTAAGTAAATTTATTTTTCAAAAAAATATTGTTATCTAAAATATTTTGGAGATTTGGGTTCTCATGGGGAATCCACCTCTATTGGGAATCGGGGATAAAAGACAAATTTTATCCCCGGCGAGATCAGGGATGGGGATGGGGATTAATTTCAGACTTGGGGTCGGGGACAGGAAATATAATCCCGCCTCGAACTCGCCCTATTGCCTTTCCTACAGTTACTCTTATAAGTTGCACAATTTATTCAATCTCTTTTGGTTTTAAAATGTTTTGATTGATAGTATGAATGATACTGATCTTTTTTTATAAAGGAAAACCTTTCTCTAAATATTGATTAAAGGAAAGAGTTCAACCAGTATATACTAGATAGACATGATACAAAATCTTGTAATCAATCAACCGGTATCATAGAAATGGTATCATGTCTTTCCAGTAGCATGGAAACCTTTCTGGTTATTTATCAAATTCATGGGGGGTTTTGATTGCTCAAAACTCTTCTGGTAGCATGTCTTTCCAGTAGCACCGATTTTTTTCTAAACACAAATACAGAAGAAGACCAATGCAAAGAAAGCCAACATATTCGCTTCTCTTCTTGGGCGTTTTGCTTGGAGAGAAGGGCAAAACAAATATACTTTGCTTCTTGTTTAAAGTTCTAAAGAGCCCAATTATTCCTTCGTGTACGTTCCAAGGTTGAACCTGACATCAAACATTGATGATTACATGTCCTTTACTTATTGTGGCTATGGTATCTCCAAAAGGATTGGTTTGGAATTTGAATTCGCTGCAGGATACTTCTTATTCTTCCATATTAAGTACGAGAAGGGAATAATTTCACTTCAAAGGAAACATTGGATGCTCATTGTATATACATCCTTATTCTTCCATTGTCATCAAGGATGTCGTATTTCATTTTTCTCACAAAATAACTAAAGCAAGAAGAGAAAGAGTCCAGTGGATAGAATGCAAGAAGCTGCTCCTCCCCCTCGCAATTACCAAAATTTCGAGCCCTGGTTGGATATGTCAGATTATGGTGGATATAAAATTTGCATTGTTCATCTTCCAGGTGCCTCTCTTCTTCCCTGTCGTTATTAATGCCTTTTTTACAATAGTACATAATTAGAGTTCACATATGTGCCCGAGAGAGCTTGTCCCGCGGGCGCTTCATAGCACAACTGAGCAGTGTATTAAGAACATTTTCCAATGATAAATACGATGATGTTCTCAATGCACACTGAGATATGCCCGTGGGGAGCTGATGAGATTTCATTAATTGGGTTTTGTCAGGTGCGCTGATGATACATTTCCTGCCTAATCAATCAGTTCTCAATTTAGTTTCTAAAAAGTCAATTTTTGGAAAGGATGAAAAAGGGAAAATCTATGATGCCCGAAAGACATATATGATATGGGAAGGGATTTGATCAATCATAATAAAACCACCTGATTGATTCCTACTTACATGATGCCAGTTGATTGGTTGTAAGTTTTTCCATATCATATCTATCCGGCAATAGTCGAGCCCTTTTCAAAAATCATATTTTAGTGTTTGTCTGGTCACCAGCTTTAATGCAAAAAGCCCTTTTCGAGCTTTTTCACCAAACAAATTTCTTTTGGCCGGCTTATGGCTTCTCCAACGAGAAAAGACAGAGAAGGCTTAGGCCTTATTTTTATCTTTTATTTTGTTAATTATTCTAGGTACGTAAAATCGAAAACGTTGATTTAATTTGCAGCTATTTCTTTCATTACATCAGAGAGAAATTAAACAAAAATTTTTGTTGAACCATCATCATGTGAGTTGTGACCTTCAATTCCTAAGCATAAAACCATGGCTTCAGCTGGGCTTCATCTTTTGCACTTGCAGATTTTAAAAGTGAAATGTTAAAATTTCAACTGGACCGTTCCAATAACTTGAAGATCAGTGGAGAAAGATGCATTGAAGACGACATATGGAGTCGTTTCCAGGTGGAGTTTCAGCTTCCCAAAGGCTTCTCAACAGATGAGGTTCTTTATCGTAAGGATAATGGAGTACTTTACGTTCTATTTTTTACACCACAAGTCCAACTTAAATCAACCACACAAGAAGAAAAGAGTAGAGAACCAACAAACGAGCCACAACTCAACAAGGGTCAAAGCAATAAGGATCATCCGGACTATACAAGTGATAAAAGACCTCTTGGTGACGGCAAGACTACTGAAACTGATAGTTCTAACAACGTGGCCCAAAATACTATAGAGAAGGACAAAGAACAGGATTATGAATCTGGTGACAATGGGAAACTTGCGAATAGAATGGACGGACAACAAGACAAGAAGGATGAAGGTGATCAGAAGCCTGCGGATGATGGGATAATTGGCAACGAAGGCAAAAAAGAACAGCAGATTAACGAGTCAAAATCAGATGATGAGCATCAGAAAGAGATCGTCCCAACTAGTAGTCCTGGTAATCAAATGAATGGCAAAGGCAAGATTAGTGAACCTACTACTGCCAACGAAGTGGCCCAAGAGGCTACCGAGGGAGAGACGAAGGGTACTACTTCTGACGACGAAACAGGGAAGATTATTGTCAGTAGAAATGGAGATGATGGCGACAAAGGTAATGTGTCCATGAACGATGGTGCAGTGGTGAAGACAAGGTTGGTCGAAAATATTGTGATAGCTAATGGCGGTAGTGAACCTGGTTACAAAACGGATTGGAATAATAGGTATAGTCATTTGTCCATTTCCATGGCTGCAGCTGTCCTAGTGATGATATCCTTTGCTTTCTATACAACTTATAGACTTAGGACCTCTAGAAAGTCTCAATGATTGATTACATTTATCACGATTACATGTACATTTTTATTTCATTCATTTACTTGCAAATGGAAGGATGAAATGACTTGAAGGAATTGGACTTGAAGGCTTTGTAATTTTAGGGTTTTCAAAATCATTAATGATAGTGCGCGATCTAGTGGCTCCTAGCTGGAAGGTAGCTCACTTAGCTGGCTGGTCGAACTGCAAGAAAGATGCGCTTAGAGTACCCGGGGTGGCTGACCTCGTGTGGTCAGTCCGATGCTTAAGTTAGTATCTGGTGAATTGCGAGATGAAATCAAGTGAACTTGAGAGCTAGAATGCACTAAATCGCACGTACCTTGTATTCTGGGGGTAGGAGCCTTTATATAGTTGAGCGGCCGTGGCTCTCACGGAACACCTCCGAGATCCACGGCCCACGCTACTAGGAATCCGTTCCGCACCGGGGGGTGATCATCATGTTAGTAGATAAGGCTTATCGTGTCCACCCGATCCTGGCAGGCTTCTAGAAATCTGCTACATGTCACCTCGGTAGGTTTGGCCGTCCTAAGCTACCCGGACCTCAGTCCTAGCCGAGGTGGCCCGACTTGCTGAGGTGCCAGATAATGCTGAGTCACACGTCTAGTCACCAGGTCGTGTTCACGTGTCCGCTGTTTGTAGGTCGGGCCAAATCACCCCTCATCAATTGTCCCCCACAACTCGTGCCAGGGGTCCTAACCTGGTGCGAGGAGTTCATGGCGTGATTTAGTCGGTTTGGCCCGGTCCCCTTCGGGTTGATATCCAGTTCGGTGGTCAGACTGCAGCGATCCACCCGGTTCGATCGAGGAACCAGGTTGCGTATGAGGGACATGCGGACGTCACGCTGATTCCAAACTCCGTGGACGTCAAAATGTGCACTTAATTGTTTTCGGCCTCGGGAGGTGTGCGACCGGTTTTCACGAGAACCGTAGGATCTCTTTGATCTAGACCATCCAAGATCGACTATCGTGACTATAAATAGGGGCCTTAGGGTCCCATTCTTGTCACTTTGCTTTGGAATTTTGGCGATTTGGAGCTCGTAAAACTAGCTTCCAAGTCGGTGGTGTCCACCTTTGTCTTCGAGGTCGCTTTCTTCTTTCCTCGGCTAAGCTTTCTTCGTTCCAGTTCGCTTCCTTGTTCTAGTATGAGTAGTAGTAGCTTCCTTGTTCCAGTACATCCCGAGGTCCAGATAAGTTTGGTCCTTCCATTTTGTCACCCGAGAAACTCCGAGCTCTGATCGTCAAATACAATCTTCCTAATAACCTCAGATACTTCATCCCCTTGGAGGGATTTCCTTGGAAACATGATCATGACGAGATCACGATATTCGAGGAGCAACTCACTGATGGGCTACGCTTCCCTCTTCACCCTTTCATTGTTGAGGTCCTCAAATATTTTAATACCACCGAGGATCAGTTGCACCCGAACTCGGTTCGAACCATAGTTGGGACCATCTCTGTTTTCCATGACTTCAACCTTCCCTTGGACATAGATACCTTTAGTTCGCTTTGTGGCATCAAGAAAAAACCTATCGACCTCATACAGAAGGATAAATGTAGTTATTACATCTCATATTGACCTGAGTATAAGATTCTCCATGAGTACCCAAACTAGGTTCCACCCTAGAAGAGGAGATACTTCACCATTACTACTGAAGGGGGGTGGCCTTTTCCGACGCACTGGAGGACCAACATTAGTGACCCCAGGGACAAGCTCAATGAGGAGCAACGAGAAGATATGCACTTCTTAGTGGACCTCGATCTGAAGGCAGAGGATTACTTGGCCGAGAAGATGCTCATTGAAGTCGGGCTGAGTCCTCTAGGTAGGTCACCACCTTGACCACCTTGACACACACACTTGTCTTTCCCTTGTATTTGCCTTTAATTACTTCAGCTAATCTGGTGTCTGATCTCTATAGGAGCTATGTTGGATATCCCTTCCATTGCCCTCTTTGGGGACATGAAGAAGAGGATGAAGTGGAAAACATCTTGAGGTGACGCTTCCTGCAAGGTCGCTGACAAGCCTGCCATTGACCCCGCAACCACTGGTACGACCATGGAGCTTCCAGTCATTAACCTGGTTGAGGAAGACCATGGAGCCTCTAGTCATCCACAAGCTCGAGAACGACACATAGACCAAGAAGGACTTGGTCGAACACTTGATGAAAGAAGTCGACGAGTTGAAGGTCACCTTGTAGGAGCATGAGGCCATCTTCAACGAGGAGATTAAGGGGGCTGGGGATACCGCCGTCGCCGCTTACAAGTGTTCACCGGCCTTCCATAAGCTGAAAATGGAAATCGGCACAGGTGCTTATCGGAAGGGCTTCAAGCTCTGTTGGTGAATACGATGACTTTAGATAAGAGCAAATAAGATCTAAACTTTTCAATAGCAAATACTACTACAAGTAATTCCTTTTCGGTAGTGGAATAGTTTTTTTGTACTTCATTCATGGTCCTACTTGCATAGTAAATGGTATGAAATTTCTTACCTTTTCTTTGCCCTAAAACTGTGCCCAAGATATCATTACTTGCATCACACATGATTTCGAAGGGTAGTTCCCATACAGGGGCTGATACAATAGGGGCTTGAATCAATTTATCCTTAAGAGTGTTGAATGCATGCAAACAATTATCATCGAATTCAAAAGGTACATCTTTAACTAACAGATTTGTCAAGGGTCTTGCTATTTTAGAAAAATCTTTAATGAATCGCCTATAAAAACCTACATGTTCGAGAAAACCCCTAACATCCTTTAATGATTGAGGTGGAGGAAGCTTTTCAATCAGTTCTACCTTAGCTTTATCTACTTCGATGCCCCTGGAGGACACTTTATGTCCTAGAACGATTCCTTCCCTAACCAAGAAATGACATTTTTCCCAGTTCAAAACAAGGTTAGATTCCTCACACCTTCGTGAAAGAATGGTAGGATCCATCTAATGG
>NW_010729259.1:1123704-1134055 GCF_000365185.1 Nelumbo nucifera
TGTCCAGTTTAAGGGTATTACACAGAAACATACCAAGGGAACATGAATCAACTATGTACTTTTATTCATTTACAATAAACTCATAATGTACATCATTCTGATTGAAGCTAAGGGCATACAAAACTGTCCAACAACTCCCACTTGCACTTAGGTCCAATTAGGTACAAGCCGGAGTCCCATGATCGACTATCGTGACTATAAATAGGGGCCTTAGGGTCCCATTCCTATTGCTTTGCTTTGGAATTTTGGCGATTTGGAGCTCGTAAAACTAGCTTCCAGGTCGGTGGTGTCTACCTTTGTCTTCGAGGTCGCTTTCTTCTTTCCTCGGCTAAGCTTTCTTCGTTCCAGTTCGCTTCCTTGTTCCAGTATAAGTAGTGGTAGTTTCCTTGCTCGAGTACATTCCGAGGTCTAGATAAGTTTGGTCCTTCCGTTTTGTCACCCGAGAAACTCCGAGCTTTAATCGTCAATTACAATCTTCCTAATAACCTCAGATACTTCATCCCCTTGGAGGGATTTCCTTGGCAACACGATCTTGACAAGATCACGATCTTCGAGGAGCAACTCATTGATGGGCTGTGCTTCCCTCTTCACCCTTTCATTGTTGAGGTCCTTAAATATTTTATTACCACCGAGGATCAGTTGCACCCAAACTCGGTTCGAACCATAGTTGGGACCATCTCTATTTTCCGTGACTTCAACCTTCCCTTGGACATAGATACCTTTAGTTCGCTTTGTGGCATCAAGAAAAAACCTATCGACCTCATACAAGAGGATAAATGTAGTTATTACATCTCATACCGACCTGAGTATAAGATTCTCCATGAGTACCCAAACAAGGTTCCGCCCTAGAAGAGGAGATACTTCACCATTACTACTGAAGGGGGGTGGCCTTTTCCGACGCACTGGAGGACTGACCTTAGTGGCCCCAGGGACAAGCTCAATGAGGAGCAACGAGAAGATATGCACTTCTTAGTGGACCTCGGTCTGAAGGTAGAGGATTACTTGGCTGAGAAGATGCTCATTGAAGCTGGGCTGAGTCCTCTAGGTAGGTCACCACCTTGACACACACACTTGTCTTTCCCTTGTATTTGCCTTTAGTTACTTCAGCTAATCTGGTGTCTGATCACTATAGAAGCTATGTAAGATATCCCTTCCATTGCCCTCTTTGGGGACATGAAGAAGAGGATGAAGTGGAAGACGTCTCGAGGTGACGCTTCCTGCAAGGTCGCTGACAAGCCCGCAATTGACCCTGTAGCCACTGGTACCACCATGGTGCCTCCATTCATTAACTTGGTTGAGGAGGACCATGGAGCCTCTAGTCATCCACAAGCTCGAGAACAACACATAGACTAAGAAGGACTTGATCGAACACTTGATGAAAGAAGTTGACGAGTTAAAGGTCACCTTGTAGGAGCGTGAGGCCATCTTCGACGAGGAGATTAAGGGGGTTGGGGATGCGACCGTCGCCGCTTACAAGAGTTCACCGGCCTTCCATAAGCTGAAAATTGGCATCGGAACAGGTGCTTATCGGAAGGGCTTCAAGCTCTGTTGGTGGCTAACCAAGCACAAATTCCCCGACCTCGACCTCGGTGCCATTACCACCGCTGGAGTCACCCCTACAATGGTTACAGAGGCTGACCAAGACCCGGACTCCGAGGAAGCGAGTGACGATGACTTTGATAAGGAAGGAGCAGAGAAGGCTGCAGTCGATGAGGTCGTGGAGACCGATGAGGTTTCTGCTGCCAAAGATGCCATGGAGACCAAGCCGACCAGGGACTCTTCTAGGATTGTTGAAGGTGGGGGCAAGGAGCCCCATGAAGATTGAACTTTCCTCTTTCCTTGGACCCCCTTGTAAACACATTATGCACCGAGCCTCTGATCTCGGCTAAGTAGATTTTCTTCCCCTTTTTTTCTGAATGTATAAGAACTTTCTTTGTTGCAAAGTAATGGAATGCTTTCTTTTTGTCACCTTGTGTACAACAATTTTCAACTTCAGAAAATTTTCTAAGTGTAGGTTGTCTCGAGGTGCCAAGCTGACGAGCTGGGCACAACAAGGAATAATAACCCGAAGTCAATGTGAGCCAAGGTGAATGAACATCGTAGGGTATGAAACCAACCTACCTGTGCACCGATGAGGCTTGAACTCGCCTTTGTTGCCCATGCTTGGAAAGCAACTGGGTCTTATTTATTGTTTGGTATTGAGGTTGCTAATAGCTCAACATCGTAGCCCTTAGGCCTTGCAAGTGACTCCTAGTCCACTCTCCATTATGTCCTTTAGTTGACATGCAACCTGACCAATTCGCCTAAGCAGGTGGTCATCTGGATGTAGAAATTAATTTGTGGATGTTTGGATTCCAATCTCACAGGTAGTATCTTCGTAAGTTGTCGACATTCTAAGCATGGGGCACCTGCCTCCCTTCCAACATCTCAAGTTCATACATCCCTTCACCAAATACTCGTCTCACCCTGTACGAACCTTCCTAGTTTGGTCCGAGCTTACCTACACTGGGCTCAGGTATCATCACCTTTCTGAGCACAAGGTCGCCAACTCACGCCAACTCAGAATTGGTGTCGCTTGACCCGAGCATTGTAGTACCGAGCTACCCGCTATTGGTAGGTTGTATTCCGGATGTAGGCCAAGTCGTGCACTTCTTCGACCAGATCAAGGTTTGTGCATAGCTCATCGTCATTGGCCTTCTCATCGTATGCCTCTAGCCGCAAGGTCAATACTTCGATCTCGATGGGGATGATGGCCTTGTACCATATGTCAAGTTGAAGGGTGTCTCGCCTGATGCAGTCTTAATAGTAGTTCAATAGGCCCAAAGGACACTGGGCAGCTTGTCCACCCCCAAACCTTTAGCTCGTGCTAAACAAACTTTCAATCCATGGAGAATGGCCCTGTTAGTCACCTTAGCCTGCCCGTTTGCTTGGGGGTATGCTACTGATGTGAAGTTCTGCTGGATACTCATCTCGGCACACCAGTTCTAGAACTTGATGTCTTCAAACCGCTTCCCGTTATCTGATATCAGCACCTTAGGTAGTCCGAAGTGGCATACTATGCTCTTCCAGAAGAAGTTCTTCATGTTCTGGGCTGTGATCGTCACTAGTGGCTCGACTTCCACCCACTTCATGAAGTAATCGACTGCTACGACTAAGAATCTCCTCCGCCCAGTTGCCGGTGGCAATGAAACGAGGATATCAAACCCCCACTGGGCAAAAGGCCATAGGCTAGTCAAGTACTTCAGATCGGCGTCAGGCTGATGAAGGATGTTGGCATGACTTTGGCATTTATCACACTTCTTGACGAGTCGAATGCATCTGCTTTCATTGTGGGCCAATAGTACCCTTGCCTTAGTGCCTTTTGGGCAAGCGTTCTACCCCCAGGTGTCCTCTACAAACACCCTTGTGGATTTCATGGAGTATTTGGTCTGCTTCCGAAGGTGGTAAGCAACACAAATAGGTGAGTGTGAAGGATTTTCTATACAGTCGCTTGTCGATGAGAACATACTAGGCTAACTGACACTCTACCCTCCGAGCTGCATTGCGTTCTGGCGGTAGGGTCCCATGGAGCAGATAATCAACAAGCGTATCAACCCAGATCGGTTCTGCTTGCAACATAGGAACGACCTGTTCTACCCCCTCGAAGAATGCTAGGCCAAGGCAGGTCTTCTATGTACACTGTCCTCATGGTGTTATTGCTTGTGCTCGCTAATCTTGAAAGTGCGCCAGCCTTGGCATTCTCTAATTTCGACACTTACCAAATGAACCAGGAGTGGAAGTTGGGCAGGAACCGATGCCACACTGGTTGAGGCCTCTGTCGAGCTAATCGGCTTAGTCACTTCAGCGGTTGGTGAGCTAAACGTGCATTCCGCGAAGAAATCGGCCAAGACTTGGGCTTTGATGGATGAGCGCAGCTCGAACCAGATATTGTACTCGCTCAGCTCGATGGCCCACTTTGTCAATCTACTTGAGACCTCAGGCTTCTACAGGATGTGCCTCAATGGTCTATCAGTAAGGATGACGATGGTGTGGTCTTGGAAGTAGGGGCGCAACTTCCAAAGTTGCAATCACCAAGGCGTAGGCCAGTTTTTCAATGTCAAGGTACCTCGTCTCTGCTTCTTGCAAAACTTTGCTAATGTAGTAGACGGGCCTTTGGACCTGATCTACTTCTCGAATTAGTACCGTGCTAACCACCTCGTCGCTCGTAAAGAGGTATAGTCATAGCTCATCTCCAACTTTAGGTTGGGTTAAAACCGTTGGACTACTTAGGTACTTTTTTAGCTCGTCGAACGTGAGCTGGCACTCTTCAGACCATTCAAAGTCCTTGTTCTGCTTGATTGCCTTAAAGAAGGGTAGGCACTGACCTATCAATTTAGACAGAAATCGGTTTAAGGGAGCTACCCAGATAGTTAGTCTTTGCACTTCCTTTACGTTCTGGGGTGGTCTCATATCTAGTATGGCCTTTACATTGTCTGGGTTGGCCTCGATGCCACGTCGGTTCACTATGTAGCCTAGGAATTTTCCCGACATGACCTCGAAGACACACTTGCTCGGGTTGAGCTTCATGTTATACTTCCTTAGAATTTGAAAAACACAATTCAAATAATGAATTAAAGAATTTGAAAATTGGGTCTTCACGACCATTTCATCAATGTGACATTCTATTTTATTTCCAATTAAAGGTTCAGAAACATTGTTTACAAGGCGTTGGAAGCTCACTCCAACATTTTTCAATCTGAAGGGCATTACTTTATAATAGTACAGCCCTAGTTCGGTTACAAAAGTAGTCTTCTCCTCGTCGGCTAGGTCCATCCTAATTTGGTTGTAGCCAGAGTAGGCGTCCATGAAGCTCAGCTACTCGTGCCCCAAGGTCACATCTATCAGATGATCTATTCTAGGAAGGGGGAAGTAGACCTTTGGGCAGGCTCTATTTACGTTGGTGTAGTTACACACATGCACCACTTTCCGTTATCTTTTTCCACGAGCATGGGGTTGGCCACCCATCTCGGGTATTGGACCTCTTTAACGAAGTCTGTTGCAAGGATATTCCCGGCCTCCTCATCTACTACCCTCCACATTTCTAGGGTGAGGTTCCTTTTCCTTTGTCTAACTGGCCTGACTGAGGGATCCACATTAAGTTTATGAGTTATTATGCTAGGGTCAATGTCGAGCATTTCTGATGCCGACCAAGCAAATACGTCTAAATTACTAAGTAGAAACTTACTTGTTGTTTTCGAAGTGGTTCATTTAGGCGAGCGCCTATCTGGAGGGTCTTCGTCGGCTCGGCATTAGAGATCAGGACCTGGACCGTCTCCTCCATCAGTGCAGCTCACTCCTCTGAGTGCTCAGGGGGTGGCTCTAGTTTGATGTCGTCTGCCAACTTTGCTTTTCCCTTCAACGTGGCTACGTAGCACTGACGCGACTCGAGCTGGTCACCTCATACTACCCCTACTCCATAGTTCGTCAGAAACTTCATCGACAAGTAGTAGGTCGACACCACCATACGGAGTGCATGAAAGATGGGCCGACCTAGAATCACATAGTAGGGGGACAAAGTCGCAACCACCAAGAACGTGTGCTCGAAGCTCACTGAATTGGTGAAGGGATAAGAGATCCATCATATGGATAGCCGAACCCTGCAGGAAGGTTGGCCGAAATTTCAAAAATTTCTTTACTACCATCCAGGAATCCTATTCTCAATTTAGAAAACTGCATTTTCAAGGTTCGTTCTTGTAACCAAACCGGACCAAATCTGAAACCAAATTAAGGTAGGGATATACCTGATATGGAATCCATGCAAGAATGCCCCTCCCAACATAGGTGTTCACGCCCAACGAGAGTACCAAAACCTCCCTCCACTGAATATGACACAGCTTAGGGTGAGGCAGGACCAGCAGGTAAATCTTCACCAAGAACTAGTGATTCTTCAGCAAGAATCGAATGGGACAGTGAGCACAACTTCTAAATTGTTTCTTCTGGCAAAAACAATATCAAGATCGAATCTTGATCCAATCCAAGAACTGGAGATCGAAAGGGTAGGGCGGCAAGAGCAGGAAGAAAAAGAGTAGAAGGCAAGAGTAGTCAAACTGTCTTCTCACTATATTCAGTGAATGTATTTTGAAGGTTTGCCCTACACTCTTATTTAAAGCCTTAAAGAGACAATTTCCTAATCTCATTAGGAGCTTCTTGATCCAAATCTTTTATTTGGATCTAGACTCTTTAAGTGATAAGGATAATCCCTTATCTTATCTGTAGATAAAGACCAGCCTTCCTAATCAAATTAGGAGTTCCTTTTATCCAAATCTTTATTTGGATCTGGACTCATTAAGTGGATAAGGATAATCCCTTATCTTATCTACTGATCCAAATCCCAGATCCACCCCTATTTAATTAATCTAATTAACCCAGTACGAAATGGGCTTTTAGTCTCATTAAGCTTTCAAGCTCACTTCCTCTTTAATGCTGGTTAGCTTGGCTCTCTTTGTATGGTGTGGGACCCTATAATTGATTTACACATCAGCCACATGGGTTCAGCCTAGCCTCTGTTACAAGGCTTGGCTGAATTCATTGCTATATACAGTGAATCTCTGAGTCCATCACTATGGGCTCTTAATGGACCCAACATTTACACTAAATGGTCCTTGGGTCCAGACATCTTATGAAGGCGCAAGGACTGTGGGCAGATGCAAGATTAGCCCATCAGGTATAACCTGCAATGATCTTACACTTAACCTCTCAGCACATAATGATCAAACACTGCCCAACAAGAGAGAACCTCTCCCTCGGCTGCAAGGTGTAGTGCTGCACTCTCTACTCACATGGATCCCGGGAATTAAAACCTTTTGCAAGCATTTTGAAACCATAATATATATGTATATCTCTATATAAATAAAATTTGCAAAAACAAATTTCAATGGTTAATATCAACTGCCGGTAGTTTAGGTTTCCATCAGAGAGAGTGCATCCCCAATCATTCACTTTGTCCGACAAAGGGGCTGATCCTGTCACTATGATCACCCACTCAGATGAATTCTTGGACTATCCCAACATACCTAGGTTTTGACCCCCTTTAAGGAACTCACTTATTGGCATATCAAAGATAGCCCAGTCCGATACCTAGTGTAATATCATAATCGAGTCTAGGGGTCAGGTGTAACATTCTAGTTTTGCCCATCTATCCCCATGGTCTAGAGCAATACTGGAATTTTGGTCCGGTTTAGGGTTTCAAGAAAGCCCACACTACATGTACCTCAGGTCTCACCCTGGCAGCTGAGACAAGCCACCCCAACCAACATGGTGGTACATCAATGTCAGCCTTGGCAGGATAAATCTCCCTAGATCTATCCAATGGCTGTGAAGATTCTAAACTAACACGAGTCTCATATGTGTCTAGTTTAAGGGCATTACACAGAAACATACCATAATAACATGAATCAAATATGTACTTTATTCATCTACAATAAATGTCATAATGTACATCATGCTGATTGGAGCTAAGGGCATACACTATCTAACAACTCTCACTTGCACTTAGGTCAAATCGGGTATAAGTCGGAGTTCCATACTTTCCACGTATTTCTCAAACACTTTCGGTGTTAGTGGCTTAGTCAATGGTTCTGCTACATTTTCGGCTGATGCTACCTTCTGAATCAGGACGTCCCCTCTTCCAACTATCTCCCGTAGTACATGGTAGTTCCTCTCGATTTGCATTGACTTCGAGTGGGCTCGTGGCTCCTTAGCTTGAGCAATGGCTCCAGTGTTGTCACACAATATTGGAATGGGTGGTGTGCTGGATGGAACTACTCCTAATTCATGAATGAACTTCTTCATCCATACGGCTTCCTTGGCAGCTTCACTTGTAACAATGTACTCGGCCTCGGTTGTGGAATCTGCAGTGGACCCTTGTTTGCTGCTTTTCCAACTAACTGCACAGGACCCCACCATAAAGATGTATCCAGATGTAGACTTTCTATCATCTAGGTCTGACTGGAAATCGGCATCAGTATACCCAAGGATCTATAGTGAACTACCACCATAAAGATATATTTCAGTATGTTTTTCTAGCTCCTAGAAGCTTGCTTAAGTCCATATAAGGATCGGTTGAATTTACATACCATGTGTTCCTGACCTATAGCTATGAAACCTTGCGGTTGCTGCATATATATACCTTTAGTAAGATATCCATTCAGGAACGCGGTTTTGACATCCATTTTCCAAATCTCATAGTCATGGTATGCTACTACAGCTAGCAGGATCCTAATGGATTTAAGCATGGCCATGGGCGAAAAGGTTTCCTTATAATCGATTCCTTCTTTTTGAGTGTACCTTTTCCCCAAAAGATGAGCCTTGTATGTCTCAATCTTACCATCGGGGCCCTTCTTCCTCTTATAGATCCATTTGCAAACAATTGCTTTTACCCCAGGGGCAGATCTACCAGAGTCCAGACTTTATTGCTCTCCATTGAGTCCATATCAACTCTCACGGCATCTACCCACTTTAAGGAATCTATGTCTAACATATATTCTGTATAAGTCACGAGATCCTCCTCACTGGTCGTGGCTTCCACTAAGTAACTTTCTTGGTCATAGCCATAACAAATTGGAGGCCTAGATTCCTAGGTAGATCTCCTAGGTTGGTTATTAACTGGAGCTTGTGGCACATCTCCCACTACTCCTGAGCTCTCCTCATCAAGAACAACTTCCTGACGGTGATTGTTTAGGATATAATCTTTCTCTAAGAAATTGGCATTTCGACTACAGAACACCTTCTACTCTCCTGGGTCATAGAATAAATACCCTATAGAGCCTTTTGGGTAACCTACAAATAGGCAACGACTGGTTTTAGATTCCAATTTGTCAGCACTTGTTCTTTTAACATGTGCCAGACAACCCCAAATCTTCAAGTGTCTCACACTTGGTTTCTTACTGGTCCAAAGCTCATAGGAAGTCTTCGGAATGGATTTGGTTGGAACCTGGTTCAGAATGTATATCGCAATCTCTAATGCGTAACCCCAAAAGGATGTGGGTAACTCTAAGTGTACGAGAAGTGATCGGACCATATCCAATTAAGTCTGGTTCTTCCTTTCTGACACACCGTTTAGCTGTGGTGTAGCAGGAGGAGCTAGTTGTGATACTATCTCATTGTCCTTTAAGTTGTCCCTAAATTCGTTAGAGAGATACTCGCCACCTCGATCTGATCGAAGGGTCTTAATTTCTCTCCCTAATTGTTTCTCAACCTCTTTTCTGAATTCATTGAACGTTTCAAAAGATTCAGACTTATGTCTAATTAGGAACATGTAACCATACCGTGAGTAATCATCGGTAAAGGTTATGAAATAAACATGCTGGTTACGTGTCCTAACATTCAGGGGGCCACATACATCAGTATGTATAAGGTCAAGTGTGCCTATACATCTTTCAGACTTACCGTTAAATGGTCATTTTGCACAGTTTCGGCACTATTCAGTAATCTGGGCATAACTCTCGATCCCGGACTCCGATTTGGATGATTCAAGCTTCCTTGGAAAGATAACGGAAAGGCCAGAACTCTTATGTTTTGCGTTTGGACACTCTCAGTCTGAATCAAGGTCAAAATCGGACCTGAAGTCGGAACAATTTCGTAGTAAAGCCCAGCCCACAACTAAAGCCCAAATTCGTAGAAGAGTCCTATAGCGGCCCAAGTTATTAAAGAAGCCCAACTCGAATTCAAGAATGAAGAGTCATATCAGATTTAAATTTCAATTGTAATTTTAAAAAGATAAGAGATTGAGATTACTAGATAGGATAGGATAGAAGTAGATCAGATTAGGACTTTCTAATTTTAAAAGTTAATCTCCTAAAGGGAGTTGGAGAGAGCCCCTCCTCCAAAAGCTATATAAAGGGGGGGCGGACCAGCTTTAGGCAATCAATCCAACAATCCATCACTCAATTATCCAAGAAATCATCAAGCAACTCAAGCTACCAAGAAGAGCAGTTCAGCCTACTAAGAAGCAGAGCATGGAGGGATCGAAATTCATGAGCAGCTAAGCTTTTCTTTTCTGGTTCAAGGGGGGAGGTTCGATTGTGTCATCATGAGGCTCTGTATTTAACTCAAGTTCTTGCTTTTTAATTCAAGTATTCGTTGGTTCTTGTGCATATTCTCAATGGATGTTAATGTTAATTAGTCTAACAAATTAATTAATGTTGATTTTCCTACTGCTATCCATGGTTCGGTGATCCGTAATTGTCACGAATAGTGGTACAAGTAGCAATTAGGTTAATATCTTTCTGGGTCAATTGTTCGTGACAGCCTTTGACCAATGTATTAACATGTTTTAACCTAAGGGAATCAATGGAACAAGATTCGATAATTG
>NW_010729260.1:4413-19195 GCF_000365185.1 Nelumbo nucifera
TTTTTTATTTCGTTTTTTATTTCTGTTATGTCTGTTATTGTACTCAGGGGCACAAGGGTCTTTTTCCTTGTTATTTCTGTCGCCCTATATATAGTAAAATAAAGACTGGCGCCGCCAGTACTGTTACATTGCAAAACCTTCTCTCTTCTCTCCTCTCTTCTCTTCTCTTCTTCTCTTCTCTTCTCTTCTCTTCTCTCCTCTTCCACTTATCTCTGGCCGGCTACACTGTCAAGAGTTACAAAGTGAAGAAATGAAGCTATGGAACTACAACAGTGAGAAGAAAAAGTTTAAATGGTTGACCAAGGATATGGAAGTAAGAGTAAAGTGGGATAAGACACATCCAAACTCCTTTGTAGATATGTTGGCAAAGCAAGGGGTGGGAAGAGAAAATTTGTTCTGGGCACAATTGTAAAAGGATAAAGCTTGGGGAGAGATCAGAGGTCTTATCTCTCAGTGTTTATATTTTACTCTGTACACATACCTTCTTATTTAATGAATCTGCAGTTATTGATCAAAAAAGATAAAAATGATAGCTATCAAATGGGGGTCTCTGCCCTTCTCAAATTATTTATATAATAGATTAGAAAATTAATAGATGCCCTTGAGCACTATAATAATGCAAAAAAGCCATGCCCACTCCCATATATACTCAATTTGCACTAGCACTTTAATATGTAATATGGTATATATTAACGAATCATAATACAAAGAATCTGTATAAAGAAAATTTAATTAAATTTGGCAAGGCATACGTCTTAATAAATGAGACTTAGCTTCAAAAACTAGATATAGAAGCATGAGACAAGCATATTATATGGGATAAAAATACCTATATCCTGTGTCTGGGATTTTAGGAAATGGAGAGTTGTGTCCCCATTTCCTATAGTGTCCATGTGAATAACCATGTCTGGGTATCATAGCTGGGAAGCACTAACTTGAAGGGTTGTTCTTCACATACCATATTTAAATTTCTGTCCGGTATGTGGTCTGGGTGGAGTTTATTTTTTTTTAGCTGATTATATTAGTTTCAAGATTGTTTATTTGGTGTGTAATGATATTGTCAGTAGTGCAGGAATTGAACATTGGTGGCAGTATGGTGACAGCTGCACTTGAAGAGGCATGTGGGACAAACAGATCCAGAATAAAGGACATGTACAATACTTTAGGCGATCTTGGTAGGAGAGAATGATTCTCTTTGATTTGCTGTCTAACATTCTTACACATACTCATGTATAACATATTGATGGCCTTCATGTATAAAAGGTGATGTGGCACAATTATGCCGACAGACGCAATCATTACTTGTCCCTCCTCCTCCACTTACAATCCAAGATGTATTTTCTGTTCTTCGCAAAATAAGGTATTGCATTTTTGTTTCTAGTTATATTCCATGACCACACAATACTTGGTGGCGTTTTGGTGCTATGTCAATTTCTTCATCACCAACTGCAATTTGTTTATATCTTCGCTAGACTAAATTTACCATTTACTTACTATCTACTTCTAAGCAAATTACATTTTCCATTTTACTTCTAAGCAAATCACATAGGGCATGTGATTTCATGTGCTAGGCTTTCCACTTCCTCTATTTTTGAATAATTATTGATTAAACAGTAAATATTTGAATGCAATAGGTAAGATTCAAAGTATCGGTACACCCCGATATGGTGGAAGGGATGTAGTGGTACTTTGAACCTTCTGCCCTATATTCTTTTTTAGTTTTTTTTTTTTTTCTGTTCAAAATTTAAAGCGAACCTTGAAATAATATATTATAATGTTTAAAACAATCATTTAAAAAACTTAAAAAAAATGTATTGGTACCCTTTGATACAATGTATATTAGATGATATGGGTTGGTATATTGTGAAAATTTTGATCCTTGGGTGAGCCATATCTAGCATGGATTCTGTTTTCTTGGTAAACACGCAGAAGGATCTCAGAATAGTGAGAGAAGAGGAGGGAGAAGAGAGGAGAGAAAAGAGAAAAAAGGTTTTGGAGAGAAAAAACATTAGCTGGTGGCGCCAACCTTTTTGATATTTATATTAGGGCGACCACTCAAATAATAAGACAATGTAAAATTACATATGTGCCCTTGCTTGAATCCTGCAGAAGCTGAGGATTAATAACTGGAGTTCTAAAAGACAGGACGTCAGAGGCCTCGGGTTAGGACCCGAGGCAGAGTCTCTGACGGTTAAGTYAGTACGGGGGTGCGAAGAGGGGAATCAAGTACAGACGAAGTCTCTGAGGAGGCTATGCGTAGGTACTGGACTCCCAAAGTGAGGACACTCAAGTTCTGTGGTAGGGTCAGATTTGAGAATCAGAATCAGGTCCCCCCTTACCTGTAGGGGGGGTACTTGAGCTGCCTGGAGGTTGGTGGAGATGAACACCTGAGATGGGAGCCGTACAAGGGCAGTCAGAGAGCTTTGCAGGGACGTGTGGGCGCTTTGCGATTGGCTCCGTACGAGGGGTGCAGGGTAGCTTCTGCTGTGGCTAGTCGTGTTCCTGGTTCTGCCGTTTGTGGGCTGGGCCACCCTACATCACTTTCCCCCTCACTCCTGAGGTAAAGGTGAAGAATTCGGCTTCGGCTGATGGGAGTAGTAATGGTGAATGCCAGTGGGTCCGACAGCTGAGGTGTACCCTGTAGTGGCATTCCCTTTTGTGTCTCCACCTGGTTCGCCTTCATAAGTTGGGCCAAAGCTACGAGTGATTTGCGACGCCACTGCTTTGGACGGGTGGTTGGGGCCGTAACCTGCACAGGTCTACGCGTTGGGAAAACATCCCGTGCACGGAGTGGCTTTTCGGTCAAATCAGCGCGTGTATTCGCGCAGCCAGGTCACATAAGCCGGTGGTTCACAGTGGGCGGACACGTCGGTTCACCCTAAGGGTCGTTTCGCCTTCCGAGGACGGATGTTTAGGGGTGTGGCACGGCTGGATCGTAGGTGCACCCTGAGTGTCGTTTCGCCTTCCGAGAACGGACATTTAGGGGTGTGGCGCGGCTGGATTGCAGGTGCGGAGGCGTTTTGCGTCCGTTGGATCAGGGATGATTTGAGCCGTAGCTAGCACATCGTTTCGCCTTCCGAGGATGAGCATTACGCGGCGTGCTGTGGTTGAGTTGTGGAGGTGGTGGCGACTCAACCATTGGATCTTGGGATATCTGGGCCGTTCGTTCTCCTTTAAATAGGGCCCTTAGCGGCAACACTCTTGTCGTTTGCCTCTAAGCGCCTTTGCTTTCGAGTGAACTCAGCTTCCATACTCTCCAACCCTTCAACACTTCATTCTCACTCTTTCTTCCTCTACATTTCTTAGGTAATTTTAAACAATGTCTTTCTCAGATTTTTGACCCGAGTGCTATGATCTTCCGAATGAGTCGGAGTGGAGCTCTTCCCGTATCCCTTTTCCCCTTTCTCCTTTGAGTCCTTTTACTCTTGCCCCCCTTCTGTAGGAGGTTGAGGTGCTTCGGGGGAGGGTAGCCTCCGAGGGTGCCGAAGGTAGTCGTCGAGGCGAGGACCCTCCCTACGAGAGTGCCAGCTCCGTGACACCGAGGGAGGCCGAGGGGTCCTACCCAGCCGAGGGGGAGGAAACTCTAGACCATGTTCTTGGGACGAGGGCTGCCCAGGCAGTAGCTGAGACCGATGTCCTCCGCCTGGGTTTCGAGAATTCTCTAGATGGGGACTAGGTCAAAGCTCTAGCAAGGCAGTACTTCATTCCCTCGTATTATGGTATGAGGGTGCTCGAAGTAGGCGAACAGCCGTGGACTCCTAAGGAGGGGGAGATCTACATCTACCAACATTTTCTCCAGTTCGGTCTTCGGTTTCCCCTTCATCCGCTGATTTCCGAACTGTTGAGGGCGTATGGGATTATTCTTAGCCAGCTGGTGCCCAACATCGTTAGGACTATAGTGGCCATTCTGGTGGTGGCTCGGTTCCAGGGGGTGGAACTGACGCCAAGACTCTTCCGAGCCTTGTTTGTGCCAAGGAAGCATTCTTCCAAAGACGGCATGTACTACCTCCAACCCCGTAGGACCAAGCTGATAGACAACCCTTCTTCCGTGCATAACTAGAAGGGAAAATTTTTCTTTTTGTCATGTCCTGAGGGTTGGTCCTTCAGATCGGGGTGGGGAGAGGTTAGCCGGGCTACGGAGAAGAGTGTCCCCCTGCTCATGAGTGAGGAGAACGATGATCTCACACGGTTGCTCGACCTGGGGAGAGTCCGTGCCCAGCCTTTGGTGGAGGAGGAGGTCCCACTAGTTTTTACGGGGCTCAGCCCTGCTCCCCTTGATAGGAGAGGCCCTGCAGTCCCTTAACACGTCTTTTTCCTTTTTTTTGTTTTTTTTGCTGCATTACTAATGGATTTGCTTTATTTGCAGAGGTGCCGATGGATTTCCGCAAGGTTGTGTTGGAACGTGCTCGCGCAATGTAGAAGGAGCGGGCTAAAACACCTCAGAGGCCTTTTGACGGGCAGAAGGAGAAGGTCTCTACCCTTGCGAAGGGAGGGACCTCTTGTCAGGTCCTTGCTAAAGGGACCACTCCAGCAGCTCCCACGAAGGGAGCAACTTCACAAGTCCCTACCAAGGGGAAGAAGCTCGCCGAGGAGGTGTTGCCGAAGTCGACCACCGGGTCGTAGAAGCCTACCCAGGAGACCGAGGCGGGACAGAAGAGGCCGACCGAGGAAGCTGTAGGGGATCAGCCCCCACAGAAGGTGGCCTGCTCYGGGGGCTTGACGGGGGATGCCTCGAGGGGGTCCCGCAAAGAACGAATGGGGCCGTTTTCTACCCCCACACCCTTAGAGGAGCTCGTCAAGCGGTCTAACCAGATCTTTCGTCCCCAATGGAACGTTTGCGAGGAGGACACCATCCGGGAGGAGGGGGTTGGTCAAGCCCTGGTGAGCGGGGCCCTCCTCTCGAGGGACCGCTTTTAGATGCTGGGGAGCGTGCCTGAGAGAGTCTACACCCATGGCCTGGGAAGCCTGACCGAGGTAATGCTTCTCCCTTTTCCTTCATGCCTTTTTGTTTCTCTGTGGAATACTAACTGTTTCTTCGCTGCAGGCCTGCCTTCACTATGTTGGTCTCGGGGACTGGCTGAAGTTGACCTTGGCCCAGATGGATAAGCTGGAGGAGAAGGGAAAGCTCCAGTAGGCTGCCGCCGCTGCCGAGAAAAAGTACCATAAGTTCCGACAGAGCTGCATCGATGAACAAAAGTTCTGGATGGAGGCTCAAGCGCAGCTGAAGGAGGTGCAGGAAAGCCTCTCCAAGGAGCAGTTGGAGAGGGCCTGCATCGGAAGCCTTCTTTCTGAGGCTGAGCGATGCCTCACTCAAGCCGAGGGAGATGTTGCCGAGGCGAAGAAGAGGGTGGCCGAGGTGGAGAAGAGGGCCGAGGGAGGAGCAAAGCGTTCCGTGGAGGCTGAACAGAAGGCCGCTGAGGCTGAGAAGAGGGCCTAGGAGGCAGGGAAGCGGGCTGAGGAACTGGCCGATCTTGCCTTTGGGGCTTACTTGGATGGGATTGAGGATACCAAAAAGGTGCTCGTGGTGGCTTTGCCTGACTTCGGTGCTGAATCCTTGAAGGTGATCCTTGATTCTCCCGAGGAGGCTGCCAACTCTGCTCTTCCCCTTCCGACAGGAGGCAAGGCCCAAGCTTGGCTTTGAAACAATTTTGTAAAGCCAAAAATTTTTGTGCATAATGAAAATCAGTGGCATTTTTTATGTTTGCCTCAAATGTTGCATTTGCTGTGTTGTTTTTCCTTGTGTTTTTTGCACTTATGCTTTTGCTACTGAAGGGTCCATCCCCCTCCAAAAGAAAAATCACAGCGTGAGACAAGTGTAGTTCTCTTCAATTTACTTGTGTGTTGAAAGCATGGCGGAGGGGTGGCTGAGGCGAAGCCTCCGCGGATAGGCCAGGGTTTGCTTGGCCTGACGCCCTTCTAAGTCTTCACTTAGGCAAGGCCGAAGAGGCCTATGATGGGGGGAGGCCGAAGCGGAGCATGAGGCTCGCCTGGCTCTCTTTCCCTTATACTTGGGTAAATAGCAAGATGACCTATCAACGTGAGAGTGGGGGCCGAGGCTGAGGTAAGGCTCGCCTGTCTCCCATTCTTCTAAGTGTTGGCTTCAGCGAGGCCGAAGTGGCCAGCCGTATTGGGGGGTGGCCAAGACAAAGCTGAGGCTCGTTTGGCTCTTTGGGGCCTAGGCAGAGTTGAAGCTCGCCTGGCTCTCATATCCCCGCACGTATGTTTCGATGAGGTCAAGCGCAACGCTTCGAGGAGGTTGGCTTCCTTTGCTGGTAGCGCTAAGTGTGAAAGTTTATGAGGTTAGCTGCCACTGAGGTGGCTTCCTTTGAGTCGAAGAGGAACTTTGCTTCATTCATTCCATAATTTCAAAGAGATGTTACAATCACTTGTAGTACATCCGGAGGTTCTCTGAATTCCATGTCCGAGGTTTAGATCTTCCATCTAGGTGTTCTAGGTGAAAAGTGTAAGGGTCGATGACTCGCTTGATTCTGTAGGGGCCTTCCCAGTTGGGGCCTAGCTTCCCTACTCCAGGTTCGGGGACCATGACTTTTCTGAGGAAAAGGTCTCCCTCTTGATAGTGTCTTTCTTTTACCCTGGAGTTGTAGTAGCGGGCCACTCGCTGCTGGTAAGCGACTACCCTTATCTGTGCTTGTTCTCGGGCTTCTTCCAGCAGGTCTAAGTTTGCTCTGAGGGCTTCATCATTCTCAACTTCATTGTACGCCTCAACTCGGAGTGTTAGCTGGCCGATCTCTGCTGGGATTACTGCTTCTGTGCCGTAGGTTAAGCAGAAGGGAGTTTCTCCCGTGGCTGTCTGAGGCGTAGTTCGGTAAGCCCAAAGTATACCGTTTAGTTCGTCAGCCCATAGGCCTTTTGCTCGGTCCAATCTAGTCTTCAGCTCATCCAGTATTGTCCTGTTGGTGACCTTGGCTAGGCCGTTGGTTTGAGGATAGCCTACCGAGGTGTACTGTTGCCTGATGCCGAGGGAGGCGCAGCACTCCCAGAACTCAGCGTCATCAAATTGCTTCCTGTTGTCGATGACCAGCATGTAGGGTAGGCCGAAGCGGTAGATGATGTTTTTCCAAAAGAAATTTTGGATGGCTCGCGCCGTGATGGCGGCCAAGGGCTTGGCTTCCACCCACTTGGTGAAGTAGTTTACTACAACAACGAGGTACTTTCTGCCCCCCGTGGCCTGAGGAAAGGGGCCAAAGAGGTCCATGCCTCATTTGGCGAAGGGCCATGGGCTGCTGAGGGCTGAGATAGTGGTGGCCGATCGGTGGCATAAGTTGGCGTACCTTTGGTATGGGTCACACTTTCGCACTAATCTAGCTGCGCCCTTGTGGAGGGTAGGCCAGAAGTAGCCCTACCTTAGGGCTTTTTGGGCTAGGGCTCTCTCGTCGAAATGATTACCGCAGATGCCTTCGTGAATTTCTCGTAGCACATAGCTGCCCTCCTCTGGACGAAGGCATCGGAGGTAAGGCAAGGTGAAGGATATTCGGTACAGTTTCCTCTTCAGTAGGGTGTAGTGGGCTGCCTGTTGTCTGAGTCGTTTTGCTTCATTTCTATCTTCGGGCAGCCGTCCAATGGATAGGAAGTTGACGATGGAATCCACCCATGAAGGTTCGACCTCTATTGGGAGTACWTGGGCTTCTTCAATGGAGGGCCGAAGCAGCTTCTCGACGTGCACGGTCCAACCGGGGGATCCTCTCAGGTACTTGCCAACTTGGAGAGGGCGTTGGCTCGTGCGTTCTTGGCTCGTGGGACCCGTTGCAGGGAGAAGCGTTGGAAGTGGTGGGCTAGATCTTGGACTTTGGCGAGGTACTTGGACATGCTTTGTTCCTTGGCCTCGTACTCGCCGTTCACCGTAGACCAGCGAGCAGGGCCTCGTACTCGGCTTCATTGTTTGATGCTGGAAAGTTGAACCTTAGCGCATAATCCAGGGGCAACATCATCTGGGGTGAGGAGGATGAGGCCCGCTCCGCTTCCTTTAGCATTGGAGGAGTTGTTAACAAAAAGCTTCCATCGGGGTTGAGCCTCGTCGTCCACATGATCCCCCTTAGCATTTTTTGGGGGTTGGCAAAGGGCTCGGTTGAAGGTGCATTCTACTATGAAATCTAACAGAGCTTGTGCTTTGATCGTGGGCCTCGACTGGTACTGGATGTCAAACTCAGACAGCTCGATGGCCCACTTCGTCAGGTGCCCCGAGGTCTCGGGTTTGGTGACGACAGCCTTGAGGGGCTGGTTCATCAGGACCACTACAGTGTGGGCCTGGAAGTACGGTCGAAGTTTCCTTGTCGAAACCACGAGGGCAAAAGCCAACTTCTCTATCTCGGGGTACCTAGTCTCGGCGTCATAGAGAACCTTGCTGGCATAGTACACTGGCTTCTGCACGCCATCTTCCTTGATGAGGACTGAGTTGACTGCTTCATCTTCGGTCGAGAGGTACAGGTACAGGGTTTCCCCTTCGGCCGGACGGGTGAGAAGGGGAGGCGAGTAAGGTACGCCTTGAGCTCGTCAAAGGCGCGCTGGCACTCCTCCGTCCATTGGAACTTTTTTAGCTTCTTGATGGCACAAAAGAAGGGTAGGCAGCGGTCGACTGACTTTGACATGAAGCGATTGAGGGCTGTTATTCGGCCGGTGAGTTTTTGGGTCTCCTTTACCGTCCGCGGGGGTACCATGGCTAGTATGGCCTGTATCTTCTCAGGATTAGCATCAATGCCTCTTTGAGTGAAGACAAAACCTAGGAATTTGCCTGATGTAATGCCGAAGGCACATTTGTTGGGGTTGAGCTTCATGTTGTACTTTCGCAAGGTATTGAAGGTCTCGGCCTTCAGGCTCTTCACTACCATATCATCCACGTAGGCTTCAACTTTCCTCCCATCTGTTCTTTAAACACCTTGTTGACAAGGTGCTGGTAGGTGGCCCTAGCATTCTTGAGGCCGAAGGGCATCACACGGTAGCAGTATGTGCCATGTTCAGTGATGACGAGGTCTTTTCTTCATCGTCTGGGTGCATCTTTATCTGATTGTATCCTGAGAAGGCATCCATGAAGCTAAGTAGCTCATACCTTGCAGTGGCGTCAACGAGGTGGTCTATCCTTGGCCAAGGAAAACTATCCTTGGGGCAGGCTCGGTTAAGGTCTCTCGGATGAAGCCGACGTCGAGTAACTTTTCGACTTCCTCCTCTATGGCCTTCCAACGCTCCGGTGCAAAGTTCCTCTTCTTCTACTGAACTGGCCTAGAGCTCGGATCCACGCTCAGCCAGTTCAGATAAGCTCTCGGGGGGAAGGTTGGACCCGACACGGACTGTCTTGTCGGGCTCGTCCTCGTCTAGGGGGACCGAGACGAGGTCCTCGGCCGACTGACCTCGGCTCGTTGGCTCCTCCATGAGGTCGAGACCCTCTAGTGGTAAAGCTTCTTTGTTCTTGCCCTTCAACGCTGCCACATAGCATGATGGGCGGCATGCTGGTCCCCACGAACAACTCCAATGCTGTGATCAGTGGTGAATTTCAAAGCGAGGTAGTAGTAGGAGATGGCTGCCCGGAGTGCGTGGAGAGTTGGTCTCCCCATGATGGCGTTGTAGGGTGAGCCAATCTTCATGACCAGGAACTCTGTCATCCTTGTCACCTGTTGGGGCTCCGTCCCTACTGTGATTGGTAGGGAGATCTTGCCCTCTGGTTTGACGATTCCGCCAAAGAAGCTGACTAGTGGAGCATCTACTGGTTGGAGGCGCTTTGGAGCTATCTTCATCTTTTCAAAAGCTTCGTAGAAAAGGATGTTGGTTGAGGAGCCACTGTCAACAAGGATCCTTTTGACTACAAAGTTTGAAATGACGGCCGAAACCACCAATGCGTCGTCATGGGGGACTGCTACCCCTTTCAGGTCCTCGTCTGTGAAGGAGAGGGACTCTTGCTTCTGCTTCTTGGGGGCTGGCCCTTGGATGTTCAGCTGCCTGGTGTAGGCTTTGCGAGCTGAGGCCGAGGCTCCACCTGAGGCCGTGCCTCCCACTATGACATCGATGATGCCTTCTGCTTGTTGGTGTTGCTGTTGAGAGGACGAGGCACCGGCCTTGCCTCTGACGTACTGCTTGAGGTGGGCCCGACGAATGGGGGACTCTATCTCATTTTTGAGATCATAACAGTCCTCGATGTCATGGCTGGTGCCTTGGTGGAACTTGTAGTATTTTTTGGGGTTACCTCGGCGAGGGTTCTTCTTCAACTTTTCAGGTCACTTCATAAATTTCTCCTACTCGATTTGCATCAAAATCTATGTGCGGGTGGAGTTGAGTGGCGTGTACTGATTGTAAGCCAAGGCCAAGGCCGGTGCTTTCTTGTTGTTGTTGTTGTTGCTACGACCCTGGTCTTCGTTCTTCCTCTTCTTCTCGGGGGCTTCGTCTCGGTGCTCTATGCCTCTCTCATGGGCGTCTGTAGCCGAAGCCTCTTCGATGGCAATGTATTTTTTGGCCCTTTCTAGGAACTCCAGCTTCATCTTTGGCTGGCTTTTGGCAATGAAGCATTTGAGGGCCGAGACGGGGAGGAGCCCGCTGATGGCGGCATGCATGGAGACTAGGGGGTCAAGGTCGCGGACCTCGAGTTCTTCTTTCTTGAAGCGGTCGATGTATGACCGTAGACTCTCTCCTCGCTTCTGCTTGACAGTCATCAGCGAGACAATGCTTTTTTGGGGGCGCCGGCTACTGATGAAGCATGCGAGGAACATGTTGGAAAACTGCTCCCACGAGTTGATGGATCGAGGTGGGAGACTTGAGAACCACCGCCGAGCGACTCCCTTGAAGGTTGCTTGGAAAGTCTGGCACGCCAAGGTGTCGGAATATCCATACAGGATCATGAGCGCCCTGAAGCTCTCTAGGTGGTTGTCCGGGTCAGTGTTCCCGTCGTACATCTCCAAGGTGGGAGCTTTGAAGTTTGGGGGTAGAGGCTCGACGATGATATCAAGGGAGAAGGCATCCATTCTCCCTGGGTAGTTTTTTTGTCCGGCTGAGGTGTCAGTTTGGCCTTCCTTAACCTGTCGGAGCTCGGCTTTGACAGCACAAAGCTCGGCTCGGAGTTCGGCGAAAATGGGGTGAGGCATGGCTTGCGCACCATCCCGGTTTTCATGGACATGATGGTGCTCGGCGCGGACTCCGGAGTGCTCGAAGTTGAGACCGCGTGCTTAGCGCCTTGCGTGGTGGTCGTTCAAAACGTCCCGGAGGTCCAAGACGTGAGGGGAAGAGGCTTGACGCCGGCCTTGGCCCTGGAATAGGCGATGGGGCGATCGCGGCGTTCGCCTTCGTCCCTCGGATTGGTCCTTCGGCATCAGTGATGTTGCTCGGAGGGTTGGCGGCTATCCTCTGATCGTTCCGGTTCTTCCTCCCTTCGGTTGGGAGGTCTGGAGTTGCCCTCCCTACGGTTGGGAAGTCTAGAGGTCCTGGAGAGCGGGTCGGCCTAGCGACTGCTACCGGACTCTAAAGGCTTGGTCCGTTGCGCGTGGCCGAGGCTGGGGACCGATTGGCTGGTGGACCCATAACAGCCTGACTATGTTGACTCCCCGACGAGGTGGTCACCCTAGGGGTGACCTCCTACCTGGGGGTAGTTCTGCTCAACTTGCTGTGTCAAGTACTCCAGGCGATTGAGCACGACCTGGAATTGTTCTATGGTGACAAGATTTTGTGTATTTCTTGTTCTTCGCACCATGTTGGTTGGTCGAAGCTTGGGGACTTGTTATCTCGTTAAAGTTCTTTTAGGGAACGTCTTAGCAACGCTTCCCACAGACGACGCCAATTGTTGATGCTCAAGTTGGCTGAGGACAACAAAGTAATTTCTTCCCTTGAGCTCAAAGGGTATGTCGAAGGTTTCGAAGGACTCGAGGACGAGGTACCAAGGCCGAAGGCTGGGGGTTGAGGCTGAAGTGTATCGAATCCCATAGAAGCCGAGGACTAATAACTGGAGTTTTGCAAGACAGAGGACGTCAGAGGCCTCGGGTTAGGACCCGAGGCAGAGGCTCCGATGGTCAAGTCAGTATGGGGGTGCGAAGAGGGGAATCAAGTACAAACGAAGTCTCCGAGGAGGCTATGCGTAGGTACTGCACTCCCAAAGTGAGGACACTCAAATTCTGTGGTAGGGTCAGATTTCAGAATCAGAATCAGGTCCCCCCTTACCTAGAGGGGGGCTACCCCCTATATATACTTGAGCCGCCTGGAGGTTGGTGGAGATGAACGCCTGAGATGGGAGCCGTACGAGGGCAGTCAGAGAGCTCTGCAGGGAGGCGTGAGCGCTCTGCGGTTGGCTTCGTACGAGGGGTGCATGGTATCTCCTGCTGTGGTTAGTTGCGTTCCTGGTTCTGGTGTTCGTGGGCTGGGCCTCCCAGCCCTGAATGGGCTGGGCTGGGCCACCCTACATCAATTATTTTTTGAAGTAAAATGATTTCTACAATGTTTGCTCAACTGAGAAGTTTGACATCTGAAATCCGACACTGTCATTGACTTAAATAAATCTGGTTACAAAACTTTTATTGATTCAAAAGATAAATGACCCAAACGACTATGCCATAAATGGACTTGACTCTTACTAGACAGACTCTTAGACTCAATGGCCGCAAGACTAGCTTTATTCTCCATCATGTAAAGACCACCCACCATACAACCTCTACCAATCATCTTCCCCGTAGCCAAAACCTGCATCACACATGAGGAAGGGAAAAAGGTTACTAAGCAGATTAGCGAATTTGTTATACTACTAACAGAGAACAAGTTTATAGGTAGTTTTGGAACATGTAGAACATCAGAAAGGGTGAGTCCAAGAGGAAGGGAGATGGTTCCTTGACCAGCTGTGGTGGAGAAAGAACCATCAACAAGTCTCACCTTCTCCCGACCAGATAATAGATGATAAGATTGAAAACAATTGGATTTACTCATCATATGGTTTGAGGCTCTAGAATCTATTATCCAAGGAGAGTCTGAGGGATGAGAGGACATATGGAAAGCTGTGTCAAAATAACACCCACTCATGCAGCAAATTTAAAACCATTTAAACATACAAAAGCATCAACAGTAGATACTATTGATGTCACAATTTTGTAATTCTAACTCCTCCCAAAACCTTTCCCCTGAATCTTCCTTTTTGATTAAAGCAAATTCAGGATGCACCAGCACCCAAACTGAGGAGACTTTGCCAATAGCCACCACTAGTCTTCTTTAACTCTAGCACTTGTCTTCAATGTATCTTCTATTTCTTTCCTTCCAAATACACCAATAGACTGCAAATGAAATGTAGCTCCACAGCACTTTAGCCTTAATATTTATTATGAATTAATTAATTATGTTATTTTGTATTATTAATTTTTTAATTAGTTAACATTTTATTGTTTATTGATGTATTAAGTAAATTAGTAATAAAATAATTATTCAATTATTAGTTAATTAATCAATCAATTAATTAATTAATTTTGGTATTTTTAATTAATTATTAACATTGATATTTTATTTTTAATACTTATAACTTAATTAATAATTTTAATATTTTATTATTAATTAATAATTAAATTATTTTATTAATATGTTATTAAATAATTAGTAATTTATTAATGGGTCATGGGTCTAATATTAACTCTTAAAAATACTGTAAGGAAGGTGCTTTTTCTGTTAAACAAGTTCCCCCTCCTTTCTCACTTGTTTTCCATCAAAATGGTGGGATTTCACATCCTAAGAATTGAGAACTGTAATTCCACCTTTTCCCTTCCCATCTCATGACATCCCACAAACCAAACATGGGAAGAGTGAAATATTTGAGAATAGTTCATTATTCCCCTTCCCATCCCACAAACCGAATGAAGCCATAGAGAGGTATGAGATGAGAAACCCAGAATTAATTATGAGCTCTACGGAGGATTTAGGAGCATCCCTATAGACGTTTTGGGTCTGCGAAACCAGTTCTAAACTAATGGAATATTGTAGATTCTGGATTGTGTTCTCGATAATAGGGTTGTTCTCTCAATGAGAAGATTCCTAGGAATATGTGATTTCTCTTAGGATTGAAAGAATCATTCTTTCTTCCTTTAGGATAAATCCTGTGTCTAAAGATGGAGAAAATTAAGAAAGATTATAGCAGAACTGCAGAATATAAGTTAAAGAAGAATTTCAGGAAAGAACCATCAAGAATTCAAGGAAGACTTGATACTACTTAAGGAACTAATAATCATCCAAGAATCTTTCAAGGGAGCAGGAAATGCAAAAAGATTAGATAGAAATCAGACCAGACAGTAAAAAATAGTAGAAAAGTCGGTATATTAGAGATGGGGAGATCCTAAAAATAAATTATTGAACAAATCCAATTTTTGTTGCTTTTGTTAATCACTCCAAGTTTTGATCAGCAGTGAGTATCAATTACTCTATTTTTTGTTACTTCTCCTATAGTCCCACTTTTAAATGTTGCATTGAGCATGTAGTGCCATGTATTATGGATGGCATTTGCATGGTCTTTCCAACTGATCAGTTTTTGCTTAAATTTTGATCAGCAGTGAGATGTTTTTTTTTTTTTTTGATAGGTAAAAGTTCATTAAGAATTCTTTATCAGCAAAAAGATAAATATCTGTTACAAGCATCCCCAAGGGAGGTGCAAAGTGCAGCCTCACTCTTTAAAAGAAAAAAAAAAACAGCATAAAAATTACAATTGGGCCCAATTCCACTGATCCCTAGTTGCTGCTTGCTTGGCTAGATAGTTAGCAAATGCATTAGCCTCCCTTCCCACCCATTGTATAGTTAAATTCATATGTTGTGTTACCCATTTGAATTT
>NW_010729260.1:47149-59983 GCF_000365185.1 Nelumbo nucifera
AAGATCTAAAAATTTTGATTTTGACCCTAAATTGGGTTAAAATCATCTGATGAAAGATCCGGGTTAATGTTGGAACCTCATCTCGAGAATGCATGAGATAAATCCACGAAAAACGAGTATAATCATCAACAAACAGTAGGAAATATCTGTACCCCCCCATGGCAGTGGTATGGTAAGGTCTCCAAACATCAGTATGCATAATTTCAAAGGGAATATTACTTCTATTATTACTTAATGAATAGGTTGTCCTGCTGTGTTTTGCAAGTTCACAACTCTCACATTTCAAACTAGACATCTGGATAGATTCAAATAAACTAGGAAACAAACTCTTCAAAGCCCGAAAAGATAAATGACCCATCCTATTATGCCAAAGCATAGCCTGATCAACAGATTGAGAAACACAAGACCTCGTAGTCTCACTATCTTCCCAATTAGGACTCCCTCCAAGCAGATAGACTCCATTTGCCTCACAGCCAATCCCAATTACCTTACTTGTCTCCAGATCCTGAAAAACACATCGATCCGGAAAAAATGTTACTGAACAATTCTGGTTTTTTGTAATGCTACTAATTGAAAGCAAGTTAGTACTAAGCTTAGGAACATGTAAAACCGAAGATAAAGGAAATGGCATTAGACAACTTGATGTCTCCCTTGCCAGAAATAGGAACGAGGGAGCCATCAGCAATGGACACTTTGTCTCTGCCTGAAGATAAGTGATAGGTAGTAAATAGTGACGGCAAGCCAATCATGGTTAGATGCTCCAAAATCTATTATCCATGAACGTTCTGTATTACCTGTAACTGAGGCATGGTGAGCTAAGGCCCGATTACCTGAATGAGCAAAAGCTGAGGTAGGGGGTACTGATGGTGTCTGAGGAGGTGGAGCTGAATTACCARCTTCATTTTCCAACTGAACTAGAGCAGCTCGGTCAGCAGCTAGAGTATCTAGAGGATTGCCTCTTGTGCTAGATGATGTTGTACTATCAGTGTTAATAGCCATATTTGCATTCCCCTTTTTGTTTCTGAGTTTTACTGGAACTAGATGTGGATGTAACTTCCAACAGGTCTCTTTAGTATGTTTAGGTTTCTTGCAATGCTCACATACTAGGTCCTTCTTAGCTTCCTTCTTCATGTCTTTTTCCTTATCACTCCCAAATTTGGGCTTAACTGCTGCCAGAGCTGATTCAAAAGGTTGTTGTTGTAGCATAACTTTTCTCCTAGTCTCTTCGTTGTGCACTAAGGAATAGGCCTGGGACAGAGTTACACTGTCTCTTGTCAACAGTTGTTGTCTCACAATATCATATTCCGAATTTAGACCAGCCAGGAACTCAAACACTATATTAGTTTCAATATGCTTTCTGTAAATTTGTGCATCCTTCTGACTTTCCCATTCAATTGATTCAAGGTGGTCAATTTCATGCCACAGGGATTTCAAGATTGAAAAATAAACAGAAACTTGTTTCTCACCTTGCTTGAGATTTTTAACCTCACATTTCAGCTCATAAGCCCTAGCAACATTAAGGGGCTGAGAGTAGGTTTCTTTCACAACATCCCATATTTCTGTAGCTGTTTTTGCCCATAAGTAGTTTCGGCTGACGTGTGGCTGCACAGAATTGCACAGCCATGTCATCACTAAATAATTTTCCTGAATCCACTTAGCATAAGTGGGATCCTCCTTATTTGGTTCCTTCACATCTCCCAACAAATAGTTCAGCTTTCCTCATCCCCCAATGGCCATCATGGCTGATTGGGCCCACTCTAAGCAGTTTGAACCATTAAATTTTACAGTTGTAATCTGGAAGGTGTTTTCAGTCATGTCACCTGAACCAGTCCCAAAAACACCCTCCCCTTGGTGCTTGAACTCCATTCTTGGTTAGGGGTTAAGCAAAAAGCACCTTCTATTTACTGCAACAATCAGCCTACTGGGTCTGAAAAAACTAACGACAGTAGGTCTAGAAGCATAAATCAGATTCAGAGAAAGAAAAAAAAATTCCAATTCACTGTATCACTGTATCAATCAGCCTACAAAATCTGAGAACTAATAGCAGTTGGCCTGGGTACAGAACTCCAAAAACAAAGATCAGAGAACAGATATCTGATACCAGCCAAACTTAAAAACAAGTCTAATCTCTTATCCAGACACAATAACAGTCCTGGATTTCAGGGTTTTCTCTTAAAACCCTAGAAGAGAAAAAGAAAAAAATAAATTCTATATAACCGTACCTCACAAATTAAGCAATCCTTAGTCCTCAAGAAGGAATAAGACCTTACCCAGGAATTTCTGAGAAAAAAAAACCTGATCTTGATTCAAAAAATTCTTGCTGAAATTCTGATCGCCAACTTCAGTTTTCTCAAAACTGATCTTGATTCTGATCAACCCGAGAAACTTCTGAAACAGAACTGRTCWCRGAGAAAAAWCTTCTTGATCRCCAACTTCAATCTTGATGAGAGAACCAAAAAATCTGATTGGCACCTCCAATCTTGACCAAAGACCTAACCTTGATCACTTAATTCTTCTCTGATTCTTCCTGATTACAAGGAGCACTTTCCAATCCTTGGACAGTTGCTGAAGACTTCTTGTAATCTCCAAGAATCAGTCGAATGAAAAAATTCAGCCCTAAATAATTTTCATGTGGTCGGCTGAATTAATTTCACATGGGAAACCCTAGATCGAATGCTCTGATACCAAGTAGTCGCTCAGGATTGAACAAACACTTAAAAGGAGAAAAAAAATAAGAAAAGAAGAGGGAGAGAGAGAGAGAGAGAGAGAGAGAGATTTTGATAAAAGAGAGTTGGGTTGATGTGTTTAAATAGCCGCCCCCCTCTTAAATTTATATACATAGTATCATACTTGTAAAAGGACTGAATTGCTTACATGGCAAGATAAGATAAGATAAAGCCGAAAAAAAGACTAGTCCTAATCTTATAAAAGACTAGTCCTAATCTTATCACAAAGAACTAATCCTAATCATAACTTATTGCTGCCATACGAACAGTGGGGACCACCTTAGTGGGGTCCACATTAGTGTTCTCTACAGGAGATAAGTACATTTTAGGGCATGGACATGGGCATATTTGTAGAGACTGATTTACATCTCTTACACTTTCTTTCCCTTTTTAGCTGTTGGGAGCACATGTTTATGTTGTATCATATGTACATTATCCTTTTTTCTATTTTTTATTCTTTCTTGTAAGTGAGGGGCATGATTGTCCTTTCTCATTCTTGTACAAATTACATATATAAGATAATATTTTTGGGCGTGTGACTCATTTGAACACACCCTTTCATTCTGGTTTTCTCTTATTTGAACTGAGTTGACATGGTATCAGAGCAAGTCTCTCAAACCTGTCTCGACCTATCTACATCATTTTGGGAACACTCTGGATGCTGTACTGATCAGCACAAGTTTTCCACTTGTTTCTGGAAAATCGCCTTCAGCCCTAAAGTTTCCACTCTTTCTCTTGATCAGCTGCTTCAATCACTGTGAAATTTCAGATCTGAAGTTGCCCAGGTCAGTTTTAATTGGTTCTATAATTTTTTTTGATCGGATAGCTTTTGGGGGGTGTTTTGTTCTCCTCCTTGTTCGATAGTCCAGTAAACTTAGTTTTTTTTGGGACTTCCATCAGTCTTCAACCTTTGTTTGGCTGATCTGTAGTTGGATCTTGATCCCTCTTTGTGTTGTGTGATTGCACACTTATCTGATATCTAGTTTTGGTTCATTTGGTGGTACGGATGCCCTATTTTTCTTAGGTTTTCTTGAATCCTTCTGCTGAAATGGCTCTGGAGAAAAGGGATATCCTCCCAGTGAAGTTTGATGGGACTAGTTATGCTTTCTGGAAGTTCCATTTCCAGTTCTTTGTTGAGGGGAATGGTCTTTGGGGGGTATGTGGAATTTAAAACTCTGCAAGGATGATGGGAAAATTCTTGCTGATAGAACTCTTTATCGACAGCTTGTTGGTAGTTTTATCTACCTCACCATGACATGCCCAGATATTTCTTATGCGGTCCAAGTAGTCAGTCAATTTGTTTCTTCTCCTTGGCGACCTCACATGGCTGCAGTTCTTTGTATTATCATATGTGTTAGTGGAACTGTCACATGGCTTGTTCTTTCATACATCCACATCTCTTAGCCTATCAGCTTGAGCAAATGCTAATTGGACAGGATGCTCATACACTCCATGCTCTACTACTGACTGGTGTGTCTTTCTTGGAGATTCTCTCATATCTTGGAAATGTAAGAAGCAGCAGACTGTTTCCAAATCTTCTACTGAGGCTAAGTATAGTGCTATGTCCTTTGTGTGTAGTGAGATTGTATGGCTCAGGGCTCTCCTTGATGACCTTGGTCTCTCATTGCCTCCAACCCCATTTTCCATGAGTGGACTAAGCATATAGAAGTTGACTGCCATTTCATTAGAGATCTGTTTTCTGCTGGACATATATGCTTGTTACATGTGCCCTCTGATTTACAGTTGGCTGATTTATTCACAAAGGCCATGATCCATGCTCGTCACCAGTTTCTACTTGACAAACTGATGCTTGCACCTCGGCATCAGTTTGAAGGGGGTGTAGAGACTGATTTACGTCTCTTACACTTTATTTCCCTTTTTGGCTCCTAGGAGCACACATTTCTGTTGTATCATATGTACACTATCTTTTTTTCTGTTTTATTCTTTCTTGTAAGTGAGGGACATAATTGCCCTTTCTCATTCTTGTACAAATTACATATATAAGATAATATTTTTGGGCATGTGACTCATTTGAACACACCCTTTCATTCTTGTTTTTCTCTTAGTCGAACTGAGTTGACAATATTAACAAACACATGCATAATCATACTCATTCATGTGAAAGGTTGATGGAAGAAGAAACAAGAATGCCTTAAGGTTACAATAGGATTATCTTCTTCATTGGTGAATCTTTGTTTTATTTTTTTTTTTTTTGCATTTTATTTTGTGTTTGAAACATTTGTGGCCTTGTTTGATAGCTTTTGTTACTCTTGTCATGTGTTAATGCACTGGATTTGTATGTAAAGGATTTAGTTGTCCCTTCTCTCATGAGCAAAGGAATTGAGTTTTCTTCCACAACCTTGTCAATGGTTCCAGGCATTCCCATTAGGCCCATGCTTGCAAGGTAATCGTTTATGGTTGTTATTAATCTTCATTTCCATTTGTATTTCTTCATAAAGTGTACCTTGATGTTGTATATGATTTTGTCTATATTTAGTTAACATAATTTTTTGTATTATGTGTTCTTTGTGACAGAATTGCCAATGGAGTTCCTCAAACACTACAAATTTTTGAAGGCAGAGCATTTACATGTGAATATAAGTAAGTCTTATTTCTTCAGTTGATTCCCCCCTTTTCTCTCCCTTATTACCCTCTTTCTTTCTATCCTTGGTACACAACTTTCATTCTTGCCATGTTATCTTGAATATCCTTTGTGGTTGATTGATAAGCTTCCTTATTGAGGAATAAGGATTGTTTGTCATTGATTTGAAATTGTTTTCTAAGAAGAAGAAGAAGAAAGAAGAGAAGAGGAGAAGAAGAGAAGAAGAAAAGATATGAGAGGCAAAAAAGTTATGCTGGCGGCACCAGACCTTCTATTATATACTAGGGCGATCAAATACAAAAGAAAAATTACAACAGCGTCCTAGTAGTCGACTACTAGGAACAGTATGCTGATAGTAGTTGACTACTAAGAATAGGACTACAAACTAGGTCTCACAACAGAAATTTACCTCTATGTTTGATTGATAAGCTTCCTACCTTTTATGAGTGGGTTTTGAGCTTGAATGGAACTTGGGTTTTAGGAGGGGAATCAAAGACTTAGATATGGACAATGCCTTGGCATTGCTTCAAATATTACCAAGGGTTTTCTTGGATCCTACAAAAGGAGGAGAGTAAGACCAAGAAAAGAAAACTGAGTGAGGTTGAGAGACTAAAAAGGGATGTAGAAGAAGATAGGCAATTTAGTGTAAAGGGTGAGAGAAGGAAAGGGCTGAAGTACAGGGCGGGTGTAGGAAGGGTGCAAAACAAAAGGTTTCATGAGGATTCTTAGCTGGAACATGAGGGGATTGGGAAGTGCAAGTAAGAGAGCTACAACTAAAGGGGTGATTAGGAAGTTCAATCTGGATGTAGTGCTTATTTAGGAGTCCAAAATAATGGACTTTGATTTTAGATGGGCAAGGAGTGTATGGAGGACAAGGGGGATTAGCTAGGTGGCTGCTCCGTCTCAGTGTAAATGGTTGAAGGGGGGAGACAAGAATACAAGTTTTTTTCATGCGGTAGCAAATGGGAGGAGAAGAAAGAATTATATTTCAAAGCTGGAAATTGAGGGCTTAGTCCTCCCCCACCTGGATGAGATAGCAGGGGCATTTATAGATCACTTCAAATCCATCTTTAGGAGACCTTTAGGTGAGAGGGTTTGGCTGGAAGGATTGGATTGGCCAAGTACTGGGGCTGAAAATAGAGAGAAACTAGAAATGAGGTTTGAAGTGGAAGAAGTAAAGGAGGCTGTTTTTTCCATGGATAGAACAAAAGCTTTGGGCCCATATGGATTCATAATGACCTTCTATTAGGATTGTTAGGAAATATTGGAAAAGGACTTAATTCTAGTGTTTGATGAGTTTCATAGGGGGGTAGTGATTAATCCTGGGCTGAACTCCACTTTTATTGCTTTGGTCCCAAAGAAGGATGCCTTACACCCAAAATATTTCAGGCCCATCAGCTTGGTAAATAGTTGGTATAAGATAATTGCAAATGTGTTGTCTCTAAGACTAAAGCTAGTACCGCCTACCATTATTGCACCAAACCATGGAGCTTTTGTGAAGGGGAGACAAATAATTGATCAAATTCTAATTGCAAATGAAAGTGTGGAGAATTTCAAGAAGGTTAGGAAGAAGGTGGTGGACTTTGAGTTTGGGAGAAGACGGTGTAAATGGATCATGGGATGTGTCCAAAACTGCCACTACTATGTGTTAGTAAATGGGTTAATGGTGGACTTTTTCCAACTTTAAGAGGATTAAGACAAGGAGACCCACTTTCCCCCTTCTTGTTTACCCTAGTGGCAGATGTTCTAGGAAGATTGATTTAGAGAGCAGACTCGAGGAGTTTGATAAGAGGGTGGAGATTAGGAAGGGAGGAGGTTCCACTTACCCATTTACAATTTGTAGATGGCACAATTCTATTCTACGAGGGAGGGGACTCAAGTTGGATTAGAAATTTGGAAATGGTGATACAACTCCTTGAACAGATGTCCAATCTTAAGGTGAATTTTGAGAAGAGTTGTGTAGTGGGTGTGAACATGGAGGAGAGGGAGGTTGGGGAGTGTGCAAATTTGCTAGGTTGTACAGTCTCAAGTTGGCACCTGAATTACTTAGGCTTACTCCTAGGAGATAATCCCAAGAAAGGTAGAAAGGCAACTTTTGGAATTCGGTTGTGGAAAGGCTTAAGAAAAGACTTGCCTCTTGGAAGAAGAATTATTTGTCTCTTGGGGGAAGGATCACCTTAATTAGGGCTGCCCTAGCCAATTTGCCCATTTATTTCTTGTACGTGTTAAAGATTTCAGCAAAGGTGTCCAATAGGTTGGAAAAGTTGATGAGAGATTTTTTGTGGGAATCGGGAGAGGAAAAAAGGGATCATAGAGTGGATTGGGAGGTGGTGACTAGAAGCAAGAAGTTAGGAGGTCTTGGGATAGGGAACATTAGGATAAGGAATATGGCCTTGTTGGGAAAGTGGTTATGGAGGTTCCCTCTAGAGAAGGAGAAGTTATGGGTTAGGATAGTGGCTAGCATTTATGGGCTCAAGGACAATGGTTGAGATCCTAGAATTCTGGCAAGTACTACAAGTGCTTCACCTTGGAAAGCCATTCATGATTTGCTTCCAATTTTCTCCCCTCTGATCAGGTATGATTTAAATTTGGGCAACCTTATAAAGTTTTAAGAACAAACTTAGGTGGGTAATACCCTTCTAAAGGATCAATTCCCCTCTTTGTATGCTCTTCCTAAACTAAAAAATGAGCCCATTTCCTCCTTCATTTTCCCTTCTACTTCCAGTTCTGGGTTTGGGTAGAATTTAGGCTTGAGAAGGGCTCTAAGGGATATAGATATGGACAACACCTTGACTTCGTTGGGCATCCTTGAAAATGTTTTCTTGGGCCCTACAAAGGGAGGTGCCAGAATTTGGACTCCATCCTCTTCGGGCTATTTCTCTTGTGCCTTCTTTTTCCAAAGCTTAACTCAACACTGGTGATTTATTTACTGATTCAACACTGGTGATTTGCTTCAAAGAAAGAGGCCCAAGATTTGCTTATCCTCGCATAGGTGCATTCTTTGCAAAGTTGATGGGGAGACTAGTTATCACCTTTTAGTTGACATTTTGCAAAAATAATTTGGGAGTGGGTATTCTCCCTTTTTGGATGTAGGTGGAACCCCTCTTTGAATGTTCCAACTTTATTTTCTTCCTCCTTTTTTAAGTGGTGTTTAAAAAGAGAAAGGATCATGTGGAGGTGCCTAAGGGCTACTGTATGTTGGACGTTGTGGGAAGAAAGGAATTCAAGGATCTTCTCAGATAGGAGAGGAGTATTGAAATTGTAATAGAACTAATCCACTTAAGGGCAACACAATGGTTTAAGACCTCAGATTTATTTACCGATTTTACTCTGGAGGACTTGCTGAGAAAGTAGGAGGAGATTGCTAGTGTTGCTTAGATTAGAACTAGGATTAGTCCTTGGACCCATCCCCCTATTGGGTTTATAAAGTTGAGCTTTGATGGAAGTAGTAGAGGGAACCCAAGATGATCTGGTATTGGGGGAGTATTTAAGGATGAGAAAGGGATTATTTCAGCTATGTTTTCAGACCCTATAGGGGTAGGTGATTCCCTCAGGGCTGAGATCTTTTCGGTTCTGGAAGGAATCCAAAGAGCAAAGGATTTGAATATAAGGAGACTTGTGGTTGAAGGTGACTCGGAGGTGGTAGTAGGATGCCTAAAAGAGGATAAGGCAAGGTTGTGGAACTTTAGCAATGAAAAGAAAAATTACAAGTGGTAGGCAAAGGACATGGAAGTGAAGTACAGTTAGGTGAAGAGATCTGCTAACTGTTTTGCTGATGGGTTAGCTAAGCAAGGGGTGGCTCGGGGATCTTTATTTTGGGCTCTGTTACTTTACTGTTTTTCTGGGGGCTCTTGCCTTACCCGGGGAGTTAAGAAAGTTTATCTCCCCTTCCTTGTAATTAATTTTGTTTCGTTTTAATGAAAAATTGTTATTGATAAAAAAATGGATTCTTGGATTTTGACCCTATCTTCTTCTGTTTTGGGTAAACCAATTCCTCCAAGGATTAGGACCTTCTGTTGGGAAGTCTTCTTGGGAAGGAACAACACCTATGATCTACTTCAAAGAAAAAAGCATTTTTTTGGTGCTTATCCCCTAACTAGTGCATTCTTTGGGGCTGTTTGGCAAGTCTTTTTGGGAAGATCTTCTTGTAGCTCTGACAGTCAAAAGACGCATTGAGCTTTTGCATTAAGATCTGAGCAGCCTGAAGCCCGTTTGGTTAAGGCGTGTCTTTCTGCGCGAAGACGAATAGAAAAAAAATGCAAAAGCTCTGACAGTCAAAATGTGCATTGAGCTTTTGCATTAAGATATGAGCAGCCTGAAGCCCGTTTGGTTAAGGTGTGTCTTTCCATGCAAAGACAAATAGAAAAAAAAATTTCAAAAGCTCCATTTGGAGCTTCTCAAAAATAGCCCGATTTGGGCTTCTCACGTCTTTTCGGCATGTCAGCTTTTGGCGGCTAGATCTGCTACAAACCAAATGGGAAAAGATCGAATCGCGGTTTGCCAGGCTTGTAAATAGCCAACAAACCGCGCGAAAAGATGCACCAAATGGGGCCTTTGTAAAGCTAAAGGTAAGTCTTGCTATTACTTGTTAATTTCCTACCCTTTTGTTTTATCTATTTGGGATTGGTTTTTCTTTTTGTTTGGTTTGGACTCCACCAAATGTACAAAGCCTATTTGACTCTTCTGTTAGTAGCTGGACAAAGAAGAGGGGAAGAGTGTTGTGGAGATGCACTAGAGTTTGCAATTTGTTGGACAATATGGGAGGAAAGGAACCAAAGATTTTTTGTTGAAAAGGAGAGTAAAGGGGCACTTATTGAGGTAATCACTGCTAAGGTGGTTCATTGGGAGAATTCTTTGGATTTATTTGATGATATTTCTACAATGGTATTTCTGAATAATAGGAAGGAAGTGGCATCTTCAGCTCCTAGTAAAGTTGTGTGCTCTCCAATGTAGACTCCAAATTTCGGTTTCACTAAGTTGAACTTTGATGGTAGTACTAAAGGAAACTTCGGTCCTTTAGGTATTGGGGGAGTATTTAGGAATGAGGAAGATAAATTTATTGCTTTGTTTTCAAGCCCAATTGGAGTAGGGGAGTCACCTCAATCTAAAATTTTGGCTGTTTTTTAGGGTGCAAAAAGGGTTAAGGAGCAAAATATTAGCATGTTGATCATTGAAGGAGATTCAAAATTGGTAATAGGTTGGCTAGAGAAGGAGGATGATGGCATGTAGAGCTACATTAATGAAAGAAGAAAATTTAAGTGGATGACTCATGGTATGGAAGTGAGATTGTAATGGGTCAAAAGATGTGCTAACTCCTTTGCAAATGCACTTTCCAAGCAAGGGGTGGGAAGGGATCAAATGTTTTGGGCTATGTTGTACTGTTATTCTTTATAGGGAGAGCTAAGAGAGCTTACCTCTCCCTACACCTGTACTTGTATCATCTTTCTTTAATAAATTAGTTATGTTATTGATGACACAAAATACCTAAAACAATAGTACAATAAAAAGCAAAGGTATACCTAAAACAATGTCAGGTGTTTCGACTGCTGCTACAGTAACCCGAACCAGCAAGAGGAAGAAGAAGAAGAAGGAAAATGAAGGACTGTCGAATCTGGTGGGTTAACTCTATCAGTCGACCCCTTAATAGTAATTAGTCTCTAATTACTTGTACAAAGACTAAACTGCCCTTACTTAAGTGTGGGGCAGAGTGTCTCTAATAAAACTGCCACATAAGCATACAACTTAACAAAGACAAGTTGACTAAACTACCCTTATTCGGCTCACTCTAACACTCCCCCTCAAGCTAGAGAATATATGNTGACTAAACTACCCTTATTCGGCTCACTCTAACACTCCCCCTCAAGCTAGAGAATATATGTCATATAATCCCAGCTTGTTACATAGATAGTTCACTTTCCCTGAGCTTAGAGCTTTTGTAAACAAATTTGCGCACTGATCACCCGAGCCCACATGTTCTGTGCTTATCTCTCCAGCAAGAACCTTCTCCCTCACAAAGTGGCAATCAACCTCTATGTGCTTCGYTCTYTCATGAAAAACAGGGTTRRATGAGATATGGAGTGCAGCTTGATTGTCACAGTACAATTTCATAGGTTTATCCATGTGGAACCCRATTTCTTGTAGGAGATTCCTCAACCACACTAATTCATAGGTAGTGTGTGCCATGGCCCTATACTCGGCTTCAGCACTACTTCTAGCCACAACCGTCTGCTTTTTACTCTTCCACGTCACAAGATTTCCTCCAAGAAATGTGCAATAGCATGTAGTAGATCTTCTGTCATACACTGAGCCTGCCCAGTCTGCATCTGTGTATCCTACTACTTCAAGTTTTCCTCCTGGTTTATACATTAGCCCATGGCCCGAAGCTCCCTTCAGATATCTTACAATTCTAAGAACTGCATCCCAGTGAGGTATACGAGGGTTCTACATGAATTGGCTCACCACACTGACTGCAAAGGAGATGTCCGGTCTCGTGATAGTCAGATAGTTCAGCTTCCCCACTAGTCGTCTATACCTTTTAGGATCTTCAAATACTTCCCCTGTATCACTGCTCAACTTAACATTTGGTTCCATAGGGGTTTCAACCAGTTTTGCACCTAACAGTTCTGTTTCTTCCAGTAGATCAAGAACATATTTTCTTTGGCACAGATTTACACCTTGTTTTGACCTRRCAACTTCTATKCCCAAGAAATDCTTCAATGTYYCAAGGTCTTTTGTTTGAAAATGATTTTGCAGAAATACCTTTAGTTTGTCAATCCCCAATTTGTCACTGCCAGTAATGACAATATCATCCACATAGACCACTAATAAAATCTTTCCATTGGCAAGTGTAACAGTTTGTGATGTGGAAGTTTCAGAAAGAGAAGAGAACACACATGGAGTCCCGGTCATATGATCAAAGGCTCCAAAGTCAATAATCCAAGGAGAGGTTTTAGATGACATGCAAGCAATACCTGAGTGGGCCAGAGTAGCAGTGGTATACTGTGAAGTGGTTTGAAGGAACCGTTCATACCTATCACGCGGTACATTTACCATCTCCCTCCCAAAAGCAGATGTAGATGTGGAGGGAGTTAGGTCTGTCGGTTTACTATCACTGATATCAACCTCACCAGCTACAACATGATTAGCCCATTTAGAGGGAGGGCCATGTAGATCATAACAGAAATTCACCGAGTGTCCTTCCCTACCACAATGGGTACATTTCCTTGCAGAGTTACTCTTTCCTTTGCCACGGCCTCCCCCTGAGTCACAACCACCACCCCGGCCAAACATGGAACTACCACAGCCTCCTCGGGAGGCATGTCCTCCCCCTCTTGTACCACGTCCACCTCCTCTGGCTATCACAAGTGTTGATCTATCAAACTGTGTGGGATTCTCTGTATGTCCCAAAGAAATCCTACGAAGCCGTGCAAATACTTCCTCAAGTGTAGGAAGAGTAGAGCTCCCTAATATTTGGGCTCTAACTGGTTCATACTCCGATTTCAACCC
>NW_010729260.1:81654-109416 GCF_000365185.1 Nelumbo nucifera
GTTCTACATGACAGGACTAAACATGTTGAGATTGACAGACACTTTATAAAGGAGAAGCTTGAAGAAGGAATAATCTGCACTCCATTTGTACCAACCACACAGCAAGTTGCAGATATTTTAACTAAGGGCTTGTTGAGACAGCCATTTGAACTTCAGGTTAGCAAGTTGGGCATGATAGATATCTTTGCACCAACTTGAGGGGGAGTGTCGGCAAATTAAGAAAGATATGATTTGAGATTTGAATAAATTTAGGAAAGTCAGATCCTAGGATTAAGGGAAAGATTTAGTCAATCCCTGATTGAGAGAAATTCTAGGAGTTTGTCTCTCCTATCTTTTCTTATTTAAGGTGCATGCTCAATATGTTTTGAATCATCAATAAAGAAAATCTTCCTCTTTTCTCCCTCTATATTTCGCAACACTTCGGAAGAATTTAAAAGTAGAGATTTGGAACAGCAAAGAGCAACAACGGAAGAAAGAAAATGATACAGAACTTTTCCCTTAGAAGAAAACAGAGAAAAGGGAATGAAAGTGGATTCAGGGGAGGATTTAGGGGAGGAAAGTGAGGATGATCCGATGATAGATGAGACATTGAAAAAATAGGTGAATTCAGGGCCTTCTTGTGACATTGAAAAAATAGTTAGCAGAATTCTGGGTCTATTTTTCCTAGGAGAGGAGGAGTTCCCGAAGGGAGCTTTTAGGTCTGTGGAGGAAAGAAATGGGGAGAGAGAAAATAAAGATGACACAGTGGTTGATTGCAATTCAAGTAATTTAACAAATCAAGGGGTGGAAAAGTCTGACAGAGGCGGTGAGAATAACATTAAGGAGAATGAAGAGCATTTGGAGAGGGAGGGTATTCTTGATAGGGGTCAGAATTCTAAGCGGAAGATGGAAGAAGTCGTTGGAACATTAAATACAGTTAGAAGATTCAAAACTCAGAAGGTTAAGAGAAGCCAACAGCAGATACCAGTTTCAAAGGTTTTTGCAAGGATAAAAGGAGGTTTGTTTGGCCGCGGGCCTAACAAGAAAGTAAAGAAACTCAAAAGTGCAGTCAGAAGAAAACAGGAAGACTGCAATAAAAAATTTAACAAGTAGATTTGTTGATTCGGGTTTGGTTTTCGCTATGGGTCTTGAGTGTTTGCTTAGGGTATTGTATGGATGTTGGTTAGTGCTTGTTTGCTTGTTCGAGTGATTTCTTTTCGCATTGTATGGGGTTTGGATTTTGTTGGTTTGGCCTTGTGGGGATTAACACAGGAGCTGAAGAATCAAATTTGGAATTTTCTGAAATTTTCTGTATTTTTGTACATTTGGACAGTGGGTATTTTTGGGCCTGGGCCATAACATCTTGTTCCTCTAGTTTAGTAGGGCTTGTCTTTCAATTTTCAGTTTATTTGTATTAGTAGATAGAAAGTTATTGTGTTTCTTGATGCACAAGACAATGAGTGGCATTTTTGTAATTATGGTGAACAGTATTCCGGGCCGCACAATCTATAAATATATGTATTCTCTTCCTTTTGAAGCTAATGAATGAATGAATGAAGATTTCTTTAGAGATCTCTTGCAAGTTTGCCATATGGATTTATTCTAGGACCCCTTGGAGTGATTCCTTGGGATTTCTCTCTCTTTTCTCTTTCCCTACCCTTTATCCTCTTTCTCTCTCTCTCTAACTCTCTCTTCCTCTCTCTCTCTCTCTAACTCTCTCTTCCTCTCTCTCTGTCTTGTGATAGTTTGTTCCAGCCCTACTACATCAGGGATGGTTTGGCCTATCTGGGTGTTTTAAGCATTAGTTGGATGTCCTTTGGGTGTTTTTCCTTTCCATTCAGGTCATTGCTTATCACCTTTTCTTGTATCTTGTTTTTCTGTTTTAATTGAATTTTATTTATCTTCAAAAAAAAGAGAAAGAGAATAGAACGTTGTTCAAATAGCTGGGCCAAAACTTCCATACTAGTAAAAATAGGTCCTATCTTTAACTAACTCCACTAGTTCCTGCTCTCAAAAGCATCATGAGCTGTTGGTGAAAATTTGGCAACAGTTCTTCAACATTATTGCTTAAAGGAGCAAAGTAAATTTTCAGCAGGTTATCTATGTTGTGTAAGCCAGTGGGGCCCACATGCACCCCTGCTACCTTTAGCCTCACTAACCTACTGACTACATGTCTAGCATATGACAACTTACCTCTATGAGGACTAAAGCTGCATAGCCATTATATATATATATAAGAGAAAGAGGGAGAGAGAGAGAGAGAGAGAAAATCATTTAAGCCCTGGTCAATCAACTAGAAGTACATCCATAGGGACCATGCCTTGGTATAATGTGGGTTCAAGTCTAAGAGTGGCCACTTTTTGCCTAAAAAGAGAAAAAAAAATGCCAAAGGTTTGGTCTGTATCCAGTGCACCCCTTGCAAGACCCTGGATAGCTGGGGCTGACATTAAGTAATTGGTCCTGACGACTTATCCAAAGCTCTTCACTGTTGATGACAAATTATTGGTTTTTTTATAATTGAAACATTTAATTCATTAATCAAAAGATATATATATATATATATAGAGAGAGAGAGAGAAAATCATTTAAGCCCTTTATTTTGGTCAATCAACTAAAAGTACATCCATAGGGACCATGCCTTAGTATAATGTGGGTTCAAGTCTAAGAGTGGCCACTTTTTGCCTAAAAAGAAAAAAAATACCAAAGGTTTGGTGTGTATCTAGTGTACCCCTTGCAAGACCCTGGATAGCTGGGGCTGACATTAAGTAATGGTCCTGACTACTTATCCAAAGCTCTTCACTGTTGATGACAAATTATTGGTTTTTTTATAATTGAAACATTTAATTCATTAATCAAAAGATAGGTCTATTACAAGTATCCCAGATAGAGGTATGAGATGCAGCCTCACTCTTAATACAAAATTACATCCAACCAAAGAGAAATGAGGCTGCAATCAATTACAAAGTATCCTAGAACAAAGAATCCTTATTAACCCCTTGTTTTGCAAGAGAGTCAGCCATCTCATTTGCTGACCTTCTTTACCCATTGGACTTTCATCGTCATATTCCTTGTTAACCAAAACACTTTCTTAAGGAGATCCCTAAAACCCCAAATAATCAAATCCATTGATGAAAGATTATTATTGGTTATGACATTCATCAAAAAAAGATTTCTGATTATGACATTTTTGAATTACCTATCCAATGCTCATCATCGTTGATAAAAAACTGGTCACAACATTTTGTCACTAGGTTTTGATATGTGATACAAGTAAATATAGTACATGAAATAAGCACAAAACTTTTCTTATCAAACAAAACTTTGTTAGTTGATGTTTTTAAGGGTGTTTTATAGTTGTCCGAATTCTAAAGAACATAGTTGGTTCTAGATGGGTCTTAAACTGAAGCATAACTATAATTATATAGTTTCTTGAAATGAAAGTATATGAGTATGTTAAGGATCTTATTTATAATCCTTACCACTCTTAAGGTGCCCTTACTACAACCACTCAATATGATTTACTTTACTAGTTCAGGGGCTATTTATTAAATGGTTAAGTGGTTGAATTAAATGGCTTATTACTTTGTCTTTTATTGAATGAGTCACTAAGTAGGTTATGCACTTCATAACGGCTGGATGTTATGTTTGGTTAATTAGTATAGGCTTAATAGCTTTATTATATGGCCATTTTATCACCAAGCTATTTAATAAGACAGTGAAAGAAAAGATGTCTAATGATTAGAAAAACAATGATATGGTGCCTATACTTAAGAACAAAGGTCATATAAAAAGTTGTAATAACTATCAAGGGATTAAACTTATGAATCACACTATAAAACTTTGGGAGAGAATAAACAAACAAAGATTACGACTTGAAATAAGTGTATCAAAGAACCAATTTGGTCTTATGATAGGGAGATCAACCATGGAAGGTATGGCCCTGTTTGGCAATGTTCCCACCTGTTCCTGTTCTTTTAGAAATTCATGTTCCAGAACAAGAATTTTATTTCTTGCTCTTTAGGAGTAGCAGATACATTTGGCAAATGGTTCTTCAAGAACGAATTTTTGTTCTACAAGAACAAAAAGCATTTGGATAGTGAAACTATTTCTTAACATCAGTTTTGCAAAGGTTCATAACACATAACAAAGGACAATCTTCATGATATTCAACATATAACAAAAGATATAACAAAACACAAAGATGGGATTAGAGAGGAAACCCCACCCGTTCAGCATAACACAACCATAAATGGGATTAGAAAAGAAACCACACTCATTCGGCATAACATATAACAAATGCAAACAAAATAATATAAGAAAAACGATTTCATTGCATCGGTTAGAGATTGTTTAAAACTCATCTTTGTGGTGGGAGAAAAAATGAATTCAGGTGAATCTAGCCGGAGAAAAGGTGGGTTTAAAACAGAGCACACAATACAAAACCAAGTACGGTGATGAGAAAACATACCTATTGACGCATTCCTAGACGGAAATGTCACCGGTGCTTTCTATTGTTCGCTCGCTGTCCAATTGGAGCCAAGGGAGTCCCTCCTTCCTCTGAGATTTGCAGTGGCAAGTTAGAGGAGTTCGCTATCGAACGAAAATGTTTGGTAGGGTTTCTTTCTAACATTTAGTGTGAAATACCCAAAATACCCCTTCTCTCACGTGGGAGTCGTTAACACTTGTTCGTTAATAGGGGTTAACGTCATGGGAACGCATTCTTTGGGAGCACCACTTTTTCTCTTTGGGTGATGTTCTCACACGAGAACACGTTTTTTTTTCTTGTACCAAACGTGTTTCTGCTCCATGAGAACACCAGGAACGCGTGAAACGTTGCCAAACAGGGCCTATATTTCTTTTTAGACGATTGATAGAAAAGTTAAAAGAGAAAAAGAGATCTTCATATGGTGTTCATTGATCTAGAAAAGGCATATGATAGAGTTCCTAGAGACATAATATGGTGGGTCTTAGAAAAGAAAGGGGTTCAAAATAGGTATATAGACCTAATTAAGGATATGTACGAGGGGGCAACAACTAATGTTAGAACACCAATGGGAGAGACTTAAGATTTTACAATTACTATGGGTCTTCACCAAGGTTCAGCACTTAGCCCATATCTATTTGCACCGATCATGGATCAATTGACTAAACATATTCAGGAGGAAGTTCCATGGTGCATGTTATTTGTGGATGACATTGTTTTAATTGATGAAACTAATGAAGGATTAAATGCAAAATTAAGCTTATGGACAAATGCCTTAGAAACAAGAGGTTTTAAAATAAGTAGGACTAAAGCAAAGTATATGACATGTAAATTTAGTAATAATAAGAGGGTAAATCAAGATACACTTTGGATTGGAGACCAAAAGATAACTCAATGTGACCATTTCCGATACCTTGGTTCAATAATTCATAACAAGGGAGAGATTGTGGGGGATGTCACCCAAAGAATTAAAGCAAGATGGGCAAAATGGAGGGGGCATTTGGACTTCTATGTCATAGATGAATACCACTACGATTAAAAGGAAAATTCTATAAAACAGTTGTAAGGCCAGCTATGTTGTATGGAGCAGACTATTGGGCAGTTAAGAAACAATGTATCTAGAAAATGAATGTAGCAAAAATGCAAATGCTAAGAAGGATGAGTGGAAAAATAGAAAGGATAGGATTAGGAATGAAGATATCCATAGGAACGTAGGAGTAGCTCCAATAGGTGATAAAATGAGAGAGAGTAGATTAAGATGGCTTGGGCATGTGCATAGAAGACCGCCAACTGCGCCAGTTAGAAGAAGTGATTTGTTACACATTGAAGGGGCTAGAAGAGCTCGGGGTAGACCAAAAAGGGCATGAGTAAAATTAGTAAGAAATGATTTAAGCACTAATAGTTTAATAGTGGATATGGCTTTAAATAGAACGGATTGGTGAAACAGGATTCGTATAATCGATCCCATATAGTTGATGATAGGATAGAACCTTTTATCACTGTCATAAGGACAAAATAAAATCATTCAATTAAGCCACTTCAGCTGTTATCAAATGACCCCTTAGTTTGGGTCCTTCTCAGCTGAAAGGAGAAATGGGCAAACTGACATTGCACATTATGATCTTATCTCCTTTGTATTTGTTTTCCTTATTTTTTCCATGTTCCCCATTCTCTCTTACATACTACTAGTATGGCAGGACAGGATTCATGTAGCTGTGCTTTGATCAAAGAGGAACTTTGGAAATTCAATCTAAGCAAATTACCTGTGTTTTGATCAAAGAATTTTGCAAACCTTTTCAATTTGCTTTACTTTATATATGAAGTAGCTTGCTATCTTCATCCCACAGAGATGCACACATTCCCCCACCCTGGTTGGTGGGGATCTTGATTATCTTTCTGTATTTCACCTATGCATGGTTTCCCTTTTATCCTTCATTGTTACTATAATTAGGCAACTACCTCTTCGTCAATGCTCATTAATATATCTATTATGCATTTTCCTGTAAAGGCTTCTCAAGTTTATTATACTTGTGGATAACTGTGTGATTTTGTTTTGCTATGCAGGTTGACATTTGTGTTTTTGCCTTTGACATCATGTTTGCTAACGGAGAACAGTAATCATCTAGACTGATTGTTTTCAAGACTGATATTCAACATATTTTGGTCGAACTATTATGTTTTTACTAGACCAGTGTTCTATAAGATTTATATCTATTACAGTGAACATGGAAAATTAGAATAATGATTTTGTTATTTTGTTATTAAACATACAGAAAAAACAGTTTGCACAGCTTGCAGAGACATACAAAATTACTAATATACATGTTATAGAAAACAAATGGTGGAACCTTCAAGTATAAGTTCTGTTGCACCAAACATGGTTTTAAAAGGTGCCAAGCTGCCAAGCTGAGGTGGTGCCAAACCACCTTGCTTGAGGACCTTGTGAATGTGGCCAGAGGCTTATGCCTAAATTCTGTGAGGTGTATGCCTCACCACCTTATGCCTCAATTTGGTTAGGTGTACGCCTCATCTAGACAGCATTATATTTGTGAAAAAATAAAATCCAAAGATATATTGATTTATGATGCTTTCTAAAGTTAAATAAAACTTTATTCAGTCGGTTACAAATAAAACAAGATAATTTAAATTCAAAAATTTCACATAATATATTTCTTAACCCAAAGTATCTCTTTGCTTTTCTCTTGAACCCAGAAAGATATTTAGTACGTAAAAAGCAAAGAGATTGGAGAAGCGAAGATACTTTGAGTCACCTTTTAAAATTAGATTCTCATAATTTCTTTCTGTAAAATGTTCATTTGATGAAAATCTTAACCTTGTTTCATCCTTTTGGAGCAGATGACATTGTAAGAACTTGGAAAATAGTAGCAGCATACTCTCTACCCAAGCCATGGAAGAGGAAATTCCATAAAGGCAGAAATAAGTGCAGTTGTACAAGGCCCTAGGGTGGCAAAATCTGTAATTTACAGAATCTGATTTTAAAGGTGATTCCAAAGTAGTGGTACAGTGGTTAAAAAAATCAAGAGTTGGCACCATGGGGACACAGGAAATGAAGGAGATCAAATTATTGACGTGGGACAGAATGATAGAAGTAAGATAGGTGCATAGATCAGCAAATGAGCTTGCCGATTTGTTGGAAAAACAAGGGGTGGGCAGGAATGAATTCTTCTAAGCAGGAATAGAAGAATGGAGAGGAAAAGGTAGCACTAAAGAACAGAAGAGATCGAACTTAATGCTTCCCTTTCTTAAATAATAAAAGAAATAAGAAATACAACTAAAAAGAAACATCCTCCACTTAAATAAATAAAGAGAACATAACTTCTGACAAGTTATTGCTATGTATTCCAAGATTAGACAAACAGAATGCTACTTTTTTCAAGGCAGTTGGTATTGTTAAGCCTATCAGATTGAACTCTTAACATGCTTCATTCCCTGAGGCTGTCATTTCATGGGTTTATGAGGCTCTTAATCTAATGTGTCTCTACCATTTTCAATTGATTTTGTGAACCATATGATCATCTATTGTAGACTCCAGATTGAACTCCTCTGTCAAATGGAAGCCAAGAGTAGGCAATGGCATTGCTTATGTGGTGGGAAAAGTGGTGTTGGGGAAAATGTTTAGTTGATCTTCGTTCTCTTTATGTGGTCATCCCTTGCCTTTAGGGCATGTCTGTGTGTGAAAATAATAAAAGCAGTTACTTTAAAGTCCATGGAACTGCCTTGCCTCAACTTCTATGTGGTTCATCCCGGTGGCAATCAACTTTGACGACATTGGTTTCTCCAATTTTGTCCCTTATTTCTAGATTTTGTGCCACTTTGGTATATTTCCATTTCTGACCAAACTCTGCTATATCTTTCTTGTTCCATGGAACTTAGGCACACATTAGAAATATTTAGCACATTTAATCTAGAAGCACTTTGTAATCTTTGGTAAGAACAGGAGGATAGGAGCAAGGAACTTAATGCTTTTAATCAAGTGCATTGAGAGTATCTCAAATCAAAAAACTACTTCAGCAAAAGCTGTTTGGCCAGTATTATCATGGAAGACACTGAATTAAGGAAACGTACAGTATTTAAAATGGAACTAACTTAATATAATCATAGAATGAGTTTGTATCAGGTTATCTTAACAGATTTCTTATTTACAGGTTGTTGTGTTTACCTTTGCGTCAAAGACAAAAATGTATGTTTCCCCCTTCTTACTAGGAAAAAAAATCATATTTCATATAACTAGGAAAGAATTCCTTATCATCATAAATTCTAAATCTGACAGCTTACCTTCTTTACTTGTTTTTGAGAGCATCACAGATTTGAAGGATTTGTTTTGTGACAAGTTGGGTCATTTTGAATATGCAAAGGAAATAACAGTAAGTACCCTTGGCTGTTTATGTCATTGATTTCCGTGTGGAAATTATTGTATCTTATTCAACCAAATTTTAGGTGGAAGCAGAAGACGCTTATTTGAGTAACCAGGCCTCATTAACAAAAATAAACTTGTTCTTGGAGGATGCATTCAACTCTTCATGTGAAGGAATCATGGTGAAGTCTCTAGATGTTGATGCTGGATATGCTGCATCAAAGCGTACCGAAACATGGTTGAAGGTTTTTCCAAGCTGAAAGATAATTTCTTTTAGATTTCTAAGGAATTAATGGTGGAAAAGAACAAAAAAATAAAGCAATGTTTTCTTTCCAGGTTAAGCGAGATTATGTGGACGGACTGAATGATTCTCTTGATTTGGTTCCCATTGGTGCTTGGCAAGGGAATGGGAGAAAAGCAGGATGGTAATGACCTCCCCCACCTTTTTCAATCTACACACATGTACATGTGAATACATACAAAAGAGAAAGGAAAAAGGGGAGTCATAAAGAACTAAAAGAACCTTTCTCTTTGCTGTCTGCTGTGCTGACTTTATGAGGATATCCTTTGTTTTAGGAGAACTGCAACTAGCCCTGATTTTGGTTAGTTTATTTATTTTCAGGTACAGTCCTTTCCTTATGGCATGTTACAACCCTGATACTGAAGAATTCCAAAGCGTTTGTCGTGTAATGTCTGGATTCTCTGATTCTTTCTATGCAGAGGTAAATAGAATTATAATTTACCTAATGAAAATTCTTTCTATTCTTTTTTGGTATATGGAAGAAGGCTAGGTATGTTCAGAATTGGAGTTATTTACATATACCTGATCTCTCTCTCTACTCTCCACCCTCTAATTAGACCTCTTACAAGTTGAAGGGTCTAGAAGAGATAGGGGCAGACCAAAAAGGACATGGGGTTGAAGTAGTGAGATATGATTTAAGGCTCCACAATTTAACAATGGATATGTTACTGAACAGAGTGAAATGGGTGAATAAGATTTCTGTAGCTGACCTCATATAGGCTTGAGTTGAGATGAGGACCATAACTGGGAAGGAGCTTTTCCATCTCTGGGTGTTAGGAGAACTCTGTAGCTGACCCCATATAGGCTTGAGTTGAGATGAGGACCATAACTGGGAAGGAGCTTTTCCATCTCTGGGTGTTAGGAGAACTCATAGGTACTTCTCATGCCTTCAGTTGGTCACAAATTGGATAATAAATGGCTGAAGACTAGCATTCATAAGACAATGCTATGAAGCCAACTGCATTAGAGGTTCCATGCTCCACAGTATTACAAAACAATGCTTGATAGTGACACTGGAAGCGTTGGGCTGTACATGATATTTTAGCTGGTCATTTTACATGTACATTGCTACTCTTCAGGATGGCTATCTGCAAGTTTAGTTCTAATACTTGCTTAATTGTTGTTTGCAAAAGGGTTATTTCTTGGTGCAATTGTAAAACCTCAGACTGACAAGTGTGAGGACAACGGTTTAAGACTAAGAGTGACCGCTTTGTGCACAAAATGCCAAAGGTTAGGTCTAAATCTAGTCCACCCCTCCCAAGCATATAGCTGGGAGCAACATTGGGCGATGACCCTTTTCAGAATGTCAACTCAATATGCATTTTCTGCTTGAAATCTTTCAATATCTCATAATTAGTTCTTACTCAAACTGAATTGCAGATGAAAGAGTTCTTCTCTGGTGAAAAAATCCTATTCAAAAAGCCTCCTTACTACCAAACATCTGAGGTACCCGATTTGTGGTTTTCTCCAGAACTTGTTTGGGAAATAAGAGGTGCAGGTAAACGCAGTCCCTGTTATGAAGTTTTCACTCTAAGGTAGCTTTTTGATATATTTAGGTGTCTCTTATCAGATTTCCCTGATACATGTATTTTTGTAGACTTTACAGTTTCACCAGTTCATCAAGCTGCAGTTGGTCTGGTTCATCCATCTCGTGGTATCTCTATCAGATTTCCAAGATTCATCCGCTCTGTATTGGATAGAAAACCAGAGGAATGTAGCACATCTGAAGATATAGCTGGCATGTTTCATTCTCAGACCCGGAAGATGGATGTTGACATCAAAGATTGAATTTTGCTTTAGGTAAACCCCACATTCTAGTTTGGGAGGTTTATCACTTGACCACCTAAACAGCCAAACTATGTTTATTGTTAGATCTCCACCCACTTTTAGTGAATGGGCAATTTACGAAATCACACATTTGTTGTCTATATGTACGAGTAACCAAGATTTCCACCAATGACTAGGTATGGCCAAGAGTTGAGCTTTTCACGAGTTATTCGAGCTTGGCTCGTGGAAAGCTCGAGCCCTATCGAGCTTTTGTATGTATACACACATACATACATGTGTATATGTATACATACATGTATGTATACACATACATATATACATATAAATATGCATATACATATATATACACATATAATGAATATATAATATTTTTATTCTTTATATATAATAATAACTAGATTTTATAATTCTTAATTTTTTATTTTTATAAAACATTTGGCTCACAATCGAGCTTGAGACTAGCCAAGCTCAAGCTTACGAGCTTTTGACTCAAGCCAAACTCGAGCTCAAGCCTCATACTTTATTGGTGAGTTTATCTCGGATAGTTAGATATTTGGCTCGGCTCATGCCGAATCCACCCCTACCAATGACCAATCCCAATCATTCAAGTAATTTTTCAATTCTATAAAATACAATCAAATAAAGTGAAGTACCAAATAACATATAAAATTTGGGCCATCAAAATAGCACCCTAAGATCAACCAATTAATTCCCAACATCAAAATAATTTACTAAGGCCTAAGGGGGTGTTCTTTTTTGGGATTTTGAGAGGGGGAAAGTTGGTCAATGGGATTTTAATTCCATTGACCAAGAAACCCATGTTCATTTTCCAGATTTATGTGGTGACCGGTGAAAGTTTATTTTCTTGGTAAGTGATACCTATTTTCTAGGTGGGTAAATTAACTTTCCCACCTAAGAGAAAGTTGCCAATACTTGGATGGGACAAAAATGCCCCTTTTAATAATGGAATTTTTATGATTAAGATGGCCATTGCCTTATTTACATGGGTAAATGCACTTATCCGAGTAAGTCTTTCTTGGGAAACACTTACCCAGGCATTTACCTGGTTAAGTAACTTACTGAAAAGTGAACAGGGCATAAGATTAATCTAGGCCATCCTAATGGCCTGCTCCAATCTAGTGTAAATTCTTGAAACCAAGTACTTGACTTGCACCTCTAATGCATAGAAGGCCTAATAAACTGGGAATTGTCAACTTTATACCCCCATTGTGTGACCGCATATATGGATGTACATATGGTTTACATAGATGGATACATAGATAGATAGATATAATTTTGTTGCTCCCAAGAAAGGGGAACACAGCCTCAATACTAAGAGAGGGAATGGGGGGAGACTCAACTCCAAACCCCTTCTAATGATTGTTAAGAAATTCTTGCAGAAAGAGAAATCAGGAAAATACATCTATAACCCCAAAGGAAGGAAATGGGGTGAAAAATCGATCAAGGCCTGAAACCATAACTGAAAAACTGACCTATATAAATATATACACTGAATCCTTCCCACAAATTGTTTACACCATAATGTTGTTCATTTATGAGAAAATACTACGGATGATAAATTGGGGTGTAACCCATCCCTGTTCACGCTATTTTGTGGATAGGACCATCCACACAAAGCATAACACCACATTCTATTGTGAACAGGACCATCATGTCTACAATATTTTCACACTACCAAACACTCTCTTAGTGGTCAGCAGGGTCTGGTAACGATCCTGAGTTTAAAGGTTACAGTAAGCTTGAGCAGAACGCCTATGTTTTATTTTGACCAAATCTTGACTATAAGAGGAACGAAACTATGAAGAGCACAAACTACAATTAGAAGTTGGATAGTGAAAAGATTAAACAATTTTAAACATGACTTGTTTGAGCCCCCGCCATGTGTTCATGATGGCTCCGAGCTTTCGTGTCAGACGATTGGGATGCACACTCTCCATCACGATGGCCATTCTTTGAACCAAGGCAAGCAGTGATCAGCTCACAAAGAAGTATAATGATGACATGTGTTGTATGGTTTGAAGTGAATTAATGACAAACTACGCTGCATGGAATGGTAAATGATGATCTTGGAAACAATCTTCCAAGGGGTGAATCCAATTCGGAGTGTGCCTCATTTCAGCTCCCCAAGGAATCCTTGGACGTGGAGGTGGAGGGTCTCAGCTATAAAGATAGGCTTGTAGACGGTATTGAAAATTGTTGTGTTAAGCACTGAAGTGGTAAGACCATTAATTGTACGCAGAAGCATGTGTTACATAACCTCTCCTATTTAAATGAAAATGATGGAAAGCTCAAAACCATCGAAAAAGGGTCTAAACTTGTTAACTCTGAGAATATGGGGATGAAGCCCACAAGAGCAAACAACCAGGCTGAAAGCAGCAAAACGAGGAATTAAGAGTTCTAGAGACGATCAAAGTCATCACTGAGAAGGCCATGAAATGGGGAATTAAGAGTAGGTCTTCTTATTATCTTTATCTTCTCCAGGTGATTACAAGCATATTGTCATTATTGTGAAAGAAGGATTATGGCTAGCGAATGGAAAATATTTTGTAATTTCCTAGTGGAAGGCAAGGTCCAACCTTCTTATTGCAAAGCTCAAGGAAGCTGATTTATGGGCCAGGCTTTCAAGTCTTCGTGACATTGGCATTGTCATTGATGAGGGGTAATTTGGCCTGGCCTATTAGCATGTGGACACGTGGATCGATTCGATGACTGGATGACGACTCAACATTTCCTGCCACCTCAGCAGGCCAAGTCAGCTCAGGTACCTTGGGCACCTCGGCCAACATCGAGGTCCGAGGAGCTTGTGGTGACCCGACCTATCGAGGTGCCACATAGCTCGCTTCTAGAATCTAACCAGATGTCTTCGACCTTTTCGGGATCATGTCGCACATCCGCAAGCCCTATCCTTATCCATCCTAGATCAGACGGATTTGATAAGCCTTATCAGCTCACACGAAGTCCACCTCCAGGTGCGAAATGGACTCCGAGTAGCATGGGTCGGGGATCTCAAACGTGTATCATGAGGCACATAGGCAGCTCACCTATACAAGGGCTTCAACCCCAACACTACAAGGTACACGCGATTATAGCTCACTATCTCTCTTGCTTTTAAAGCTCTTCAGCTCGCAAACAATAGTTGCTAACTTAAGCATCAAAGTGTCCACACTGGGTATGCCACCCTGGGTCCTCTGAGCATACTTTCTTGTAGTTCGACCGGCCATCTAAGCAGACTGGCGTCTAAGCTGCCATTCAGCTAAGAATAACCAAATCGTGCACCATTAGTCATTAAACTAGACCTCAATATAGAGAGTATGTTCCGGACCATGTTTCTGCATATCTATGTAAGAATCAATCTTACCTACCTTTTTAAATCACAAATTCCTCTTACCTCTGGGGATTAGAAGCACACCATTAAAGTCTTCTATGAAAATATTTTTGACTTATGCTTGATCTGTGGGAGACGTAGTCATAAAGCCAATATCTACCCATCATCAAAGAAAAATGCTTAGGAAGAGTGGGTTGTGGTTCACCACCGAAAAAATAACAATTTCAATAGGCAAGTAGTTGGGTTTAAACGAGCTAGCTATGAGAAACTAAATGGGAAAGGATGGACCAGCTACAAGCAAAATAACTGGTCCCTTGCTAAGAACCAGAGGAAGGATCAAGCAAAAGGTATCACCAAAACTAGATTTATCAATGCAGGATGCATGACCATTGAGAAGATTAGGGGTGGTTTCGAGTCGAGCCAAGCCAAATACTTGGCTATTCGAGCTCGGCTCGCTGAAATTGTGTTAGGATCAAGCTCAAGCTCAATTCGAGCTAAAGACTTGAGCTCGACCTCGGCTCGGTTCAAAGCTCGCAAGTTCAAGCTTGGCTCAACTACCAGCCAAGTTTTTTTCTAAAAAATAAAAATTATACATATAAAAATATTTTTTATTTTACATACAAAAAATTAAGAATTATAAAAATTATTTACTATTATACATAAAAATAAAAATATTATATATAAAATATTATTATATTTATATATTTATATATTTGTATGTATGTATGTATGTATGTATGTATGTTGCAAGCCTCACGAGCCGGGTTTCACTAGGCTTAAGTTCGGTTCGATTAGCAAATGAGTCTATATATCAGGCTTGAGATCAGCTCAAAGTTCGGTTTAAACCGAGCTAAGCCGAGCTCGAAGAACTTGTGAGAAGCTTGGCTCGTGGCTAAGATGATGTATTAATGATCAATAACAATGAGAGTTTGATAGCAACAAAACAAACCGTAAGTGGAGTTCAGGGTCCCAAAAATGGGTCCCCAAGAAAAGGTGAATGCAAATGAAGATTTTGGCCTGGAACGTTAGAGGAGTTGGCAGACCCGATTAAGATGCCAAGTCTATGATCTTTCCAAATCACATAGACTTGGTATTTGCTTTTTGATGGAAACTCGGATCAATCTGGATCGTGCTAGAAAAGTTGCTAAGTCTTTACCTTTTGATGAATACTTTATTGTTGACTTTGTACGATTTTCAAGCGGGCTATGGGTTTGTGGGATAAGAGCCAATGCAATATCAATATTATTATCAGTAATGAGAGATTAATTCATATTTGTATTACTGACCTCTCATATTGATACAGCTAATAGTAGCTGAAGTGGTTCAAATGATAGACTGTCAAACTCTATCCTATACATCTGTCAATTTCTATCATATTCTAACTTACTGCATACTTATCTTGTATTACTTATCCTATACTCTTGTACATACAGTATTCTTAAGATTCACAATATAAATACAAGTCTAAACTCACCAATAGCATTAAGATGAGATTACTAATTTCGGTGTTCTGTGAGATTACTAATTACAGTGTTTTGTTTCACATGTAATCTAACGTGGTTCTGCGCCTTTATCTATATGCCCCCCCCCCCACCCTAATCATTTAGATCAAAGAATTGTGTGGGATTGGATTAAGGAAAATGTTGATAATATTGACCATGCATGGTGCTTATTGGGTGATTCAACACCCTTAGAAAATAGTGAAAACAAACTTGGTGGTAGGAAAGTTTTTACCAACTAGACTAAGGGTTTTAATGAGCTAATTGATTATTGTAACCTCATTGAGATGGGCTTTATCAAATGATTTATGGCGGAGAGTCTATCTGACTGCTTCTCTTACTAATCTTCCATTCCTTACATCGGATCACTCTCCCCTCCTCATCCAAGTTGAGATCAAGATGAACTACAGTTCCAAACCATTTCGGTTTGAGACTATGTTGTGCCTTGATCCTAGCTTGGAAGGAAGTCATAAGCAATTTTGGTAATATTTTCAAAAATAAAGAAATATTTTATATCAACTAGGGGATGTCCGAAAGAAGCTAACCAGTGATCCCACTAGTAATGCTTTAGTCAATTTGGAATGTGCTCTCCAGAGGCAGTTGGATTTCATCCTCACTCGAGGAAATTTACTAGGCTCAGAAATCAAGAGTCAACTGGATTAACATGGGGGATAAGAACAATAGTTTCTTTCGTACAACTGCCACTATTAAGAGAAGTAAGAAGATGATCATTGAAATTAAGAATGAGGAAGGATCATGGATTAAGGATCAAAAGGAAATTGTTGAATTCTTATGTAACAACTTTGAGGCCAGATTCTAGTCTAAGGGCACAGAAGGTGTAGATGACTTTATCAAGGATATTAATCCTTGTAATTTTGATAATCAAAGCAAGTCCATTATTGGGGAGGTCACTGATGAGGAAATCTATTCTACCCTTCTCTCAATAAAAGATCTGAAAGCCCCGAGTCTGGGTGGGCTTAATGTATAATTTTTTAAAAACTTTTGATCCATCATTGATTGCACCATCTTTAGTACTATTAAAGTTTTTTTTCCACTCAAGGAGGATGAACAAAACTTCCATTACTCTCATTTCAAAAAAAAAAAAAAATCCAACCCTGAGTTTGCCAACAATTATAGACCTATCAGCCTGTATAATAAAATTTACAAAATAATTTTCAAAATTCTTGTTAATAAAATTAAATCATTTCTAGAGGGTATCATATCTCCATTTCAAAGTGTTTTTGTTCATAACAGACAAATTACTGACAACATTCTCATTGCCCATGAGAAGATTCACACAATGAAGAAAAAGAAAGGCAACTCTTATATTATGACTTACAAAATTGATATGGAGAAGACCTACAATAGGTTAGAATGGAAGTTCATAGAGAAGATACTTCAGAGATTTGGATTCCACAACAAATGAATTTGTTGGGTTATGGAGTGCATCAATTCTGCCTCCTACTAGATCTTAATTAATGGTGTTCCCTTGAGGGAGTTAACCCCATCCCGTAATATTAGGCAAGTCAATCATCTCTCACCTTACGTCTTTGTTCTTTGTGCTAAGGTTCTTACCAAAAACCTTTTGAGGGAGGGTTCTCTCTCAAATAGTCTCATTGGATGCAAGGCTTCCAGGCATGGCCCTACCATCCCAAATAGTCTCATTTGATGACAACCTTATTTTTGCGAAAAAGAATATCTATGCTAACATGCCTTAAATTAAGTTGGATTAAAAATTTTGTTGTGGGTTAATGATGCTTGTATTGCTAAATTAAGTTGAAAATCCTTCATGAGAAAGAGAATCTTTGGGTTCAAATGGTTACCAATAAGTATTTAGGAAAAGAAAAATTTTGGGGGGTAAAAGGATGAAGCGTCACTCTTAATTAAGCATGGAGAGGAATTCTCTCCACTAGAGATCTAATAGAAAAAGGGGCAAGCTGGACCATTGGCAATGGTAACTCTACGAAGTTTTGGACTGATAGGTAGGTTGTTGATACCCCATTGTGCAAGTCCATAAACTCAGAATAGGTTATTGATTTGGATACATCAAAATTTATATAAAATTAAAATTTTAAGTTTTTTTTATTTTTTTAAATAAATAACTTTGATCCGATTCACAGTCCAGTCTGGCTTAAGGCTTGGCCCACAAATCAGCACGGGCTCGTATGGGCTCAGGCCCCAGGCCGTGTCGGGCCAATCCCCCAAAATATCTCAGGGTGAAGGATGCACGGCCCATTTTACACCTCTATCTAGAGGCCTAACCCGAGTGCCAAATTATCCATCAAATCAGCCTATAACGAAACCACTTTGATGCATGGGACAAAGCCCCAACCCTACAAATAATATATTTAAAGTCTAGAGTTTGAAAACCCCGCCCAAATAGAAGGTTTTTATGTTCTTACTTGTTAATAACAAGCTTCCAACCAAAAGAATGTTAATTTTTAGACTTACGGATATCGATGGTGCTTGTATTTGTAGAGAAGAAGAGGATGCATGCCACATTTTTTGTAAAGTGCTCCCTTGTTAGACAAATCTGGATAATGACCTATAATCCTCTCAAATTACCTAAAGGTCTAAAAGGGTCGATTCTAGATTGGTGGAAGCATCTGTTAAAATCTAGTAAGGATTTCTAAAAGGGTCAATTCTAGATTGGTGGAAGCATTTGTTAAAATCTAGTAAGGATTTATCTCCTGACCTAAGACAATAAAGAAAAATTCCCCTTGCTACTTTGACAATTATGGAAAAGTCACAATGAAAAAGTATTCAATAATAAATTTGTGGATCCTTCCATTATTCTAGAGAGAGCTCGAAACTCCTTGGAGGTTAGGTCCTTGATAATGGAAGAAGCAAAGAGAAATCTTGGACTGCAATTCGATGGATGAGCCCGTTAATTTTGATGCTTCTTCAATTAATATCTCGTGCCCTATTGCTTGTGTGGCTAGGGACCATTCAGTAGGACACGAGACATCTAAAAGCTTATAGCATTGGATCCACAACCACTAACTTACCAAAAGCTTGGGCTGCATGGGAGCCCATAACATTGCCCTCAATTTCAATTTCATGATCGTATCACGATTGAAGAGAGGTTTAAAGTTTGTCATCGACGGCCTCAATTATTGAGGACTGCTGGATCTTAACTTAGTTGCGAAGTGGAGTGCAGTCATGTCTATCATGAAACAATGTAAACATAGCAAGTGTTCCTAACCTTTTCACTATCATTTGTTGTTTAGATTTTTGGAGACGTGCTACCCCGCTTTGTATAACGACTTTCTGCATTATCAAAAAAAATGACAAAAAATATATTACGATATAATAATATACATTAGACATAGGTTAGGCTTCGGGCTCAACCCATCAACATTTTACACTTAGTATCGCTCCTAGGAAAGTAAAAAAGACAAAAAAGAATCATGGCTTTTCTTCCATTGTCTAATGCTTGTAGAAAATGCCACAATGATGTCTTCGCATTATTATCTCCACTACCTTTTAATGAGAGTGAGAAGAAGTATCGTTTCTTGTTTGTGTTTGATATAATGAAAATGTAGGGTAATCATTTGAGCTGCACAAATGGATGTCAATTGGTTAGGTTTTATACAAATTAGGTTAACTTATAAATCCCAACTAGGCTTAACCTTCCTCTGGTGTTTGAAAAACTTGTTTTTAAAACACTAGACCCGTTTTGATGATGCGTCTAAAAAATTATCTGAATTTCATTTCCAAGTCTGAAACTCAAAGCATGCCGCCCAGCTCTTAATGCTCTCAGACGCGGTTTTTGAGCTTGTAAAAGTCAAAATTACCCCTCCAACATTTTTCAAAATTACATGCTAATGCCCCTGATTACTCCCAAACCAAAAAAACCTAGCTCATTTTTGTTCCAGATGTGAAAGAAATCTCCCGCTTGTGAAGATTGTTCCATGTATGATCGCAATATGCTGAAATGTTGATTCATTACAAACAACTTTATCTATTCAGAGCCTCTAAACAATAGAAACGCATTATAACTCTTTCAAATTTCTAACACTTTTAATATCCTTTTACTTTTTTAGATTTTAGATTTTAAATTTATCAAACGTCACCTTAGTCCTCCGCTATCCTATTGCCATCCCTAAATAGAGTTTGGTGAGATAAAAAGAATAATAGATGAGTAATTATATAAATTTAATCTGGGTCGGATCTTAATCGGATAGGGTTTCAGATTCGGAAGTCGAACCATTACTTTCGCCTTCGGGTCCCATCTGTGGAACATGGATGTCCATGTAGGCGCACGTGACTTCCGCTAAATGACGCTTGAGTGCGCGTCACGCATCCACTTGCTAATTGCGCCGCGGGCCCGCGGCGAGGCCGCGAGGGAGAGTTATTTTAAAAGACGGCAAGTGGGTGAGACGGGAGACTTGGAAGAAGAGAAAAAGAAAGAGAGGGAGACGACTCGAACGACCGATCTGCTCTTCAAGCCCATCGCTTCCTCGCTCTGTTTCTCCCTCGCGTAGGTATTTTTTTTCTCTCTTTTCTTGATTTTTCTTCATATACACTTGTTTCTTCTCTTCACTTTTTAATCTCATCTTCCGTGCGTCGTTTCTGTGGTCTAGGGTTTCTTGTTTATGGGGCTTTTTGGTTTTGATTTCTGTTCCTTTTTCGGTGTTTTGGATGATTTGTTGTTTAAAATAGGGCTTTGCAGTATTTATTTTTAGTTCAACTGTATAGGGTTTTAGTTCTCCTTTGTTTGAATTCAGGAAATCATGATTTTAGGGTTTCTTTGTTTAAGTCGGGTGAGGGTGTTTGTAAGGGCTTCAGCGATATAGGGCTGAAACATGATTTCATCTTTTGTTGTCTCTCTGTATCTTTCTATTTCTTAAATTTTATGATGCGTTTGTTTGTGAAAGTTTGGATTTTGGGTTTTCAGCAATATAGTATGTTTGGAGTTTAATGTCAGTTTATGGTTTTGTTATTTTAATCTATTTAGCAGGGCTTAAGAGCCATTTAAACCGGTATTTATGACGATTTGCTTTGTGATCTTTCAGATTTAAGTTGAGGAGAAAGAGGGAACGTCTCCATCTTTGGGCTTAGAGGCAGGTTCGTGGTTGGTGTGTTGGAAGTCTTGCATAAGGTAAGAAAGCTGTATCAGTTTTCTTACTATATATAAATTTATGCAGTGTGCATCAGTAACTTGCTAATTAGGCAATGAAGTTATATATGTAAACATGGCAGACATTATTTCCATTTCTTAAGAATGACAAATATAATTAGAGCTATACATTTCTTATGGAATTCTGAGTTCTTTGATGTTTTTATTTCATGCTTTGACAACTAACAGACCCACAAACTGTGTTCAACCTCATTTCTTTGAGACCTAACAGACTCAGAAATTGTGTTTTTATTTTATGCTTTGAAAACTTACAGACCCAGCAAACCATAGGCTATAGCTATTTGTAACATGAAGCAATGGCGCATGGCTATTGGTATCCATGTTTCATGTTGGTTATTGATAAAACTGGAGGTAGGGAAGTTAAGGCCAAATGGTACTCATTGGAAATTTCCTAGCTGCCTTTTTCTTTTCTACCTTTTTTTTTCTTCGTTGGGATGGTGATGGTGTGCAGTGACTCTGCGCTACAGTTGATTTTAAGAGATCCTATGGGATGGGTGTGCGAGTCCTTGAATGCCTAAATTCTAAATATATTTCAAGGCGACACCTTTATTAGTGTAAGGTGATTCAGAAAATGCCAAGGCATTGGCAGTGGGAGATGTGGAATATTCTTGAGGAGATGCCACTGAAAGCAATTGTGTCCTTGAAGACATTCTGCATATTTATACTTTTAAGTGCCCGTATGGATGTCAGAGGGTCGAAGGGTCTCATATATGCAGGCTTTGTGGCTTTTTCTAAGTTGTGGCTTTCTTTCAATGGAAGCACTTTTTTAGTTTTTTTCCAATCTTTCTTGCTTTTCTTTTTGCTTGCACAACAAATCTTGCATATTTTATTATCTCATTGCATTTGATAGTTGTCTGAATCCTGGATATTTAGATTCAAAATTTAATACCAACATGTATGTTTATTTGCCTATTCAGAAGTCTGTACCACAAATTCCACTTGGCAGTTCCAATAATTTTTCATGTATGGGTCTTAACTATATTTGTGAATCTAGATATCTATTAATCTGATTGAAACTGATCCCTGTTACTACTGCTTTTGTTTTCAAGTGCTTAAGTGAACCTGGTTTAAAAAATTTGGACCTAGTTCACATTTTTCCTTGTTTGTTTTTGAAACATCTTTTACACCTCTGAGAGGTAAATTTTACACTGGATCACATAATTTGCATCTATATGGGGTGAAAACTTGCGTCCAAGAAGTGATGCAAAATCTATTCTCATTTCTCCTCTATGCTCTCCCAAACAAATAAAGAAGACTATAGTTTCTTTAGTCTGAAAATAATGTAAACTAGGATTTTACTCCATTTTTACCACCTGAACCATTTACTTACTCAAATGAAATTTACACTTTGAAACAGAAGCAGTTAATGTATTCTTATAATCTCATGTCTACCAAGTTTCTAGTAGTTTATTGACAAAAAATAATGTTAATACTACCCAAAATGAAATTTAGTCAGTCTTGCTATTCATTTTACATCTTTTTTTTTTGTTACGTGAGACAGAATATGATAATGGAGGAACTAACAATGATTTTTCTCTTCTGTGAGATGTACTTCCGGTCATCATCTTACCGAAATGCAGATATTGAGCTGGTTTTTGAATTCATATGGATAGCAAGAAGTTCATGCAATTGGTTGAGGAGAAAAAGAAAAGAGCCTTGGAGAAGAAAGAAGCCCCCTTGAAATGGGAACAAAAGTTAGAGGCTGCTGCCAAGGCAAAAGCAGATGCCGAAGCCAAGGAGAGGAAAATAAAAGCTGCAAAGCATAAGAGGAAATCTGTATCAACATCTGATGATGACAGTGACAGTGAGAGCAATGATTCCGGAAGAAAGAGGGCCAAAAGGTCACACAAGAAGCACAGGAAGCAGAGTCACTCTGATTCATCAGGCGACAATGAGAAGAAGAGGGAAAAGAAGTCCAAGCGAAGACCAAAGAAGCACTCCTCGAGCTCAAGTGATGAGAGCAGCGGCAATGAATATTACAGTGATTCAGAGGAAGATCAGAGGAGGAAGAAGCGGGCTCACAAGAAAAGGCATAGACGTCATGTTTCAGACTCAGACTCTAGTGCTTCAGATTCCTCAAGTGATGAAAACGGGGCACTAGCACGAAAGAATCACACTAGGCACCACAAACATCATCGCAAAACCGTCCATGACTCGACATCTTCAGACTCTGATGATAATAGGCGTCAACATGCAAGGCACCACAAACGACATCACCGATCCAGTGCTGATGAATCCACAGATTCAGATTCTGATTATCACAGGGATGAGGGGAGGAGCCAGTCTTTGGGAAAGTCATCAGATGACAACCACGAAGAATCAGGTAAACAAAAGAGGCATAAGAAATGTCACCACCGTCATGGCCACCATCACCACCGTCGCCACCACCATCACAAACCCCATCATGCAGCAGCAGATAACAATGGTAATCATGAGCACCGTAACCATTCAGAACCTAATGGAAAACCCACAGAAAATACAGCCAATGGCAATTCTACTGGTGCGGATGCCAACTGACGTGGATTGATCGAGCAACTGTACTACCCTCTTTCACTTTGTTTTTGTTTTTTTTTTTTTTAGCTTGGTAGAAAATCTGAGAACTCAAATGTGGATAAAAATTGCTCATGTTTTAATGGACCTTGATTGAATTTGAGGTAATCTGGGATCTCATTGGTGAGTTCGCTCCTTGGGTTTTTATTTGTGAGAATAAGAATTTGTTTAAACTTGCAGTAGTTGGTCTAAAGTATTTTGTCAGATCTCAGAAGCGACCACAAATACTCGGTTGGGATTAAACTCAACAGGGTTGTTTTATGTCGTTTCCATTTCTGCCAGAGCACCTTATGTCAACGTAACATCGTACATGCATGCGGCGAGAATTTCATCCGTCTTGGTTTCATGCGTGCAGCGTGGTAGTACAGAGGTTCAGCCCAGGTCAGAATTTGTAGGCTCCAACAAATTCAGAAATCTGTATTTATAATTGCGTAGTATGTTTATAATTGTGTAGTAGAAATCAGAAATCTGCGTTGTGCCTGTCCTTATTTTTCCGTAATATGTATGGCTCCAACGAAAATTGACATTTCTTGTTGCCAATTTTTAGATCAGTTGGGTTATGTCTTCGACATAGTTTTTTCTTGCGATTTGCTAACCCGGATCTCCAAAAGCTTTGCACCCATAGTTGGGAATCATCACTTGCTGTTACCCTGAAAAACAACGATATATTCGTCATTCGTGAGAAGAAAACAAACAATATATTCAACGGTTCCGCCATTCCTTCAAATCAATGAATCATTTCTCACTTTTAATTACTTAAAACCTTCATCCCTTTCTGGACCCCCAAGGCCCTAATAATAATACACAATTGTCACTGGTGTTGGAAACCTGCTTTATACTCACTGAAGAAGAGGCAAGGGTAAAGATTCTTCAGAAACTCGTGCAACCATCCGTTGGATGCGCATTTATGAAAAGAATCGGTAAGATCCATCACAAAATGTGACTTGCACATATCAGTATTGCCTCTTAACATAAATTACATTTAAAGGATCCATCTCCAACACGTGGAGGAAATACGTATTTGACCACTCAGGAAAAATAAAATAAAATAAATTCTGCAACAGTCCGATTTAGCATATCCAGGTAGAATCGCCTTCTGGATGGATTCTAAACCACCCGAAGTCCCGAACATATGGGAGAAGCTGACGTATCAGGGGTCATTTTATTTTGTTATTTTTACCCGAAGCAATTGATATCTCAGCGTTATACAATGAAAGAATTAGTTTCTAACCATTTCTCGGTAATGAAATAATACATTGGAATCAAAACTGACTGCTGTCAGACTCAGAAGTTCTTCAAAATCTTCTCCCTCGACACACCAATGGCCAAAAGAACAGAAGTAACTTCCTGCAAAAAAAGCAGTTGCTATCATAAATAATTTGTACAATTGGATCTTCGCACAAAGCAAAGGTATTTGGCCATTTTTCCTAGGATAAGGAAAAAAAACCAAGAAAAAAATCACAAATACACGGCAAAATCCAAAGCAATGTAAGAAAATTTCAGTGGATAGATAACATCCACCACAATAATGGTTGACCAACAGAAATACCAATTATGGTAACCAGTATCAGAAGGATCCCAGAAAGGACCACATTCACCATGAAGATCAAAAGAAACTCCATCACTGATTTTTAATACCACATTATAACCGCCTGTAGAGATATATATGATAATCAAAATGAGACAAATTCACTTTCACTTCCTTTTTAATCATAGATAGGCATGGTGCCAACTCTGCTTTATCCTATATAAGAAGAATTGGCAGCAGAAACCACTCCATCCAGTAAAAACAAAGAGATCTCTTCTAAATACCACTAGCTGAATCCATTTTCTTTTAGACCTTTCTTTTTCCTATAAGAAACTTCTCTACTTGAACCTAACTACTAATTCTCAACCGTGCTCTCACTAACCTTTGTTTCACATGACCAAGCCATTAAAGTCAACTTAGTCTTGCCTCCAACTAGTACAATCCCCAAGTCCTGTTTAATGCATATGTACAGAAGTCCATCACTCCTAAACTCACAATTCATCCATCTCACATTCTCAGCTCTAGTAAATTCATTTCATGGAAAATGTTCTCTGGTTGCCTGACATTCAACTCTGAAGAACAATATAGCAATTCTATGAAAATTCCCCTTCAGATTAATTGGTGTGCCACTCGAATAATTGTGCGAAGAAACAACATAATAGCTTTGAGGAACCTCCTGCCCATCAATCTTGGCATTTCCTATGTCTTTAACAAAACTACATTTCATATTATGTCCCAGTTCAACTGACTAGAGTCTTTGGCCCTCACATCAACTGTCAACAGTATGAAACCCTACCACTTCCATTCCCAAATATTCTTATTATACTGATGGCCTAGGTGTCCAAATAACCATCCAATATCTATGTAACTTTAATAGGTTGCTCTTTTCCCAATGAGAGTCCATATAACTTGCTGCTATACCTTCACTGTCATGGGTATGAGACAACAATATCTGAAATCTGAAAATCACTCTCTATTAGTCTAGTTTGTATTCACTCTTCAAACTTATCCAATGCCTTCATCAAACGGATCACTAGTGAGCAATTCAATGACAACCTAAAACCAGTTTGCTATGTTGTGGAAAATCCTCACATCCCTTTCCAAAATCCAAATGCTTCAAAAAATATGTAAAAGCCTTCTCAACATGATGTGGAAGAACATAGTTGTCAAGGCGACACCTAGGCGACAAGGCGCCCTTTGAGGCTCGCCTCGCCTAATCGCCAAGCAGTTTTGTACTATGTATTGTAAAATACCTTTTTATTCTTTATTTTTTGACATTATAATTATAAAATAGGCACTATTAAACTAAAATATTCATTTTGTGTGTTTATATACTAATTTGTTTTTATTATTTTCTTATTTGTTAGGATTTAATCAATACAAACATTGCTAAATTCTGTATTGAACCCTCAAAGACTTTAAAACATGAACCAATAAGGAAGAACTTAAAATTTTGTCTAATCAACACACTTTCTATACCTTAACATGAACTCTATACTTTTCTTATGAAAATTATGAATAATTATTAAGGAAATATGGCTATGGTACCTAGGGAACTACCCTAGGATCTATGTTTTCTATATAAAAAAATCCATCGCCTAGGCGACACCTAGGCGCCTGCCTGGGCGACTAGGCGACAAGGCGCCCTAACGCCCAGCCTCACCTTGGCGCCTTGAAAACTAAGAAGGCACCAATATGGTACAATAACATCTCTGAAGGGGGACCAACAGATACAGCAAATATGAATACCAAAATGAGTCAAAGGGTGCCTAGTAATTCCACCAATAAAACTACATAGATTGATGTGAAGATTAATTGACAAGAGATAAGTGTCAGGAGTCTCATTAAAGTTGCAGGTTTTGAATTTCTTTCCAACTACATTCAAACTAAAGGGTCAAATATTAGGACTTTTGACAAAATAAATAACAAGGTTTGACAAACTGGCAAAATCCGTGACATTTAGTAAATTATGATGAAATCAGTGAGCAGGAAAATATAAAGGATTGTTCTCTACAACATAACTTCCCCTTTTCTCTTAACTTACCCCGACTTTTCGAAACCTCCATAGATCCACCCTGTCAGAGATCTACCATTACAAGATCAATGGTTTTGTAAATTTACTATACTGCCCCTCCCTTTGAGTCTGCCATGAATGAAAATTGTGCAATGATGATACTCCCCCACCATCTGAGGTTTGGGGGTTTATTTCTTCCTCCAAATGGGCTTGGGACCTTTGCGTTGGAAGAGGATAAAAGAAGAAATATTTTTTTTTGTTTTTTACCTGTTCTCTTTTTTAAACAATTATTTAAAAGAAGGTCAGAGTTAGTTTGGCCATTAATAATAATTAATAGCCTAACTGGACAACTCCCGTTTATGGTTACCAACAGACCTAACCTGATAGAAGGTAAGTTTTAGATAACAAAAGTTCTCTGAGATGGCAGGGGGATCTCTGGATATTTTGAAAAGCCAAGGTAAGTTTAAAAGAAATGGGGAACAGTGAAGGAGAGTTTTAGATAATAACCCAAATATAAAAATCATTTTATAAACAATAATCACCCCTACACAAAAAGATTCTGTGAATCATCATGATGAATCATGGCAAAAAGATCTCATCAATCATCACTGAACTTCAAACAGAAAATGCAACGTCCGTTGTATTAAATATGGGCACGAGCATGGGTATGGGTATGGGTATGGGTATGGGTATGGGTATGGGTATGGGTATGGGTATGGGTATGGGTATGGGTATGGGTATGGGTATGGGTATGGG
>NW_010729260.1:109587-126367 GCF_000365185.1 Nelumbo nucifera
ATGGGTATGGGTATGGGTATGGGTATGGGTATGGGTATGGGTATGGGTATGGGGATGCAATGAGGAGAATGGGATACTTTTTCTTGATCATACCTTGTTTAGGGCCGCATAGTCAATGCATAGCTGCAAGGATCCGTCATGCTTCTTCCATAATAGCACTAGTGCTCTATTTGGTGCCTTGCAGGGTTGGATATAGCCCACATCAAATAACTCCTTCAATGGCTTCTTTAGCTCCTCCAGCTTGGGTGATGCCATCCTATAGGACACTTTGGCCGAGGCTTAGCTCATGACTCAAACTCTATCTTATGATCCATCTCTCCTTGGCACCAATCTCTTTGGGCAATTGTGGTAGCATCATACCCTCGTACTCCTTGAAGACGCCTTTTCTCTCTTCAGGTAGTACCCCGCTCGTGCCCACGTCCTCAGTTGTCTCCACCATTGTAGCCAAGAATGTGGCCTCACCCTTCTTCACTCCACGGGTGAGCTTCTGGGCCGAGATCATCTTGGTCGGCGCCTTGGTCCCTTGAACCGTTGGGACTATGCATGGTGCACCCTTCTTCCATGATGCACATAGAATTGACAAAGGACATAGGGATGGGCTTTACTTTGCCCAATAAGTCCATCCCCAACACCACTTAGAATTCGTCCATAGAGACCACTAATATGTTCATCTTGCATCTCCATGCTCCAGTCTTATAGAACCACTCCCTATAGACTGTGTTATTTCAGAAGACAGAGACCAAAGCCATCCCATCGTTCCACAGGAAGCATTCTGGATCTCCTCTTTTCTCCTCCTTGCCATCCTTACCCTCAGATGGCTTGTGTGATTCCTCCTTGTGGCTGTACCTCTTCTCTCCCCCACCTTAACTATGGTGGCTCTTGGAAAACTCCTTGAACTCCACCAACATAAGGACTAGCTTTGTTCATGCAGTTGCAGAAATGTCCAACAAATGCACCCAAGGATACGACCAGACCAGAAAATGCTGATAAAAAAAGGATATGACCAAAAAACACATTCAGGTAATAATCATCAGAAGCATACAAGAATATGTCCTATTTGATTTTTAGGAGATACATGGTTTAGCTTGCTTTTATAAGGATTAACCAAGGTGTACTTTGTTGGTTGCTCTTTTGTGAAAATGTGCTGCTTAGGAATCTGAATGTACCCTACTTTTTGTTGTTGTTCTTGGGAGGGTATCAACAAGTGTTGGTTAGTTGAGAGCGACTAGTCAGTTGAATGGTCCTACTGACTGCATCACTAACTAGTCAGTTGATACACACAATGTGGTCACATAGAACAACTAAGCATCAATTAATAATTAGTTTATCTAGTTATTTCCTTTTAATATTTTTTTACCAACAATAATACTAATCTAGTCAACCTAGTTAACTGCAAATATATTTTAGATTTTTTTCAGTTGTGTTTAAACACAATTCAACTCAGCCTTAATTTCAATTATTTGGATCAACCACACAAATTCTGTCCTACCATTGTGCTCTATTAAAAAGCACGTGTTTTGTCAAATAGTAAGTCTTTAAATCAGCCTTACCACTTCATGCCATGTTTTCTTTGGTCTTTCCTTGCTTTGTTAGAACCTCCCACACGCACCAATTCACTCCTCACAGGTGCAGTCATTGGTCATCTATGCACATGGGAAACCATTTTACTTGACTTTCCTTTACCTTGTCACAAATTGGAGCTACTCCTAAGTCATTTCTAATGCACTAGTTCCTAATTCTGTCCTTTCTAGTCTACCACTCACCCATCTTAGCATTCTCATCTAAGCTATTTCATTTTGTGAACATGTTCTTGCTTGTCCATATTGCAATGCTGATCTTATCATTGTCTTAATGAATTTCTTTGTAGTCCCATAGTTATACCAATCATAGAGCACCCTAGATGTACCTCTCTGCTTGAACCACCCTACTCTAATTCTATAAACAACATCCTCTTTAATTTTTCCCTCATTATCGGTGATTACTCAAAGGTATTGGAAGTGGTTAGTTTGAGGTATCTCTTTATCATCAATCCTAATTGCGCCATTGGATGTAATACTGTTTTTACTAATATCCTAGGCTGTCACCATGTGTCCCAGCAAAGGGAATGACTGCTCCCATGGGGGCTATCCGTCTGTAACCTAAGTCAAACTACAACAAGAGCCCAATTGTTTCAAAGCAAGGATTCTATTCTGGTGCGGAATATTTTTCCCCATTGACCCATGTGAAGATCCAGTAGCTTTGATAATGTTAACCCTTCCCAAAAGGTCTCCCAAATACACTTAGCTCGCATACTGCTAACCACTTGGTTTCCTGATGCTAAATAGAGATAGTGCCTCCTTGTTAGTTTCAGGGCTCCCAACGGACAAGGCCCATCTCATGGACAGGGCTGATACTCTAAAACAAAAACTCTGGAAGGCATACCTAGATCAGACCCCCTAAGGCATAAGAGAATAACCCCAAAATCAACAATGGATGCTTTCCACTAAAAGAATACACACAAATTTTATTTCAGCAAGACACCCAAACTTTGTTTCAACCAATATATGACACCTAGTTGCCTCTAAGGGAGGACACTAATATTTTATTTTAGCCTGTAGGTGACATCCATCTCTAAGAGAAGGCAGCCATTATTCAACCAATGATGGCATAATCCTTTAAGACACCTAGGTTTTATTTATAAGAGAAAATAACTAAAACTTATTTCTATCAGCAACATTTAATTCTATAAAAGAACCTAGACTTCATTTGCATGGACAGATGCCACTTTCCTGAGCAGTTCTAGTGCAAATATTATTTGAGAACATCCACTTCCTGCTCTCCCTCTTGCTATTATGTGCATGTAAGGGCGAAAGGATGACCAGGGAGAAAACTCAAAAACAGTAATTTATTCTGAAGATTAGATTCATGTAAGAAGTCATGCATATTCAAATGTTTCTTCTTCTTTGTTTTTTTTTTTTTTGAAAAGCCTGCTCGTTCAAAGTTGAAGGTCGGATCAGCATGAACAACCTGATATTATTCACCTCTAAGGAAGCCTAGAAATGATAAGCTAAAATGAAATTGTTTACATTTTATATACACTCAGAAAAATGGTGGACTGAAGCTATCATTCAAAGTAGCCATGCTTAACCAAACTCAGGAATGCTTAAAGTGAAACACCTAGCCTAACACACACAAAAAAAAAAGAGTAGCTTCACAAATGAGCTGAAGCTAAAGCAAGATTTCCAGCAAGCATGGACTTATTCATATTGCTCGCTTGAGCAAGCCAAAGGCAAAAAAGTCAAACCGAAGCTGTCATTGGGTAATCCTACTTGAGAGAGATAATTAATGCTAAAAACAATTCATTCAACTCCGAAACACCATGTCAATATTAACATTAGCTTATCTGTGTCTAAGAAACGTGAACATTTTTTGAGTTATCCTAATTACTTTTATTTTTATTTTTATCTTACTCTTGTACGGAGGACCACACTTTATATTTCAATACAATTTACTATACCTTTCTCAAAAACAAAAAAAGGTCCTCCTGTGCTCCTTCCCAGGTTAATCACAAAAGCAGCACAAGCTGTAAAGATCTAAGCAGGGTCAAACATCCTCACCAATCATTGTGCTCCCAAGCTCCAGAGGAAAGAATAGCTGGGTTGCCTATCAAACTGACCACCCTATTTCAGATTTGCACAACTTCCATGAGAGGAGATATCCAACCTTGGATTGCCCCAGAATCTAATTCCTGGCCCCAATTTAGGAGGCTAAGTGTTGGATTAACTATGACCTGAACATTGCCCCAGACACTCTAATACCATGCTCCCTCATTTCTATCCTTTGGTTTTTGAGAAGAATAAAGCTATTTCAACCCATTGTTTCCTTGCTTTATTATTATATAGTTTTTATTTCTTCCTACTTGGCATTTTACGGACAAAGGAAAAATACAAGGAAGACAATAAGACCCCATTTTCAATTAAGAAGTACAATCCCATCATGCAGCGAACATGAAAGCAATAACCATTTCTAACCAACTACAGTTACATACAGGTAGCATATGGAAACAACAATAGTGAATGCCTAGCAGCCCACACTTGCCTCTTTTTTATCATACCCTGCTCTTGTGAATGAACATTCAAAAACCAGCAGAGCTGTGCCAGTTTATTTGGATAACCAAAGCAATATGTGAAACATGAGACCTACTCCCCTTTAGTCAAGTAGCTCCATACCAAATTTCTGGTAGCAGATGAGTCTAAATTGTTGGGATAATCAGAGATTTGAAACAATTCAAGTTAATTGATTATAGCCCCAACTCAACATTGATCAAAAGATTGGTAAACCAATGCAGCCATCCACAAATCAATACCAACCCACTTATGTGGCAGCAAGCCAGTTCAGCTCATCAAGCTATCTGGAAAAACTAAGCAGGTTAAATTACATGCTAGCAAATCAATCACACAGCAACTTCCATGATAGCAGTTTTCTAGCCTATTTTCATAACCATGAGGGTTAAAACAAATCAGAGTATATGATAGTGGATTACCCCTAACAAGCCTGTGCAAAAGTAGAGTTCTCAGCTCAGCTCAGCTCAGCTCAGCTTATCACAAGGAGTAAGTGAAATGTATTTTGCATGAGCATCCAAGCTTTTCCTCTTGTCTACACGTATGCATATAGTCAGAATAAGAGGGCATTCTCTTTATTTATTAAGCAAGCTTTTCCTCTTGTGCTCTCCCTTCTGAGTAGCTTCCCTATCATTGATTTCTGCCATTAGCCACCTTGTACCTCACCCCTCTACTGAAATGGTTATAAGCTTTCTCAATGCCCTTCCATACCGAACATTCATAAGACTGGATGAAGACACATGAATCCCAACCCAAGTTCTTGATCCATATTTAGTTCGGATCCCTTCTCTCCAAAGATACCCCTGTTCCCCAAACCTCCAAAACCATTTCCCTAACAGGGCATAGTTTACATCCGTTAATCTTCTCACCCCAAGCACCCCATATTTCTTTGGTCTGCCTACTTTGCTTCAATTAACCAAGTGATATTTCTTCTCATCTTTCCAGCCCCTCCACACACACACACAAAAAAAAAAAAGAAAAAGAAAAACTCTCATTTTCTTTTCAATAGCTGCCATACTAGCTGGCAGGGGATACAATGACAGCAAATACATAGGCGTAGATACCAATACACTCCTCGGTCCTCAATAAGGTCAGTTTGCCTCAATTTGGCAGATACTTAGCTTTCCAAGAAGCTAATTGCCTCTTGATTTTCTCTACTATTAGTTCCCAAATTGTCTTTGAAGTGCACTTAGCCCCCAAAGACATCCCCAATTATTTGTCCTATTGGCTAGTTACTGCATCACTAGGGAGGGCAAATGACTAGTCGTCATCTAACGGCATTGACAACACACTTTGCTATTATATTTTGGAGCATGTGCTCACAAAGGCTATATGACCATCTTATATGACAACTGAAGTTATAGGAATCAGCAACAGAATGTTACAATCAAGAAATCCTAAAAAGAAAGCTTGGCGAAAAGGTGCTCAATCTCAAGATGGGGCTACAGAGCCAACCCGTCACCAGCAACTGGTTTCTTAGGCTGTGCAATTCAGTTTTTCAAAAAGAACATCTAGGTTTGCACGTGAGGCTTTTCTGGGGAGCGCTTCTCCTGGATTTTTGCTACATTTTTTTTTTGATAAATAGATTTTTGCTACATTTTTATGAATCGATTTGATGTTGAATAGGTAATTTACTCTATTGTAAGTTGTATCTATGATATTTACAGTTTAAACAGATTAGCCTACGTAAGGCATGCATGTACAAAGCTAAAAAAACAAAAAAAAAAAACTGTGTTAATAACATGATGCTTTAACCAATTGAGATCAGTTACAAAAAAAAAAAAAACAATTGAGTTGATGGGATTTTTTACCTATCTTATTTCTTTAATAGTTAAGTTTATTATGTTATTGTGTGTTGAGTTTTTTTTAGGCTTATATTTCAAAAGTAACACCAAATTACATTCAGACATATGCACCACATTGTGCCTCAGGTTCTAGGAACCCTATGTGCTTTAGTTGTACTTCTTGCTTTTAAGACAGTTTGTAAGTTGTAGTATATTGTACTGAGCTGAAGTTGAGGCTTAGTAAGAGTTAAGAGTTACTTTTCTAGAAATTTTTTCCACGTGTCTTGTAAGCTTTCAATCTTGGTTGAATTATGAGTATGAACTGAATCACATCTGGACTAAGGGAGCCTGCATATGGCAAAATTTGCAATCCCCCCCCCCCGATAAGAGTGAAGAACTTTATTGCTCCAAAGCTACTGCTTGTCTGGCCTGGTGTTGCTCCAAGATCTACTGTAGACAGTTATGCCTTTGATAATAAGTACTGATTTTTGGATTCCTATCCAGTAGATCTATCCTTTGTCCTATCTTCCTTCTTTATCATAGTTCGTGATTATCATACTGCTGGATCAACCCCATGCCAATTGACAGTTTGACACTCCATTTTCATCTGTATTACCTTTACTCCCCTTAATACCTTCATTCGTTATTAATACTTCCTACCCCCATTACAATACCTGCCTATATTTTGCCAGAACCTGTTGACCAGCATCATAAGACCTTTTCGTATCCCATCCTTGCACTTCTGTGCCAGAATTACTTGCATTTGTTATTTCACATGCTAACCCTCATAACATTCTGTAAGACAGCCATAGAACCCCTTACATTCCATGCAACATCAGAACATCTAACTGAAACTCTTACTTCTTTCAACCACGATTTCTTTCAAAATATCTAGCATCAGAAGATTGGCTTGTAAGTGCACTTAAAAATCTCTGGTGTGGCACTGAAATTTACTTTGTCTTGAGTGAAATGCTACAATAGGATACATTTGCAATTTCTTGATACTGTTGTTCTTAACAATGGATGAACCTCTGCTATGGGTTTTAAATCTCAAAACCAGTTAAAAACTTAAAATGGACTAGAACCCCATATTTTAGCAAAGATAAACTAAATAGTAAATACAGTGGAAATTTCTGAATACAGGTATCCAAATGCATTCACACTTTAAAGGGTCCTTCCATGACAAGCATCACAGACATGAAAGGATATTGGCTACCAGTCTGATTAGCTTGGTTCGTAAATTAAATAATCAAAAAATCTTGTGAGGTTTCCATTAAAGTCAAACAGTGAGTTCATTAAAATAGGAGTTTCTAATACCCATAACTTCTATAAATATCTAAAAGAAGAATTCTCTGAAAAAATAACTTAAATTAAATCAAAACAGGGGCAAACCTCAGTCATTTGTTTCTGCCCACAAAGTAATACGCCAGTGGACAAAGGATTGTAAGTTTGCTTTGCTCTAGCAAACGCATTCTGAGGAGAAGAAACTATTTCAAGTCACTAATACAGAAAGGAAGAAACTTTGGATCCCAGAAAATAGGCCGCAACTTTAAATTAACCTATCAAGCCAGAAGAAACACAAATAATACCTGTACATAGCCACGTTCCCCCCTCCATTTATCGTCAGGTTGTGACAATACAGGCACAATCTTAACACCTGTAGATTCCCACTCTTTGAACCTATCCTATAAAAGGAAGAAGGACCATAAAACTCGAAGTTAGTTCATTTTAAGATACATTTGTTGATTCAAATACATGTCTGGTTCAGAAAAAAAAAAAAAAAAAAAAAAAAAAAACATCATAATATGGTTAATACACCATCTTTCTCACCTGGTAAGCCATTCTCTGAAGGTTTCTAGCACCATAGTAGAGTCTTACGTCAGATCTCTTGTTGGCACTGAAACCTGACTCAATGACAGAGCGGATCGGACTGCACATAAGAAAGTAGAGGAGAAAACAGTCATGTATAATGCACGAAAGAATATCTAAGGCAATAGATAATAAATTTTCTCGGAGCCCATTTAAAATGAATATGGATCGAGGATAGTTGGAGCAAGCTACGCTTGGGATCCTGAACATGAGAGTTATCATAGCTCTCCAACTTATAAGGACTCTAACCTAAAACTTTCAGACAGATGTCTAAGAACTCGGGAGGAACCATAGAAATTACTCTCTAGATTTCAAGGTCGATTTTTGCCGTTTATCAAAAATTCGATTGAGAAGCAGTTTAGTTGGTTCAATTCTTAGAAATAGAGATAGCACTTTGTGATAAGGAATGAAAGATGAAGTTTTTATTAGGAAATTTACCTAATCCCAGACCCGGTAGCGAATATAATGACAGTTTGACACTCCTCCGGAGGTGACAGTTGATCGATATCGAATCCTTTCCCCATGACTTGACTCAGTTCAACAACATCACCACCTCGGAGCCGGCATAGTAGCTCGGCCGTAGAGCCGGGGACGCCCTTCACTAGGAATTCGAACTCGCCCTTGGACGCAGAGAGAGATGGCGGAGAGGCAATAGCAAGGAAAGAAGGCTTCTCAACATCAGGCAAGCGGAGTTGCAGGTACTGCCCAGGACGGGTAAAGGAAATAGAGAGGTCCGGCGAATCGGAGACGTCAATAGTTACGTGGAAGAGGGATTCAGCGGCGGGTTCAACCCTGGTGAGAGGGGCTTGGGTCCAGACAGTAGTATCCTGACGCACGGCAGCAGCGACGGAGGCGAAGCGGCGGCGATGGTGGCGTAGATTTAGGTGGCGCAGGTTTAGGTGGCGTATGATAGCCATGGGAGGGAGGTGGGAATGGGGAACATGGGAGGCGAGGTGAGGGAAAGAGAGGGAGGAAGAGGAGAGAGTGAGGGACGACATTTCTGTTTTGGGTTTTGAGTTGGTCCTTTGTCAGTAGTTGGTCGTCGTGGAACGCCGCCAAAGGTGGGGGAAGGTCAGATGGTGAAGAAAGGGCACGTTGGGCAGCTGTTGCATTGCGCCGGTGTGCCGTGTGCGTATTTTACACCATCAGTAGAGGAGAGGGAAAGGCGGAAAACCAATCGGGTGGCTGTTCTGAAAGTTTGGAGGATAAATGGTATGTTGGTGGGCCACAGGCCCACAGCCTTCAAATTTGGCTGTCTACATTCTCTGTGGACATCCAGCTTCCCATACGCTATCCCATTTAGGGTCCGTTTGCTTGATAGCCAAAATCGGAATCAGAAACAAAATTCTTTAAAACCAGAATTAGAATGATCTATTCCTATAGTCTGTTTGGTTTAACAGGAATGAGAATAGGAATTGAAATCAACAGGAATAAAATTTTATTCCCAAACAATAGAATTGAGACAAGATTTTGATTCCACCCAACTAGACAATTAGAATTAGAATAATCCATTCTGATTTCAATTCTTGACCTCTATTCCTATAAACTAAATCAGGCCTTAGTTTATATTTGTCTTTTTAAATTATGAGTAAATTATAAATAACCCCTAGACTTAGTACAGTAACAAATACCTCCGAATTTTTATTTGCGAAAACTCCTTTTAACTTTCAGCTTGTGATAAATTCCCACATCTGTTATAGTTCCATCAATTAACTTCTAAAAATATTCTCATTTAGCTGTTTAAAATATTTTAAGCTTTCAAACTTTCCTTCTCTTATTTATTTGAACTAACTTATGATTTGATTAGTTTTTTAAATATAACATCCAAATCCTCTCAGATGCTCCAATAGATCTTTGCAGATTTGTGGTTGGGTTCAATATTTAAATGAAACGATAGAGACATCTTTCTAGTATATATAAATTTATGGTTTAACTTAATTTTTTTTTTATTTATTGGAAAAGAAGTGAATAATGTTTATATTTTAAAATGATTAGATACATTCATGTAAGTGAAATGAATCAATGAAATGATTCTTTTTATTTTAGCTGATTTCGTTTGTAAAGAATAGATCATAGATGTACTTTCAGGGGGACATTTAGGTTGGGTATTTGTGGCAAAGTAAAATTTCACGGGAGGCATACCAATGCAATCCGCACAAGTATCTGCACTTCCGAGTCGACGACAGCTTTTATGGATTCTACAAGACTACAACACAAATAGCTTTTGCTTTTCCCCTTCTTGACTGGACAGTTATATTGGATGGAAATGGAATGAAGGGGGTGTTTGACAATTGACAACATGGATTTTGTTTTTATAAAAACAAAAGTACAAAACCAACACCTTCGAAGCTATGAATCTCATCTTTATCACATGAACCTATGATAAAACGGAGTGGGGATACCCCAACATTATTGGTGTTAAGATAATAGATAGTTGGCAGGGTGAAGTTGGTCGTTTGCAATTTGGTTTTGGTGTCCTCTACCAACTACCAAGTCCAAGTACTGAAGTACCTACTGGTAGGGACGCAATTTGGGAATTTGCTAAATTTTTCAATGAGCCCCAACCAGCCCAATGTAGTAGAAATATTTTCAAATCGAGAAACCCGATTAACACTACCGACTGGCCGGTGCAAGTGGATACTAAGTCTGCGTTTGGATGTAAATATGTAGAGTGTAAAATGGTTCATGTAAATATAAAGTTGAATTAGTTTTGTATTGACAAATTTATATTCTTATAAACTTAGTTTGGAAGGAGTACATATACAAATATGTAGAGTGCAAAATCCTGTATTTTGTACTATTTTGTATATATTTGTATTTGTTCTCTTTCCGAACCGAGTTTACCAAACGTGCTTTTAGCAATTGATGCAAATGCGAATTTCAATAAAGTATGTCTTTTTTTTTATCAAAAACCTATTTGAACATAAATTTACTTTTTTTTATTGATGTACTTTTACATCTCATTATTGATGTAAGCATACATTGGAAAATGTATTTTTCAGTCATTTGTCAATGCATAAATGCATTATTGTGGAACACTTCTAAAATTGAATAAGAGTGTAAATTTACCCTGAACCAGGATTTACGGTTCATTTACATCATTTCCAAACTCAGCCTAAAGCATCACCATGTTATCCATAACTCATTGTCCAATGCAACAAGGTGGGGGGTATACACTTAGAATTGGGATCTGCTCCTCACATTCACATTCCACTTCTTACTATGAATATCTCCCATCATTGATAACATACAAAGATGTTCCTGATGTGCAATTGAAACATACTCATGCTCTGAAGTTGTACGAAAAGCATTGTGTGAAATAGATTTGGATTCATACACTTAACCCGACTAGTAAACATGTACATGTATTTGCATGTGACATTATCTCCAAGACAAAACTATTTATAATTCATTGACAGTTTCTTAACTATTATAAATAGACAATTTTTTAACAGTTATAAATGGGCAGTTTCTTAATTGTTATAAATGGACAGTTTTTAGAGTAAAAGTAAAAGACACATATGCCCTTTTTTATGCCCATTGTATATTGCTTAGATAAGGGGTAAAAATATCTAATGAAAAGACCAAAAAAATAGGGTTACTCGCTCTTTTATTAATAGTATAGATATATATATTAGTAGGAACTAGGAAGCGATAAAAGACAATAGACCCAATCAACGATATACAATGCGATGCACATGCAATGCGAAGTGAAGAATCAGATCCGTTAACAAAGACACAAACATGCGAGTGAGAATGAGTTGCCCATATTGGATGGTGCTAACAGATAAGTGCTAAGAGGTCCAGGCCCAATTCTGTTTTGGATACAAGTCTCTCATCCAAGGACTAATCTCTCCTTACAACTACTTCCTATTTCATTTAAAACAGTGGTGTGCTTTTTTTTTAACTAACACTACTTATATTTGGAACCCAACTTTTCAAGTGCTTGTTTAAAAAATAACCACTTATTTTATATTTGAACATTTGGGGGTTCGGATAAGCAATTGTGATTCTTTTGTCCATTTTCTTTCAAGTTTAAAAATATCCAATCCAAAGTAAATGAATAAAAGTATTTTGATAAAATTGCTTTCACAAGTGTTTTTGTAAAAATAATTTTATAAAGTGCTTCTATAAAAACATTTTAATAAAAATACTTTATAAAATTTTTTCATAAAACATTTTGCTTTCATAAATGTAACAATATTGAAAGGGTATAATTAATGTTCTAAAAATTTAATAAGGACACTTCTGAGAGAAAATTTAAGTAATTATTGTATGAACACTTTAAAAAAAAAAACTAAAAATTTAAGCTTAAAAAATACACTTATTTCGGGCTTATTTTCCTGGTCCCATCCCAAATAAGCACTTATTTTTAAACACTCCAAAACATGGCCTGAAAAAAGTGAAGAATAAAAACTCCTTTAGGCCGGGACCAAGTTTCGTTTGAAAGTACTGTTTCAACCAGGGTTAAGCTATTTAATATAAATACAACACTTCAAAGACATGAAAAGAATAACACCTCAAAAACAAAAAACCTTGGTTCAATTTGAAAGTGTACAAATATAAATATATAAACAGTGCAAAAATTTTAAGTTTAGAAACAAGTTCTGCACTGATGTAATATTTGAACACTTCATCACAATCACGCTAAATTAATAATTGTTTTAAAAACTAAAAATACAACGATTTCATAGAGAGATGTCAAACAAGCTGATAGTCTGCAATTTTAGAAAAGCAAGCATCAAAGGGATCGTTTGTTTTAACAAAGTTCACACAAATTAAATAGGGGCTTCTGATTGAAACGCTCCAAGAGGAGAGAGCATACAAAATAAACATTTCCTCAATTGTTTCTTTTTTTTTTCATTTCTTATTAAACAAAAAAGGGGAGCTTGCAGAGCATGCCCCTTGCTCGTTTCTCCACCTACCACAATCCTGCAAAAAAATAGCACAGCCAGACAGTTGATCTAAAAAAAATCGCAACTCACTGGTGGTGATGACAGTCTCAATACCAACTAAATTATTAACATTTGTAAGGTCCGCGGTAGGAAAATAGAAAAACAAAGGGAGAGATTGGATTGGGAGTGGACACTATCAAGCTGCGGACTCCTTGGCGATCTTCTCAGCCTTTGCAATGACCTCTTCAATTCCTCCAACCATGTAGAATGACTGCTCGGGAAGGTCATCATACTTTCCATCCAAAACTCCCTGCCACACATTTATACCAAGGCAAAATGCATTAGATATCACGAATATCACCCACAAGCCATGACCAGGGCGAGAGGCAAATAGAATAAATTAAATAACATAGAAAAAGGACTGCAATAATTTGGCGCAACATAACATATTAATTCAGCCACGTCTTCCATCATTAGCTTTGCAAGGAAGCATTATTTAATGCAAGCGGAGATTAAGGCTGTGCTTGGTTGGTTTGAAGGTAGGGTACCCTATTACCTATACAAACCAAACACAGCCTAAGGTTGCATTTTATGGTGAGTACTACCAAGAACTCCGCAGATCTCCATCAGAAAACAATTCACTAAACACATCAAGTAAAAGTAAGAATGCTTTTATGCCATGCCAATACTGAATCAAAATATAAAGAATGAACCTAAAATATTAAATATGGGAAATTGTAGTGACATGTTTTGTTAACGGGTTCTTATATTTATTTAACATTGGTGCCATCTATAAATGTATGATTCTACAAACTACAAACTACAAACTACATATTCAAAATACAATTCCAAAAAAGAATAGTTCTTTTTTGATGAATAAAAAAAAAGAGAAAAAAAAAAAGAATAGTTCTTCCTTGCAAACTTTCTATACTCGTTAGACAAACAGATCAATGTGGAACTTGTTCTTCCATTTGATCATTCTACTCTCAATAAATTGTAAATATTTTCATCAATTGCCTCATCCCTCCCCAACTGAAATGAAATTTGTTCTTCTATTTGAACATTCTAGTTCTACTCTTGATAGATTGAAAATATTTTCACCAATTTCCCCATCCCTCCCTAAGTGGGGCTAGCAGCATGAATCCTAAAGATAAGCAAATGCAAAATAAGAGCTATCTTAGGAGAGCTTCCATTATCAAGCCATTATAACCAAGCAACAAATGACCACGTTTGACTCTTTATTCTGCATTTTTCCATATTAAGAAGAATGCACTTCTAGAGGTCAGCAAATTTTTTATTACCTGGAAACTTGTAATGCTCTCCTTCAATTCCACATATTTTCCAGGAGCACCCGTAAATACTTCTGCCACATGGAAGGGCTGGCTCAAGAACCTTTGAATTTTACGTGCACGGGCAACAGTCAACTTATCATCTTCACTGAGCTCATCCATTCCCAAAATGGCAATAATATCTTGAAGGTTCTTGTAGTTCTGAAGAACCTTCTGCACACCACGAGCAGTGTTGTAGTGTTCTTCTCCCAAAATATGAGGAGATAACATACGAGATGTAGAATCAAGGGGATCCACCGCAGGATAAATACCAAGCTCAGAAATCTGGTCAGAATTAAATTGCAATAATGTTATCAAGGGATATTACAATCAGAAGTGGTAATGATACTATTCCATGTGAATAGCAAATCCACTTACCTGTCTAGACAACACAGTTGTAGCATCCAGATGGGCAAATGTGGTGGCAGGAGCTGGATCCGTCAAGTCATCAGCTGGCACATAAATAGCTTGGACAGAGGTAATTGAACCTTTCTTAGTGGTAGTAATTCGCTCTTGCAGACCTCCAAGATCAGTAGCCAAAGTTGGTTGGTAACCGACAGCAGATGGAATACGGCCAAGCAAAGCAGAGACCTCAGAGTTTGCCTGCAGAGCAGATAGGAATATAAACAGAAATGCAAAACTAACTCCACCAAGCAGAAGAAACACAAGAAAGTAAATTCATGTAAGTCTACTTCCCAAGCAATTGAAGCTTACTTGGGTGAAACGGAAAATATTATCAATGAAGAGAAGCACATCTTGTCCCTCAGCATCTCGGAAGTGCTCAGCAACAGTGAGGCCAGTAAGACCAACACGAGCACGGGCACCAGGGGGCTCATTCATTTGGCCGTACACAAGTGCACACTTGCTTTCACTCTGAATTATAGAGAAACAACAATATTTAGGAATTTCAAGTCCATGAGAACAGAAGACAGCCATGCAACAACAGAATAACAATGCAAGTTAACAGAGACGTGCCTGCTTATCCCCTAGCTTGATGACACCACTCTCAATCATCTCCCTGTACAGATCATTACCCTCCCTAGTTCGCTCTCCAACACCAGCAAAAACAGAAAAGCCACCTGGCAAAGGATGAAAAAATAAAACATTAAACATAATAAGCAAACATTAATAAAAGTTATCTTTCCTAAATATCCTTTCATATAAACCAACCATGAGCTTTGGCGACATTGTTAATCAGTTCCATAATAAGCACCGTTTTTCCTACACCAGCACCACCAAACAGCCCAATCTTCCCACCTCTCTGATATGGTGCAAGGAGATCCACAACCTGTAAAAGAATGCAACATAAATCACGTCTTGTGGAGAGAACAGTAATTTAGATTGCATCCAGAAACCATGGGTAAAAATGTACCTTAATTCCAGTTACAAGAATTTGTTGCTCAGTTGCCTGTTCAACAAAGGCTGGAGCTTCACGATGGATAGGGAGGTAATGGTCGGTCTCTGTTGGAAGGAAAAGCATACAAGTTATGAATAATCGATATAAAATATGAGTACATAAGTTCAGAATTGGAACCCCTGTTAATAAATAAATGCATTAAGTAATTGTGTCTTCTTACTTATTTCACCCCTCTCATCAATAGGCTCCCCAATAACATTCATGATTCGACCAAGGGTAGCCCTACCGACAGGCACCTAATGAAAAGATTGACACATGAGCAGTTAGTTGTGAAAATGAAAAGAAACAGGAGAAAGACGTTCAAATAGCATAATGATCAAGATGAGTCTTAACACATGGCCAAATTCGATAAAGGAGCAAAACAAAAGTATCATATATTCAGTCTCAATCTCCGAATTATGTAAATGGTGATTAGAATTTCTTAAATCAACAAAATATTTCTTTTAGTGCAGTTATGAGGTAATTCATATAAACATAACCCAAATAAAATTTCTGGACAAGAATCATAAAATCTTAACAGATAACAAAAGCTTATTCATTTGTACTAAATCTCACCTCATTAAGCATATCGAAAGGAAAACACCTTCAAAAAAACTTAATCAAATAAAAAAATCCCCCAGTGTGCGATCGAACAAGCATAGACACAGAGCAATAATCACACTAACAGATCTCATCTAACAACGAGCTCAGTAACAAAATCCTAGGAGAGTGGCCAGAATCAACAATGAGAAATGTTGCACATCTATCCGACCAGTAAAGAAAATTGTTAACATGAAAACAGAAGATGCATTAGCTTAAGGGACGCAAAATAGGATGAATAAACGCTTACAGTGATCGGAGATCCGGTGTTAAGGACTCTCTGTCCTCGCACAAGCCCTTCAGTACCATCCATAGCAATGGTCCTCACCATGTTCTCTCCCAAGTGCTGAGCGACTTCGAGAACCAAACGGATCGAATTGTCCAAAACTTCGAGAGCCGTCAAGATCGGGGGCAATCCCTCGTCGAATCTAACATCGACGACGGCACCGATCACCTGACAAACGCGGCCAATAGCACCAGCCCCAGTGAACTCATCGGTTATCTTGCCACTGGGGCCAGCTCCCTTAGTCGATGGCGACGATGGGACCGACGGCGCCGGGGCCGCGGCCGAAGTCGCATAGTCTACAACACGGTTGAGGAGGAAACCCTTCGGGGAAGGGCGAGACACATGGGATGGGGACGGAGCTCTGGGGTTGATGATCGAGGATCTTGACCCGGAGCGGCGTAAGGATGACCGCAAAAGGGACGATAAAACCTTGCGAGAAGCCATGGTTAGGGTTCCAAAACCAGGGCACTGAACCAACTAGGACTTGGATTTTTATTCGATATCAATTGCTGCCGATGCTGC
>NW_010729260.1:152024-172354 GCF_000365185.1 Nelumbo nucifera
AGCTTGATCCCTCTTGACCACTCTAAATAATTTAAGCCATCGAGAGGAATAACAGCCATGGGAAAGGATAGGTCCACACCCCCACTCATTCCATTCGGCATTGAGGAAACACTGGATGTAGCAGAATCTTCACCACTCATGATTTTAGATTCAGAAAAACACTCTTAAATGGGGTACACAGCCTTAAAAAAATTTTAACACTGAGGGAGAAAGGAAAAAACCCTTTTTTTCTTCGGAAACGCACCTCTTTTTGTAAAAACACATGTGCTGTTACAGCACTAACAGGTCATCCCTTGACCTATAGAATCAACACAAGTGTCACCACAGTGCATACAGGTCATCTCTTGACCTACACATCAACAAGACGGCTGTTACAGCAAGTACAGGTCACTTTCTGACCTTCAGTTCACCATAGAAGCTGCTGTTGCAGCACACAAAAGGTCCTTACGACCTACAGTTTTACAGGGATCAGCCGACCCCACAAAAAAGGAAAGAAAGGGGTGCTGATCACCTCACATCCAATCAGCAGACCTAGTACAGGTTCTGCCCTGACACACGACCAGAAAAAAGGAGAGAGAGAAAAGTTACTTCAGTGCGTGAGATCTTCAATCAGCCGAACAGCAGATGAGGGCGGCAGATCTGGAAATCTGGTGCAAAGGAAAACTGTTCACTCGACTTCTCCTTTCAGATCTGATAGACCTGCTCTGATACCATGTTATGCAGGAGAGAAGAATGGAAGAAGAGAGAAGAGAGAAGAGAGAATTGAGAGCCAAAAAGGTACTGCTGGCGGCTCCAGCTTTGATATATATACTAGGGTGACAGAACATAAAAAATAAAAGAAGAAAATTACAAGAGTACCCCTGCGGTAATATACTTGAGACAAATAACAGTCTTTTAACAGAACTCATTGATTATGAATTTGAGCTCAGCTCTTATATAATATCAGTATAATAATAATAATAATATTATTAATGTTTTGTATTTAACATGATATACATAACCTGTCATTAATATTAATTAAGAAGAAGAGGTTCATCAAAGAAAAGAAAATTTAATTTTCTATTTTGTAGAATTTTTAGTCTTAGATTGTAGTTATAATGTTTACCAAAAAAATTTGTGGTTATAATGCTTAGTAGAGAAAAGACATCATTTAGAATTCTCACCTTTTTGAGAGGTTTTCATCAGATAATGCACAGAAAACTGCTCATGATCTTTGGCTGTACCCAATAAATCAAAGAAGTGCAAAGGTATTTTTTTTCTTGGCAAAAAGAACAAAAGATATGCATTGGTTTCCTCTGGTATGACAGGGAAGAGTTAGAGTTTGAGCTTTAAAATTATTTTATAGTATCTTTTTAACTAGATTTTCTTCAGTTAAAATTAATCTAGTAATTCATGCAACATCCCCTGGGGGGGGGGTGTTGGTCTGCCATGGGCTTAGACAATTATGTCTAACATCAGAGTAATTTCTTGTTTTCTGGTTTAGTTTTTGAAGGGGTATATTGTAAGTTTTCTTGAGCTATATGATCTCAATCTCTTTGATTTTTGTTTTTTTTTTTTTTTTACTTTTCGTTTATCAATAAAGCATCATTGATCTGTTAGTGATTAAAATGTAATAGTTCCTTGATTGGCACTAGGATCAACTTTTACTGCTAAGTAGCATTTTTTTGAAGATGCAAGGCATTGTATTAAGTAAAACAAGATATACAATTTTTGTCCATGTACTATTTTTTTTATTGATGAATAGCATTAAGATTGCCCATTTTTTGTTCCATCTTTTTGTTATGTATTTTTTTCCCTTAATTTTTCAGTTGGTATCATCGGTACCATCCCTTGTAAGTTGTAACATCCAAAATACTTAAGACTAATATTAAGCATCTTTAAAATCACATCTGTGATTAAAATTACAAATCAAGCTCTTGGTTCCTTTTTATTGTATCGTATAATTATCCACCTTTTTTTTTTAATTTCTTTTTCCACTTTATTTTCAAAAGGTATTTTTGGTTTATTGGCTTCCAATATCAGCTTACCGTGTGGTACAAGGATAATGACCTAGCCTGTTTGTTCTATTCCCTTTGCTCTCTCTCTCTCTCTGACTTAATCTTTATTATCTGAAGAAAGAAAAAGGATTTATTACAAGTACATTGTGCTGTGCAAATGTTTTTTGCTCTTCTTATTTTTTGTGTTTCTGGCAACAACTACTTTATGATTCATATGATACAAGTACATTGTGCTGTGCAAATGTTTTTTGCTCTTCTTTTTTATTTGTGTTTCTGGCAACAACTACTTCATGATTCATATGATTTATTATTTGCAGGATGACATATTACCCAAATTGATGACAAATACAGGCTCATATGAGGATCTTTTCAGAAAGGAGATATCAAAATATGATCATATCTGTGAAGATATTGCCCAAAATATTGAAGCACAAGAACAGCTATTGCTGCAGATTCAGGTTACTCCTAGCATATGAATGGTTTTCTTCTGTGGAAAGTGGATTATTGCTGATATAATGATATTTGCAAGATTGATGTAGGGCCACCTACTGGACATTCTTTTGTTGAAATTTGTCTAAAACTAGTGACTGAGTGATCACTTAATGCTGCATTCATTACAAGGAATGCTTTTTTATTCATACTTTTGGGTTATATTAATATTTCATTTCTGCAGTGCTTGTTTCTGTTAAGTAATAATTCTAGAATTTTGTTATAGAAAGAAGAAAAGAATGAAATATATGTCAAAATCAGACATCATTATGCTGATATGTTCAAACATCCTTGTTTACAGGCCCAAAATGATGACTTTTCTGCGGTCTTTAATCTTGAAGACTACAAAGGTGGGCATCATCCACTATTGCAACAGATCTTTGTGGAGTTCTTGAATGAATTTATTACTTATTTGTTATGGATTGTTTGTTCTATAATTTTCACTGAGAAAGGACCAAAGAAAGACATGCATTTACACTGATCATGTGTTTGTGTGGATGCTCAAATACACTTTGTTCGGTTATATATACATATTCCATTAGTTTACTTTGTAAAGCAATTATGTTTTGACAAGTGGCTATGTATTAAAACCATGGTCTATTTTTAGTTTCTTCACATTATTTTGGTTAATTTGAAAATGCACTTATTGTCCAATATGGCATGCTATATTTATGCAAGTAATGAAAAGCAATCCTTCCCAAGTATGTATTGAGTATGTTTTGATGAAAGCAATCTTTAGTATTGACTATGACACTTGTCTTTCTTTTTTCCTTTCTTTTTTTAAAGACTTGGACACTTGTTAATTTTTTCCTTGCCTGCAGGTGTGATTAATGTTCATCTTTTACAACTCAATTAGAAATAATCTTCAAAGACCACGAAATCACAAGCTTTGCACTACTTTTTGTTTTTTGTTTTTTTGCTTCATGGGGTAACAAAATTGGGAGGGGGGGGGGGGAACCCCATCCCCATCCCTTAATCCCCAACCCTGGTCTCTGACACAATTAGTCAGATATCCTACCAATTGAGATTTTGCACTGCTTTCTTTTAACATGTTTTACAGTGCTGCTTCTCATCTTACATGATGCAGTCTGTAAAACATTTCCAGTTGTGATTGCTTATACGTTTGCCTCCATCATAGGCTAGCTGTCACCCCAGTCCATGAATTTTGACTACCAATTACCTTAAGAGGTCTATCAATATGGTTATGTGGTGATTTCTTTTGATAAATAGGTTATGTGGTGTTTTTCAATAATGTTATGATTTCCTATTGATCATATTAAGTTTCCATTTTTGGTACATTCATAGATGAATGTTTTTGATGGATATTTTCTATATTCCTTTTTTTTTTTGTTTCAGCTTCTCGTGAGAAGACCTATAAACAGATTGCAGCTGCCATATCAAAGTTCCGAGAAATCAGGGAGAACATCAATGAGGGACTGAAGTTTTATGTTACCCTTCAGGTAACAAAGTTAATTTTTGGGATATACATTTCTTAAGGTCTATAAGACATCAATGTTTTAAAAACCGGCCCAGAGGCCAAACTGTTTTTGCCTTCGGGTCATGGCTCACCAGTTCGACCATCCAGGTCGAATGGGTCAGACTCAGACTGTGACATGTCAGCATATGTATATATATGTTTATTTGTATTCTTTTTTGATATGTATATTTATGTATCAATAAAAATGTATAATTATTTTTTAGATGTAACATATGTATATATAAATATTATTTTATGTTTAATTCATATTTTTATTTCAGTTTTTAATTTTTATTTGTAAAAAATGCTAAAAATTGAACATCTGAATGCAAAGTTATGGCCTCTGGGAGTTTGCATCTACACTGAGTGTGCAACCCATTACCCGGTGAGTGAGTTGAATGGGTCAACGGTTAAACCATTCAGGTCGGACAATTTTTGACCAAATGGAAGGTTTCATGCAAACCGGACTTGGAATTTTGATTGGGTGACGATTTGAATGGTTCAACTGGTTGGGTCAACTATGGGTTGAAAACACTAAAACATTCTATAGTAATAGAACTTAATGCCTAATTTTATTGCTTGGCACTTTACATCAGTGTGTGGGTTATGTGTGTCATGACAACAAATTAGACCACAATGTAGGCGAAAGTCATAGCTGATAAAAAATAAATGTAGGAAAAAGTCATATGCTTTGCCTAGACAATGTCTGTGAACATTGCATGTCTTGTACTTTGGACAAAGCTTATTCCAGTATAGGTGTTATTTATTTACTTTTTTGAGTTTTCTTTATAAAAATGAATCCCTATTCTCTTTTAGTATATGTTTGGTACCATGGTCGTTTCCTGAACAAACACCACCATGTAGGTGTTTTGACTTCACCTAACCAAAACCTTATTTGGTTGGGCTAATTCAAGTAGAAATGGTTGAACTGCCTTCTTTTACCTTGGGTTATGTGGAAGTGACTTTTTGCTGGAAACCTCTTTTTGATGTTCTTTTCTCTAAGGGAGCATTTAACTTGGTGTCCATGTGGTGTATGTGTGTATTAAACAACAGTAAACAAATTTGCACCTGGTTATGTGCAAAACTATACCACTTTACTGATTTCCAGTACTGGAGTCAAGCACAAATGTTGCCAACCAAGGTACCAAACACCTCCTTAAATAATAATGAAGACAAGTTGTCTATGAAAGGGATGGATCAATAATAATGTGGTATGATTTATGTATCAGGACGCAATTATAAACATAAAGCAACAGTGCAGTGATTTTGTGACGACAAGAAACACCCAGTGCCGAGAAATGATTGAAAGTGCACAAAGACAATTGGCGGGTCTCAGTTTCCAGGATAGCAAGACTAGCACACGCTACAACAATTACTCTTCGGTTGGGCAACCGCATCAAAATCAGAGAATCTCTCAGCAGTCAGATCCGCAGATCACATCAAATCCTTCACGTCCCCAGACACCATATTACCAGCCGGCAGAGCAGCCATTGCCAGCGGGATATGCTCCTTCTCGTCCCCCATATGCTGCCCCACAGCAACAGCCAACACCACCACCACCTTACCACATCCCAGCCACCACCAATCCTTACCAACCTCAGCAGCCTCAGCTACAGCCAGTTCAGTACGGACAACCTGCTTATCCTGGGTGGCGGGGGTCATACTACAATACCCATCCACAGCAACCTGGAGTTCATCCTCCACCTCCATACACCATTCCGTCTCCATACCCTCATCAAAGTGGTTACTACAGACCCCAGTGATGCGGCATCTGTTTGTCTTTTCGTTTGATTTGATTGTTTTGTGTATTATATTTCATTACATATTTAATGATTGGGATTCACCTGGCTTTGAAATTTCCAATTTTGGAGGCTCGGTTTAGTGTGGCTGCTCATCTTTTTATTGTACAGGTTGTGGCAACTCATTTTTTAATAATACATGCCTAAGCATAGCAGGATATGTTAAGACTTTTTTTTTGGTACTCTGGAATGTTAGACTTGGATTCTTAGAACAATCATATCTATTGGACGATGAATGATGTACCTTTTAACGGTCCTTAAATTTGAATTCAATATCTAATAAGAGGTGCTTCTTGTGTATTTATAATCATGCTTATGCATTGAAACACCTAAATAATGGTATAGGTTATCTTCGGTTGCGTGAATATATCGTTTTGGCCTGGTTCATGAGACGTATAATTGTTCAGTTCATTGTGGGCAGTTTTTGTTCACAATATTGTGGACAGGGATCGTCCATTTTCTAATATATCGTCCAGGTAAAACTCATGAATGGGGACCATCCATCCATGGTGGGATTATAGTCCTGATTTGATATGTTGTAACATCCCTTAGAGCACTGTTAGTGTTTATTGACAGAAGTTGTCCAGTACCCAATTGCCTTGTATATACGATTTCTACTCGTTGAGAGACGTTTTGCTCTCATTGTGCTGCTTGAAAGTATTCCAAGGAAGCTAAAAATGGGTTTTGGGTTGAATAATAGGGATATTTTTGGAGCATTAAAAGTGGGTCAAATATAACAAAGGGTAAAATAGTAATCCACTAACACCCGTTAGTATGTTTAATGTCAAGTTATTGACATGGGTTCCCTAGACGTTTTGAAAAGTTATGGTGAATTTAAGAGATGCTGAAAAGTTATTTTTTAGTTTATTTTCCTTCTGATTTTTTAGTTTATTTTTAATCATTTTTAATATTTGAAGGTAATTATGATAATTTTTTAACATTGAACCATTTTCATTATTTTTTGTTAGTAAAAATATTTGAAGATAAAAAAGTAATTGCTTTTAAATTATTTTTATTAGCTTTTTGTTGACAAAAATGATTTCTATTACTAGATAAAGGTATATTCTATATATTTTATCCTCTAATATTTGGCATATATGACAAATATATATTTTTATATTTATTAGTAGTTACATGTTAGTGTTTTATTTTATCCATTGTTATTTTGTATTATTTTTCAATTTATTTTAAGATTAAAATATAAAAAAAAAACTCATTTGTGATCAATTATGTAGATCATCTCACAAATTATATGTGAGACATATGGAATCATTATCTCTAGAACGCCCATTTGGGTGTGGACAATTTTAGTCCACACATTTTATCCATAATTCAGAACAATTGTAAACATTATAGTGTAAATTAATCCCTGTTATAATGTAGTGTGAACTAGTTCACACCCACCAATTTTTCATTCATGTCACAAAACCCATTACTTGTTAACAAATAACAATTAGTTGTTGATAATTTAAAACGTGGTTCTGACCTAATGACAAAGATCTTTAGGTGTCCTACTCTAAATCTAATTGCAGACTTGCAGTTGCCAGTTTTGACTGTTGATGCCATCCAGGCATAGTGAAAGTGAGCCCGAAAGCGATGAAAAACAGTCCCAGAATTGATTTTCCCATCAGCTAAATTTTCAACAACTCTTTGACAAAAGAAAAATGAAGTGAAAGATGCTTTGACTGCCATTATATGTGAAATCAGTTCTGCTGAAAGGTTATCATTAACACTTTAACAGTGCCAGAGAAAAATTTGAACCATAGCTCCATACTCCATTGCAAATCCACAATATAATTAAATGGTAGCGAAGTTAGTATTATTCAATTAGAATTCATTTAGTAATAGAGAAACATTTGATTGAAATTTCTAACCCAATCAACCCACTTGTAACCCATCCATCTGTACCGTGGGTTGAATATGAGTTGAGGCACCTTTGGTCAAATAATTTGGTTTGTTTGGGTACTTTGGTGAAGAGTACCCACGAGGTTGAAATGTTGAATACACCATGGCGACGTAATGTTTCAGCTTCCCAAATTTGCACTGTGTTTTTGGTTGTCTTGCTCTCCATGCAGATTGAAAATCATAAGTCTGGATCTCCTGCCCACAAGGATTTTGCTTTCGTCACATAATATCACAGCCACACATGAGAAACATCTCATCTTACTCCATAATATTATGCATGGAGAGATGTTCACAATGCATAAAAGTAATGTGTTGTGGATAGAGTTCTCGTAGGCAGGAGATTCAGAATAAAAAATCACATGCAACTTAAAGCGAAAGAGGGGGTCAATACCAAAAGGTTTGATATCTAAAAAACTTCTAACCAATCAGATGGTATTGATCAAATCTCAAGGTGGGNGTGGGGGTGGGGGAGTTGATTGGTCAAACCTCATACCTTTCCATCATTATAGATTTGAGAATGTATTGCCAACCGGAAAGTATCATTTACCATGTGCTATTGTGCTTTTGAGAGGGGTGGTGCAATCCACTGACTGTTAGAATCATCCAACCCTATTCTTCACAAATTTGACTAACTACCCCTACTGTTTAGCTAATTGACTAATTCTACCTTTACTATTTATATATTGTCTTAAAGTATCCCCAAATTTCATGACAATTGTCATTGTTTGTAAATCTTAATGGAAATGACAAAATGTCAGTTTTACCCTTCCATTAAATCCTATCTCAAAAAGGATAGCATGTCGAGGGAGAAACTCCATTACATGTGTAAGTAGGATAAAGGCTAGGTTGGGGAAGTGGTCTCTTCGAAAGACAGAGAAGAATTGAAGGTTAGAGGGGATTAGATTTCAAGCTAGGGCATCAAGCTCAGGTGGTAGAGTTGGGAGTCAATGATAAAGGTGCTTGATTGCTAAATGAATTCCATTACGAGGAGGATCTCTATTTATGGGAAGAGTTCCCGAGATCCTGAAAGGAAGGAACTAAAGGTGCTTGTTTTCTATTAGAAAAGGGAATATTGGATTTGCTGTCAATCATCAAGGGCACTACTGGGGTTTCACCACGTGTCCCTATGGGGATCTTTTCGAGGATTGGCTTTCCTTTCACTCAGGAATCCACATAACTCACGTGTGCTACTACCTCTTGTGTGCCTTGCTTAATTGACGTGGCACTAGTGACGTCACCGTCTGGCGAACAACGCCTTGTTAGACTTACGCGACTCTTTTCCATGTTCATTTCCTTGACATTATGCGCATGGGTGGCATGTGGATGCAGTTCCTTAGTGGACCAAGGTGCTGCGGTGCTTAAGGGTTTATCGCAAGGCTGAGTGCATGCGAACCCCATCGCGGGTTCAGCCTAGGTTTGCTTTGGTTCGAGCTACGGATGGGCTCGTCAAGAGCGTGCAATGAACCGCAAGCTTATCGCGGTCCTGTGATGGGCGCTGTGTGTTCATCGCAAGCCTGTGATGCATCGCGGGTTCATCGTAGAGGGAAAGTTGATTGCAGGCTGATCGCAGGCGTCCATGTGGTATCAATATGGTGTTTACTGTGCTTTGAGGGATTGAGTGAGCACTATATACATACAACATGCAATGGTTACCATTGTAATTTCCAACCAACAAAGAAACTGAGGGGAGTTTCAGAAGGAAAACCCAAAAATCAGCAGCCCAGAAAACCCCAAAATAAACTTTTCTAGCTCATTCCGATGAGTTTGAGGCGAGTTTCAGAAGGAAATCCTAAACCCAAAAAACCCAAAAATCAGCAACCCAGAAAACCCAACATAACTTTTATAGCTCAGTGTTGCCATCGGAGACAAGACTAAATGCACAATTCAAATTAGAGAGGTTACCTCTAGGGGTGGATTCGAACTGAGCCAAGCTGAGCCGAATATTTGGCTATTCGAGCTCGGTTCGCAGGAATTGTATCAGACTCAAGCTTGAGCTCGATTTAAGCTCGAGTCCGGCTTGGTTCATAGCTTGCAAGTTAGAGCTCAGCTTGGGTGGAGCTTGACTATAAGCCGGGTTTCTTTTGAAAAATAAAAAATATATGTATAAAATTATTTTTTATGTTTTAGACAAAAAAGTAAGAATTATAAAAAATATTATTATATATAATAAAATTATTTATTATATATATTTATATGTATGTATGTATGTATGTATGTATGTATGTATGTATGTATGTATGTATGTATGCATATATATATATATAATAAAAATTATTTATTTAATATTAGGCTTGCGAGCCTCACGAGCTGAGTTTCACTGGGCTCGAGCTCGGTTCAATTAGCAAACGAGCCTATATATTAAACTCAAATTCGGCTCAAAACTCCTTTAAACCGAGCTGAGCCGAGCTTTTTACGAATCAAGCTTGAATAAGTTGTAAAAGGTTCGGCTTGTGGCCACCCCTAGTTACCTCTAGTGCCACTACTAGACATGGCTACTACATATTGAAGTGGGACGGAACCAAAGGAGATGGAGATTCGTTTGAATTGCGGCTATCCAGAAAGAAGAGAGGACATCGTCTCTCAATGTCGATGCAACCTCTTTTCTCAACCTCAATATACGTCTCAGTTTGCAGAGTTTGCAGTTTGCACTGCTTTCCTATATTATCTTGCTCAGTCTGAACTTCCGATGCATTGAACACATAGCATCATTCTTTGCAGGGCCTCATGGGTGGATTTGAGGTGAGTTTTAGAAGGAAACCCAAAACTAGAAAACCCAAAAATAAGAAACCCATAAAACTTACCCTCTTTGGTGTAGCCCTTTCTATTTCGGCTACACTGAATTGAAGCCTTTCGAACCCATTCTAGAACGAGGACATGATGTTTGTCCTTGAGCCCTTAGAAGATTATCTGATGGCCTTTGTGGAGGATAAATACGGCTAGGAAGAGACGAAGTCCTGGGTCGGGTAATGATTCCAATGATGGCAATAATAAAACGAAGGATCAATGATAAGCCAGTGGTTTAGCCTTGACATGCATTACAACTTCACCAAATCCAAGGTTTTTGCTGGGTGTGGGTCGGTTCATATGAGGGGCCCACCCCACTTATACATGCTCCCAAAAGGAGCCGTATAGTAGAAGCCAAAAAGGCTTCCATCTTTTTCATTTTTTGTTATGCTCTCAATCGTAACCACAGTAGTAAGACGCGAGGGAGAAGAAAAACAGAGGAGAATCTAGGATTTTATGGGTTTTGAGTTTTGTGAAGAAGAAAAGAGAAAGCTGGTTTTTATTCTATTCAAGACTAAGTTTGGAGAGGTCTTTTAAGCCCGTTCTTGATGAGGTTAAGTGTTGGAGTTAAGAATCTTTCTCTAATGCAGATTTGTTGATTTTTTCTTTTCTTAGTTCAGATTTACAGCAATTTGGTGAGATCTAAACCTCTATCTTTGTTTGTCCACCTTGCATTTGGTGATGTTAATGCTATTCTTGTGAGTAAAAGATTATTTCCTTGATATTTGTAATCCTCTAGTTGCAATTAGAGAAGACCGTTGTATCCATTAATTTCTGAATTAGTGGAAGACTTTTACGGATCATAGGTCCTGTGGTTTTTTCTCCAACTTTTGTGGTTTTTCTGTAAAAAATTTTAATATGCTATTGTGTGGTGACTGCTATCTATTTTTCTGTTACTTGGCTGAACTGTTTATTTGTTATCATTGTTGTTGGCAAACCCATTTTGACATACAAACTTAGGAGAAAGGTCTTATTGTCTTGCAATTGTTTTATACTCATTTCTGCTACTATAGTGCATCTTTCCCAACAGTTTTGAGGTTTGGTTCACGAATTCATCTCTAGCTATCACTTGGGATACCCTCCCTATTGTCGCCGATGGCAATGAATTACTTGATGAGGGATAGTCTCACTTACTTGGCTTATAAAAAGATGGATGGAGGGTAATATTAGGTTTTAAAAAATTTTTATACACAGTAATATCACATGAATTTTGACGTAACATTAACGGATAGTAACAATCAAAGTAGTTAATTGGTAGAAAACTTACTCGTACTTTGTATAAACAAGATAATTTAAGAGGAAATTTGTAATGTGAGATTTTACTTTCTAACACTACTGAGTACTGTCTACTATGTATCCTTATCTTCCGTTTTCCTTGTGCCTAGTTATCGATGGTCAGGACCTATCATCTAAGATTTATACAAGAATTCTAATCCCATAATTATCTTGAACCTTTTCTTATCCACTGCTCTAGAAAACTAAAGTATTATTTTACTTTTTTTCCTTTCTTAAATCATATCAAATACTATCAAATAGATAAATCTAGTCAAATGAATAAAGGGTTCACTTCCCATTATATTACTTTAGGGTAGAAAGTACTGGGACCCATCTTGAAATCATAAGATCAGTTTAACAGTTCAAATCAACGGTGACATGCCCTTGTTTCCATTCTCAGGTGACACCTGGGCCTTTTTTCATTGTTAAACCCACCCATAGACTTTTACAATTTGTACAGATAGAACAATAGGTTGGTGAATGAATCAAAGTTCGATAATAAATCCTAGGTGGAGGTATTGGTAAATATTTGGATAATAAAAATGCCTGAGGTGGACTGAATTTTAAATTTCAGTTTGGTTAGATCTGCCATAGAATCAATCCAGAAAGCTTAAGGCTCGTTTGATTTGTAGGAATAGGGTTCTGGCATCAGAATAGGAATTTTCCATTCCAATTCCAACTGTTTTGGGTTGGGTGGAATTGGAATCTCATTTCCATTTCTGGTGGGTAGCATTCCCCCATTCGATGGAATGCCCATTTCCACTTCCTTTATTGGAAATAAAATCCTATTCCATCTGCTTTTAATTCCTATTCTAATTCCTATCTGAAGCAATCAGATTATGAAATAGACCATTCAAATTCGATTCTGATGGATTCCAATTCCAATTCCGAATCTAATTCCAACTGTAAACCAAATAGACCCTAAAATTTTTCTTTTTGGTATTAATTGCAGAGAAAGCCTAGAAGTTTAATGCCTTGAATCAGCCCAAAGGAGGAAATATTTCATCACAAACAGTTTGATACTGGAAATGTGTATACATAGATTTGGAAAGTTTCAGACTGCTAAATACATTGCATGCATATATGCAATGGGCTTATTATTTTAACTGTCATTCTCATCCAAACAGCTTTTAATTGCGCTTGAGATAAGTTACAAACAGCTCATTATACTTCTCTGTGAAGCTCGGCATCTTACCTAGTTCTTCAAGTTTCTGCCGGTACCTGTCGAAGACTTCGTCAACAATTTGAGAACCAAAGTGTTTGCATACCGTGTCTCCAATTGTTGCTCTCACATTGAGGCTACGAATTCTTGCATGTTCACTGGTGTGTAACATGGGTGAGATGCATAAATTTTCCATTCTCTGTATGCTGAAACTCCCATTTCGTTCTATCACTTCTTTCAGTTCAGAAGCAGTTGGGAAGAAGATAGGTAGATTGAAGGAGTCCACAAGAGCTTCATTTACAAGGCCCTGCAGCAAAGTAATTCTTTTTTACATTCTATGGGATTATTTATCAACCTAAGAGGCCTGTGTATTTCTACTATTTGATAAATTCTACACCACTGCAGCCCACAAGTTATCATGGTTTGAACTAATAATGGCTATGGTTGCAACTTGGGCTGTGTTAGCTCCAATCCAGTCTGAAAAATTAGGGTTGACTTGAAGTTCAGGTTAATTAGGGCAAGGGTTGAAAAGTATGAACCCAACTTCGGGTAGGTTTAGAGTCTTAGGGTTGAGGCCTTGACCAGCCTGATCCAAAACCTGACTTATTCATTTTATAAGTACTTAATTACTATTCATGCATATATGCATATGCAATTCTGCATCCATAAATGCATATATCTAAATAGGGAAAATCTATGATGCCGAAAATGTATGGTATGGGAAGAGTTTTGATCAATCAAAACCTATCCATGAATAATTTTGATAAATAACACATGATTGACTATCACGTTTATGATTCCAGTTGACTGATCAAAAGTTTTTCAGATATCATATCTTTTCCATATCATAGTCGAACCCATCTAAATAATTGTGTATTTTCTCGCTACAAGTATTTATGTATTTATCTATCTATATATGCATACGTGCATATTATATATAAAAAAAATTTAAGTTTAAAGGCAATTTTTTTTTTCTAAAACATGATAACTATGTTCTTTACACATAATGTTGTTAATATTGAATTAATATGAGGCCTTGGAATCCAGAAAATAAATACATTTTGCAAAAGGAAGTAAAGAAATCAGATCTGAGACCAACCCAAGCATAACTGGAGTCCAACCTAAACCCAACCCCAAGTTTTAGGATTGGGTTAGGGGTTCAACAACTCAGGTTGGGTTAGGTTTGACCTCAATCAGACCTAGGGGTGACAATTGGACTGGATTTGGTCCAATGTGAGTCCATTACAAATGGATCAGGTCCAATTCAATCCAATGAATATTTTGGACTGATCCAATTTGATGTCTGGACTGTCCAATCTGTTGAAATTTGTTTTAATTTAGATTAATTAGTTCCAACCCAAATCTGGTCCATTGACACCTATATTCTTATCTTTCTATCAATGGACCAGATATTGGCTCAATCCAACCCAATCCAATATAAATTCATTACGATGGACCAGGTCCAATCCAATCCAGTTCAATGGATACTTTAATTTGGACCGTTAAGTCTGAATTGGTCCAATTCAATATGTCTTATTGGTCTGTCCAATCCGTTCAAATTGATTTTGGTTTGGATGGAGTCCAACCCAAAAACCAGTCCAACTAACACCCCAACCCGACTTAATCCAGCCCGACTTGTACCCCTGCCTAGCCTAATAATGGCTCTCGACCGGGTTTTTGGCTCATCAGTTTATGTCTCGGTGATCAGTTCCAAAACTGTGCAGCGAAATCATCCGAGACGTCGTCTATAACTGTTTCTACATTATTCATTACAGCGGTGGTTGGTTCAGGAATATGATCGATCAGTTGTGAATATAGGAATGATCCATTTCAAAGGACAGCTAAACAGATAATCTAAATGACTCCAATTAATCCTCATTTCCATTACTACAACTCGATCTTCTCTAAACTTCAATTATCAACATGGCGGATTCCTCTTGCATGCATGTGTGTGGACTGTGGAGAGAAAAAAAAAAGTGTATTGATCACTGGAAAAATTAATTAATTACCTGCTTAGTCATATCCATGAGAACAGATCCCAAGCAGTTGACGATTTGAATAGCCACAGAGTCAGCTGGGGCAATCCCTTCTGGGCGGCCTGCAATGAGAAGAGTCATTAACCCTCCAGAAACCATCTCGTCTGCCCTAGCAACTAAGAACTTCTCCATGTCCTTTCCAAACTGAGCAGTGTAGGCCTCCGACACTTGATGCGGTGCATCTACGTAAGAAATTCTCCCTTTGTTCCACGCCGGAGATTTTTCATCTGTCACCTCCTTAGGAACCCTTGAGAGCCAGTGTAGAGTGTAGGAGGAGTTTATAAAGTTCAAAGATTTCTTTGGGAACAGACGGCCATAGAAAGAGCCTGGCACACCGGCGGCCATGTATCGCCTGTGTCTGTGTGAGGGAAGGTTGAGGAACAAAGTATTGAAGTCATTGGCAGCGTGGTCGTTGAAGAAGACTTGAAACTCTGGCATACTAATAGAGCTTAGGCGGCCATGACATCTGTACTTGTGCTCCACTGCTTCTATTATGTTCTCAACACATTCATAGGTATTGGGTCCCACTGAACAACCAAGATCGGCTATGCGGAAGACATGATCAGAGGCAGAAGGATCAAGATCAAGCATTTCTTGGATGCCATTGTAGACCAAGGGTTTTATACGTTTTAACCCTTCTCTCTGCATATATGCAGAATATATATGAGAATTACATATTGATCATTTTCTATGCATGTACGTGGTCATTATAATAATCACAAGTACTACTTGCAGTCTTTAATTTCTAACTCATGCCCATCTTAGGAAGGACTATATATCACAATTTAAAAATTTATATTAATTTAAAAATAATTTTAATTCTTATAATATTATTAATAATTATAATGTTATTAATTGTTAATTAGTTTTTAATAGATTTTATTTTAATAAAACCAATAATGCTACTAATGATTTTTTATTATAAAATTAAACCTAATTTAATTTCTCAAATTAAATAAGAACCCAAATCAATTTTAGCACATTTGCCCCTTACTTAAATACAGAGTGGTCATTACCTAGTAGTAATATTACAAAACCAGTCAAGGTTAGAAGTGCTGATCGGGCTGTTTCCCCCTTTTTTTGAGTTTGTTGGGTTAATATAATCAAGAAAAAGGTTATTCTCTGAAACATCTCTCCACTTTTCTTTCTCTTCAACATGTCCGTCCTGACTTTTCAATACCTCCAAAAGATCCCCCATGTGGTTAAAAGGCCAATAGCGTTTGCAAGTTTATTTATAATGAATCAATTATGCCCCTCTATTCAATTTATTCTTTGAACCAAAATTCCGAAAATAGGTCTATTTATTCACTCAAATTGAATTGTTGGTGGATTGTGGGATAAGTGAACATGCATGAAATAAAACTTGGGATCTCCTCCGATAACAAAAACAGTCCGGACACGGTTCCAACAACATCTGTGTCCGCAAATTTCACCATGAGATTGGGATCCACTATGCATGAAATATTGTGCAGACATAGATTATATTGGAACGTGTTGGGAATGGTTTTTAGTTGGGAGGAGATGGGAGTTTATGAAATAGCAGAGACAAATAAATCAAGGGAATTTTTATCAATAATTAGTTAATAGGATAGAGTAGTTGGACAAGGTTAGCTTCGTTCTATGATAAAGAACGACTCAGAAATAAAATTGTTTTGGCTACCGGTTTTTGGGTTGATGGTTTGATCGTCCGGTTTGAATGGATGGTTCGTTTTGACAAAAAAATAAAAAATAATTAAAAATAAAAAGACTAAAAACTGTTGAATCAGTCAACAACTCATTGATCCATTCAATGGTTTTTGGCCAGGGACCGAGTTTGGGGTAAAATGGAATTGGTTGACTGGACAATTCCTGGACCGAACGGTCTGACTGTTCGGGTCAACGGTGGTTCGAAAACCATGCTATGACAAGTATGATAAGTTACAAGAAGAGTTTTAGATAAACTATAACAAACATGGATAATTCTTGAGAGAGCTTATTGAGAGTTAGACTTGCACATGTTAGTTGGCACATCAGTTCTACCAGTTCTATTAGCCCCCTGCAAGTTGAACGGGGCAATGTGAAGCTTGGATGCATCTCGAGCCGACTAGAAGGTAGAGATTTGGTAAATATATCAACAACTTGATCAACCAAGGGTATATACTAGACGCAAAGCCTCTTGCAAACAAGAGAGATCACAGAGTAAATGAAAGTCAAGATCCTTGAGAAGTATAGCCAATGTTATCACATTAAACCACAGGAGGAGGAGAAGTATAGCCAAGATCCTTGAAAAAAAGATTGAATTCATAGAAATTCAATGACAAAGTTGGCAAGAGAACAAAACACTGACTCGGTACTAGAGCGGGTAATAATGGGCTATTTCTTAGAGCTCCAAGCAATGAGATTTCAACCCAAAGAAATTGCATAGCCTCTAATCGAACGCTAGCCATTTGAACAACTAGCCCAATCGACGTCAATGTAATCGGTGAGTTGAAGAGATGAAGAGATGAAGAGAAACTAAAGTGAAGCCCATAGTCAAGTTGTCGTCTTCAAATAACACAAAATTCTTTTTACAGCAATCCAGTGTTCACCAATAGGTGAATGCGAGCTAGCAAATTTTATTGAAGCAAGCAATATATTAGGTCTTGTAATGGTAACATGCTACAGGGATCCAACAATGCTTCGATATTCAGTGGGATCAGATAAGGAAGAACGGAAATGATGAGAGAGGTTATAGGAGGTTACCATTACAGTAGATAGAGGTCTGGCGCCATCTAATTTGGCTTAGCGCAAGAGATCTTATAATGTAGTGTTGCTGAGATAGAACCAAACCATTGGGAGAGAAGTGGGCTTCTATCCCCAAAAAATAATGCAAAAATCTCAAGTTCTTGAGAGGAGAATAGCACACAAAGAGTAAAGAAACTTATCATTGGTTGTCATTTACATAATTAGCATATATAGACTGGTATCATAACAATCAAAGATGAAGAGAGAGGGATTAGGTGTTGAATTTTGAAAGCCCATGCCAAGAAGAACAGAGCTAAACCGAGAATACCAAGCCCGAGGGGTTTGGCATAGACCATAGAGAGCTTTTCGAAGCCAGCACACATACTCCGGATGAGAGGGATCTTGAAGCCCTTAGGTTGACATACATAGATATTCTCATCAAGAACCCCATGTAGAATATGCATTACTAATATCTAATTGCTGAATTGGCCAAGAATGAGAGACTGCCAGAGCAAGGATTGTACACACAGTAACTAGTTTGACAACTAAGCTAAAAGCATCAAAGAAATCCAAACTGGGTATTTGATGAAAGACTTGTGCAACCAACATGGCTTTATAATAGTCAAGAGAACCATTAAACTTTTTCTTCAATTTGTACACATATTTTGTTCCTACTACATCCATAGTAGAGTCATATGGAACCAACTCCTAGGTGACATTAACAATCAACGCATTGTATTTCATGCTAGTGTACAAATTTTGCCGCTTCAATGAAAGAATGTGGTTTATGCTCATCATTGGAAAGAAGAGAGAGAAGAGCAGATGGGAGAGGGTACCATGTAGCATTATGCGATCTAGGTGGAAGCATACCATCCATCGATCTAGTTCACATGGAATGATACTATGAGTTGTTGGAGAGGGAATAGCAGGATTATTATCAAGGAGCTCTTGAATACTACGATACCATACTGGTGGGTGAGAAGATTCATTAGGAGATGAGGACGATGACCCAGTTGTAGGTGATATATTGGGGTAAGATGAAGTTGGTTCAATAGGAGGAGCTAGTGAAGTATCAAAGAGAGATGATTGACCCGACAATTGCGAAAAACCTAGGAATGTAGCTAAAACATATATACTAGGAAATAACCCTTCATAGAAAATACTATTTGACAACAAATATCCACCTGGTGGGAACCAGAACACGAAGGCACTTATAGCCTTTGTGAGAATTACTATAGCCAATAAACGAGCACCGTGATGATCGAAACATAAATTTGTTCTTGTTGTAAGGTCTCAACAAAGGATAACAACCACAATTGAAAAAATAGAGCATTGAGTAATTTGGAGCTTTATGAAACAACTTCTTATATGAGGACACACCATTCAATGAGGGAGCTGAAAACTAATTAATCAAATAAACTGTAGTCTTAGTGGCATTACTCTAGAAGGAAAGGAAAAGGAGAGATTTGAGGTAACCAGTAGAGATAGAGTTGATTCAATGACATTCCTATGCTTTCATTCAATAGAGTTATTTGCTCGTGTGTAATTCCCTGATCGTATCGAAACTTTGATCCTTGAAGATATCGAACAAAGTAGTAAGTTCCTCACCAATAATGATCCAGCTTTGCTGATAGCCCAGAGCCTTCAGGGGCACGTAAGTAAATAGTGCATGCTTGACTTCAGCATATCTAGCACCCTACAAAGAATAGAGTTATCTTCTGGAAAGATATCAAAGGGAGCAATGCGGCATCAATACCGGGAGGAGCTTATTTAAAGTTAGAGAATAGATTGGCATAATAATCCTTAATGAGAGTTTCAATTGTTTGTGGGTCAAAGACCCAAACCCATATAAATTCTTCAACCAAGATATGGAGTTTTTCCATCGTCTCTTAGATACAAACCAATGGAAAAATCATGTATTGTGATTACCATGTTACAACCAGTTACAGTGAGAACGCTACTTCCAATAAAGCTCCTCTAGTTCAAGGCAATGATCCAGTTCGCTTCTTAATCTTCTCTCTTCAAATATGTTCTCAATGTTGGGGTCCCCACATTGTAATGTGAGCCTCTAATAAAAATGATGCAATTGATGCGCAAACTAACAGGTGGTGAGAGCCTCTCTCTTTGCGTGAGGGTTTCTCTCTCTCAGTAGGAGGGTTTCTCTCTCACATTTATGGAGCTCAAGATGTACAACAGTAGTAAGGACGCCCCCCCGCGCGCTATTTATATCCACAGCGGCCGGAAAGCGACGGCCCAGATCGAAGCCAATCCAACGGCCCACAGCCGCGCTAAACTGCACGTCTTCCGAGACCAATCAGCGCACGTCTTTCCGAAACTGACGGAGCGTCGCGCACGTCCTGTCAGAGGACGGGTGTCAGCACGCACCTTCTCGAAAATGACGGGGTGTCGGCGCACGTCTCCTCGCAATAAAAGCGTCTGCAGCCCAACTCCCGAACGACTGCCGTCACGKCTCCCAAACGCGCGCCCTTTTTTGAAAAGTCAAATTAAATCGAGCGCCCTCAGCACGGACCAAAACCCTCCTGCTACATTACGAACTCCCCGCGCCAAGACAGGACCCTTGTCGCAGGGAGTGGGGGGCAATTGATGAAGGAAAATTTGGCCCGACCTCGCAATCGTCCGACACGTGGCAAAGGCAAGCAACTCGGGACAGTAGAGCGCCCGAAGCGAACATCGGAAGCAAGT